>WEKX01017016.1:632673-817344 GCA_013390025.1 Pitta sordida | reverse complement strand
CAGGTTCGACAGAGTGTAATAACACCACGTGGACGGATGAAGGGCTGTTTTTAATTTCTTTCTTGCTCCTCAGGACACTGTGAACTCTCGTAAGGGGCAGGTTATGATTTGACACTGGTGCTGTGGTAGAAGTGAGTAACGGTCCGTGTAAACAGCCCATTGTTACCCGGTGCCTGTGGGTTTGGATGGATGGATGGATGGATGGATGGATGGATGGATGGATGGATGGATGGATGGCAGGCAGGCTGTGACCCCACCAGCGGCTGAGCTGGGCTGGGTGGGAGCTGCGTCTCCTGTGCGTTTGAGCAAACAGCTGAATGCATCCCCAGCCTTGTAATAGAGAACAAGGATTAAAAAAACAAAAAACCAGAAAAATGGGGGTGGGGGAGTGGATGCTGTTTTTCCAAACCCACTTCAACAAGAAAACTTCAAATGCTTTGCGGGAATTTACAGTTGTGACTTCTGGGTGTCTTTTGCAAGCAATTAAGCGACTAGTGAAAATTGTTCCTGTTTGTTTTCTAACAATGGGCCACATCTTGTGTAGGGAGGCAGCGAGTGCATCCACACAGGCTCTGGACGTGCTGCTCGGTACATGCAGATGTGCTTTCCAACAGGTGGGTTTGATTCTGAAAAGAAAAACATGGACTTGTTTCAATCTGAAATTAATTTGGCAGAGGGTTGAAATGGTTTTGGGAAAGCCTGTGTTTGATCCCGAAGCCCATATGTTGTGATCCCAGCCTCGCTGGGGATGGAGTACCTAGCGGAGAGTAGAGTGGGAAACCTTCCCCCCCTCTGGACTTGATGGAAGCTGTGCTGGGGATGTGATCCAGTGTTTGTGAAAGCCTGCTGTCCGACTTTGAGCCTGTTTTCCCTGTAGTAGCAGAGTAAGAAAACAACCACGAAACAGCCCCTCTTCAGTTGACTCCAGCAAGGGGGTTGTTGTGCTGGTTCCTGTCCTTGGGGCTCTCTGCAGGGAACGTGCTGGTGGGAAGTGGGCTGAGCTCTCTATCTGAGGGATCAGCTGAAATCCATCTGGGTTTGTGTCGCTTGGGTTTGTGGCTGAATCCTCTTGCTATAAAACAGATTTCCTTTTTCACATTGCCTCGCTCGAGTTGTGATTTGTTTTACGCTTCCTGTTGCATTTGCCTTGGCAATGTGACCCGCAGCCTGCCGTCAGTGCCTGTGCTGGGGGAACCGCCACAGGATGTCACCTGCCTGCGGATCCCTGTGGCTGTGGCATTGCAGCGTCGCCGGTCCGTGGGATGGGCGGTGCAGGGAGGGGATGCTTCCCTACAATCCCCAAGAAATGAGGGGCACTGGGAGTGCCAAACCTTTGTCCCTTTTCCAGGGGCAGGTTCCTCATGCCAGAGCTCGCTGCCGCTGTGCTGTGGCTGTTGTGACAGCCAGTCTCCAAACCAGGCAGGGGCTGCTCCAGAGTGGGGAGTGTTTCTCCTGGCATTTTACTGTTTCTCTTCTGGTGCATGAGCCTAGAACAGCCCAGGCTTGGTTCTTTTAGTTTGCCTTACCTTTTCTCTTCTTTTTTTTTTTTCTTTTTTTCCCTTTTTTGGTGCCCTCTCACTACCTTGAAGTCCAAAGTAAAGCAGAACCTGCTGGTTTTCAGGCAGGTCTCCCCCCTCCTTCACAGCAGTTTCTCTCGGCAGCTGCTGCAGGGGTGGGGGGACTGCTGGTGGTACAGGAGCCACTTTGGAGTGGCAAGAGTAAGAATTGGAAAATAAAATGTTTGGCAATCTGCCTTTCCCTGGGGATGAAAGGAGATGATTATCCCTGCAGGCTGCCTGATTTGCAGCTTCTGTGGGACAGCACAGGTGTCTGTGCACGGGGGGCACCAGGGCCACAGGGCTTTGGGAGCTGCTGGGGTTGCATACAGGACATCTCACCCGAGTGCCCTCTGTGATCCTGGGCCAGTTGCTTCACCTGCTCCGGGATCCTCGTGGCCCATCTTTAGACAATGCAGAGATGCTTTTCTCTCTCAGAGGTGTGGGGAGGATGAACTCCACCAATAAGTGCTCAGCGCGTGTGTGATCTTTGTCACTCCAGTGTACAGCTATCCCGAGGGCAGGGCGCTGCATTGTCCCGTGGATTTCTGACTCCTGCTACCAGACTGCTTGCCAGATGATTTGAATTCTTACCTCCCTCGGAGCCGCTTTCTCAAAGGCTGGCTGTTCTCCCAGGGAAAAAATCCAGGTGCTTGTGAACCAGTCTGGGCATCTGCAGCACAAGAGATGCTGTTTGCACCATTTACACGCTCCTCTCCTGTTTAAATGGCTTCAAGGCCATTAAGCCTGGTCATGGTTATATAATTAAGATGGGAATTAATATTTAATCTGATTGTAATTTGTTGCTGGAATCCATCCCAAACTATGGTTGTGCATGAGGTGAGTGGATACCTGAGGGAAAACTGAGGCCAGTGCTACACACAGGAGAATTTTTGCTTGGACACTGGAAATTATGGGCCTGCCTTGGGTGACAGGGAAACCCTAACCTTTACAAACCCTGAGTGATCATAGTCATTTTGTTATCAGTAGGAAGCAAATGTTTGTTTTATATTCAGCTGTAATACTAGAGGGGATATGGTAAATCCGTGTTATCAGTATTTGCCAAGTGCACGTTGGGCCAAAATCAACTCTGGTGCAATTTTGTTACTTTCTGGAGAAGAACTGGACCTGCTTGTCTGCAGTATTTTTAGCCTGGGTTTCGAAGGAGAAGAGACACAGTCGTGTCATCTGGTTGTCTGTCCATCTCCCTTTTCTTTTCCAAATAATTCCTGGACCTGCTAGTTTGGATGTGGAGAATTCAGAGTTTTTGTATGTGACCAAACAGAGGAGAGAGATGCAGTTTCTGTGGGGATTGAAGGAAAAACACTGGAAAACCCACCTGGGGAGGAGCATGAAGTGCCTCAGCTGCAGACAGAGCTCTGAGCACCTTGTTTGGGTGGGACAGGACACAAAACTGCAGGAGATCACAATCTCACGTCTTGTATACACTTGCTTGTTTCTGGAGCCTTATCTGCTGTAAAACAGGCAGTTGCTTTATGATTACACCAGCGTTCATGTCACAAGGCTTGGTGACTCTTTTGCTTTCCTCTCCTCTTGGGAAAGCACTTTCCAAACGCAGGACTTGGAGCTGCTGTGACTTTGGCTCCTTCTCTTGTCTTTGTGTGGGTCACTTGCTGTCCCTGCCTCGGTTTCCCCATTGGTTCCCTCTGGGCAGAAGATGCTTTTGCTCACTGTAAACACGAAGAATGCCAATCCCTTCTCGGATTTATCAAACCTCATGAGTAAGTGACCTCCAGGTTCTGCTTGTGCTTCTCTGATTGAGCAGCTTGTTGGTGAGAGGATCCACAGTTGTTAAAAGTGAGTCTGCCATTGTCACAGAGAGCAGGATTGAGCTGTTTTCACACAGCTCTTAGAGAGCTGCTAAACCCCACAGCAGATGTGGGGGGAAGTCTAAAGATCTTCCAGTTTGTCTGACTTTCAGTATGCTGGAGTCATCCTTGGAACACTGTTAAATTCTGTAATTCTGAAGGGTAATGGAGCCTTCCAGAGCCAGGAGGAGCTGGTCAGTGCTTCCTTGCTGGAGTTGCAGCTGCTGAGGAGGGAAATTCCCTGGGAGAGCCCAAGCAGGTGTTATCAGCCTTGTCTGAGCACATCCAAGGCTGTCCTCTCTGCATGTTTCAGGACACTTGGTGAGCGTGTAGGTCATGGAGCTTCTCCCCTGGCTGTGTTTTTGTTGGTGTCACTGATGCCCTTTGGTGCCTGTGTTTGAGTCGGATCCTCTCCTGCTCCTAATCCGTGGGATCCTGCTCTAGTGATATGGGTTTGCTTTATCTGAGAAGTCCAGCAGCTGCTGTGTCTTATCTCCTTGGGTAATAAACATACTTTGTGGTGGTTATGATAAGCAATTACTGTATTCCAGGGCAACTTTCGTATCAGATGTTCTGAGGTAATTTAAAAATCTTTATCAGCATTTTAAACTCAATTGCCTGTTACTGCCGTGTTAAATTTAGCTGAGCTACTGAATAACTTGGTTTATTCTATCCCTTCTTTTTTTCATATTTTAATTTTTTTTCCAGAGTTCTTTGTCACTTGTCTCTTTTTGACTGAGGGTCTAGTGAAAAACTCTACTGTGCTCCTTGTAGTGCTGCTGTGATGTGCTCCTACCCTCCTGGAAATCCCAGGAATGATAATTGTAGTCCTGTTAGTTGTGTTGACCGGAGGGACTGGGCTGGTTTGAGCTCATCTCTGTGACTTGCCAGTCCCGCTTTTCTATTTGACTCCTGAAAAACCTTGAGAGAGCTTGTAAGAAAGAAACAGGGAACTTTTCATGGCCAAAAACAAACCCCAAAGCAAGGACTGGGGAGGGCAGAGAATCAGCAGATGTTCAGGCCGATGCCAGGGGGTTTGGCATGTGGTTTGGGGATGAGACCTGGTCCTGAATGGGAGATAAATGTTGTGCATGAGGTTTATCTTCAGCAGAGGGGTGTGCAGTGTGGCACGGGGTGGAGGAGCTGGGGCAGGGACTTGGTTCCGTTGTTTCACAGCTATTTTGATGTCCCAGAGGCTCGGACAGCCCTGCTGTTGGAGAATCCTGGCTGTCCCAGGAGGGGGGTCATACCCTCCACAGGTTGGTGTGGCTTCTGAAGGCGCTCTGTGCTTTTCCATAGCAAAACACACTCGAATAAGATAAAAGTGCACCAAGAACCTCAGCATCTGATCCAACGCGAACTCCTTTGCTGATTTGGCAAAAATTGTTTAGATTCTCCCTCTCGGTGATGATTCTGTAAACATAATAACTGCCTATTAGCCATGTAAATTACTGTCGTTGGTGGCAATTGTGATGGAAAGATAAGTGTCTTGAACCTCTGGTTTGATTTACCCCTCCTGCCCCCCCAACCCACCCCCAGCTTGCTGAGCAGTTGTTTGTGTCAGTGCTGATTGCAGCTTTTGTCAGAGAAATCAAAATATTGATCAAAATTATTTAGCTCTGTGTTCCCTGGGTCACAGCAAATGCAACTTTTCTCCCTTTTCCTTTGTACTCTTTTCCCTGTACAGAAAACAAAGGGAACCTTTCCTCCAGAAGATGAGCCATACGTTCCCAAAGTCAAATGTTATCCACTTGAAGAGGGTCCTTAGGAACAGACTGTGTATCTGGAGGCTTCCCTCAAGAGTCTGTCGGGGGAAAATCAGGCTGGCAGCATCACCACAAGTGCTATTGTGGGGTTTTCTTTACGTGCAGAGTAGGGAGAGAAGGAAGTTTCTCCCAGCTGCTGGCAGAGAAGAGCTTCCCATTTACTTCACACTTGTGGCTGCTGCCAGGATTTGCTGTTTAGCAGCAGAGGAGTTAAGTGAGGGGTGAAAGGCTTCAGCAACACTTCAGCATCCAGGCACGAGGCTGAGCTGTCAGTTCTTCTCACTCTTTGTTTTTCACGCCAGTCAAGGCACCTGGGGGTTCTGTCTGTTTAAGGCAAGCGAGGCTGTGCCACCTTCAAGTGGGTTGTGGGAAGCTGAGGATGTTTCTTCTCCCACGTTTAAGGGATTTGCTTGAACAAGAGCATCTCTTCAAAAACCAACACCCACTTTTGACTCAAACGTTTCCCATGGGTGCTTGTCCATCGCAGCCCCTTGGGAAGCTGGTTGGGTGTCCTCACTGGGTAATGGACACTTTGAGTTTACTTAGCTGGGGTTTATGGGGGTGGTTTGAAAAGCCTCCCTGTGAGGATGTGAACACTCACCCCATCCTCTGGTAACCTGCTCCTTGCTGAGTATGTGCAGGTGCTTGAGTCTGTCCCTGCTCTTCCATCCCTAATGTCAGCCTCCTGTAGCTGACACTGGTAAGTGAGCCCAGCTTCCCCAGCACTTCGGGGTTTGCTCAGATGGGCAAATCTCTTACTGCTTCAGTTCAGAGCTTGACTTCTTCAATCTGGACCCTGCAGATCCCCAGGGGCACCTGTTCCCCCCCAGCTCGGTGCAGAGCTGTCGTTCAGCTCAGACAGCTGATGCTGGATGTGGCTTTCCAGATGTGACCGGAGCAGAGCCAAGCAGAGGGAAAAGTAAAGAAACCTCCAGCCCTGAGAGTGTCTCTTTGCTGAGCAGCCAAGCTGTTGCTGGGGCAGATTTGGAGTGTTTCAGTGGGATCCTCATGTGCAGGAAACCAGAGGAAGCATCAGGACGGGGCGTGTGTGTAACCTCCATGTAGATTTCAAAGAGAAGAGCAAAGCTGGTATGTGCAGGACTATAAACGAAAATTCCTGACTAGCTGTTTGTGTATTTTAGAGTTTGTGAGGTTTAAAAAAATGCTGCCCTCATAGGGAATATTTTCTTCTCACCAGAAACTTGTTAGACTAGAAATTTGACAGAACTCATTTTTATGGTGCTTTCCAAGCTGAACCAACTGTGTGTTTTGGAAGGGAGAAGACAACAGTGTAAGTTTTTGTGTAGATTTCATTAAAAGTGTGACTTGGATTATCCCGTGAGCTATCTGGGTGATGTGAAGGTCTCTGCTGGAAAATGCAAGTGATTATATGCTGGGGACTAACAAATAATCCTTGGCTAATACGGGGTGGGCTCAATTAATGTTAATCCCTGCTCAACAGTAGTAAAAGTTGGATAAAGGAGATTTTGCAAGGCTGTTACTGACCTGAACGTGAGAATGATCACACAGCGTTCCCTAAAGTTAACTGGCTGTCTGGATGAGGCATCATTCTCAGCATTTGCTTCTTACACTTGAGAAGGAGGAATTCAAAGTGGCCCAAAATTGCCTGGTTATGAAGATGAGGGTTTCTCCTGTGCTGGTGTTGTGTGCTGAGGCACAACAGATCTCACTGCAAGAGGAGCAGCAGTAATTAGTCCAGATTAATGGAAATAAATCTGGTTTTAGTAATAAATGAGGCTGGATTCCTTATTCCAGAGCAGCCACCATCTATAGAGCTCGTCTAGCAGTTGGATGCACAGAGGCCAAACTCTCCTCACTGGAGAGAACGGTGCATGATCTGGAGTGTTTCTGCTGCAATCTCAGTGTAAATCCAGATGAAAACTGTCCAGGTACGTTTTGGTGCAGCCCAGAGACAGGCAGGGAGAAGCATCACACCCAAGCCTGGACCCCTGTTGATCCAGGAGGGCCCCAGAGTGGTGTGACAGGCCCCACAGGAATTCTGCTGCTCGGATACAGCGCATCCAAAGCGTGTCCTTCACCATTTGGAAGCAGACCCAGACTTTTTACTGCTTTGTCCTCAAACTGTCAGGTTTCAGCTGGCTGCAGCTTCGGAAAAAGGAAAGATTTATGTGCTCTGAAAAGAAACTTGCTCTGACAGTGGGTAAATGCACTGTGCATGCTGGAGAGCTGGAAAGTTAAACAGCCAAGTACGTGTGAGGGATTTCTGAAACAAGCTATGAAATGTATTTCCCTCCTGTTGTTATGATAGAAGCAAGTTTAAGTTTGGAAATGGGAGGACAAATTCCCACCCATTCTGTCCTAACCATGTTCAAAAGATGGTTCTGTAGTTCTCGTTTTCCTCCTCCTTCATGTGCATCCCCGTAACCACAGAGATGGGCATTACACTGCTGGGTTTCCTAACACCATCCCTGAGCTGGAAGAGCTCACTTTGAGTGATAACTGAGTTTCCAGATCATAACCAGATACTGTCTTTTAAAACTAGGTAAGGTGGACTGGGTAAGAAGTCAGACCAGGAGGATCAAAGCCTGAAGGTGATCAAGTCTCTGGTAACTGTCTAGCTCTGGGCACTCCTTTGGCTTAACAATTTGGGTTATTATTAATTTGTTGTATTATTTTCTGTGTCGAAGCTTCACTCTTCTCTGCCATTGTCCAAGCAAGGCTGGCTGGCTGCCTTGATAATGGACATGTGGGAATTAGATGATAAAACCGGGATGGTCCACGACCGTGGAGGGAGCTGGTGTCAGACGCTGCAGGCAGTGCAGCCCAGATGGGGTTTGTGACTGCGCAGGGGACAGTGACAAGGCTGTGCCTGGACAGTTCAGTGCTGTGTCTGGACTGCCCACGCTGTCTGTCCTCTGCAAAATTATCTCCTGGTCTTAGATCCCCCCTCACCTGTCCCGTGTGTTCCTGTGCTGCGTGGGTGGCCTGTGTGTCCTTGTGTCCTCCCAGAGAAGTGACACCTCTCTGGGGGTGACGTGTGCTTGCAGTGACAGTCATCTGCGCCGAGCTATTAAAACACACTTTCCCATTAGTTCTCTTCGTTGCGGTTCTGAATTGTCTTATCTTCCCCTGTGTGCTGCCTCATTATTTCTCATTAATTCATGGTTTGTGCAATTACCTGGGACATGCAGGAGAGTTGGCAGGAGTTTGATGAGCCTGGCTTCTCCTCTCAGGGGCAGGTGACTTTGTACCAATACAGCATGGGGCAGTTGGTTCTTGTCTTCTCAGGGTGACAAGCTGCACACCCTGGTCTTGCTGCAGGGGCTCTGTGTGACAGGATGGCAGGGAGGGGGTCTGTATGTGCATTTTCTTCGGTTACCTGGTAGGATTGAAACCAGAGCTGTCCTTGAGTTCTGAATCTGCTCTGTATTCTCACACTTCACACCCTGCCCTGAAGAGACTCTCCAGACTTGAACCTCAGCCTATCAAGAAAATGTGAGCAAACAAGGGAGGCTCTTTGCTTAACTTAAAAAAAACCCCAGAAGCGTGCCATAAATAGTTTTAAATACATGCCAGGGGATTTTGTTTGTTGTGAAAGCTTTCAGCTCAGCCTGAGGAGTGCGTGTGTCTCGGGATGTCATCGCAGTGACACACCTGCAGAAGGGCTCTTTGCCCTTTTTCTTTGAAGGCAGCATTTCAGGTAAGAACAGAGATGTGATTTGGTCCCTTTTTGTGAGGAGAAAGCCAGCACACAGCAAGATAAAAGGGCTGTCACCGATTAAAACATGATTGTTTGGTTACTTGTGTTTTACTGTCGCTCTTGTGTTTTACCGACAAATGCGTTGTGTCACTGTTTTCCCATATAAACGCTCCTGATTTTTAAGGGTTGTGTTCACAGCTGGACTTCCCAGCTGCGAGGAAACTGGGAAACTTGATGGAAACTGGACTGAGCTGTTTGCTGGGTGGCTTCACAGCCAGACTTCAGGCTGGTGGTGAGGGAGTTTTACCTGCCCTCTTCCTTCCAGTTTTATTTTCAGGTGAACTGCACAATCTCATTACCCACGGCATGGCAGGGCTTTGAAGATTTCTGACCTAATTATCTCATTTGTGCTGCGAGGAGCAGTAAAATCCATGTGCTGTCAGGGAGACTTTGCTGTTGTGGCAGCTGTACAGCGGTGGGAGAAAAAGGCCTCGTGCAGAGGGTTTGATTCTCACCCTGCAGCCTGGCTTGGCCTCCCTGCACATCCCCAGCTGTACAGGTGCTGTCCTGCAAGACCTGGGTGGGGTGAATATGGTGTGAGTGAAACGATACCATGGTCTGGACACCATCTCTGGCCCTGCAAATGCCTTTTTTGGATAATGGTAGTGAAAGTCCAGCATCCATGATTGAGTTATTTCTTTGTTGGGACTGTAAAAGCAGATGAATGTTGTGTAGCATCTGCAATTTGGCTCAAGATATCTCTGGAGAGGCTGTTGGTTGGGGCATAGATTTGTGTGCTCTGATGTGAGATTGAAAAGGTGGTGGGTCAAACACAGCAAGTTTCAGTGGCGTGTGAGGGCTGAGATAGAGCCATGGACGGATTTACGCATCATTTCTGAGTCTTGCAAAGAGCAGTTCTCTGTACTTATGCTTGGATACAAAGAATCTTCTGCTAATTGAGGAAACCAGCCTATTATTAACTGTAGCATTTCCCACCCTGAAACTTTAGCAAAATGTTGCCACATCTCCGGTAGACACAGAACTTCTGAGGCTGAGGTGGTCGAAGGGACGCTGAACTGTGCGCAGCAAGGAAAAGGAATGTGGGAATATTTGGTCCCTTGATCATCAGTCGAAGGCAGAGGAATGAGAAAGATCTTTGATGACTGGGATCTTTGATCTTGTAGACGATGAAAAATTCAGAAACGTTAGAGTTTGCTCCATCCTGGCATGATTTCTTGGATCTTCTTGGGTCAGTATGTCCGTGCTGCCTGTACCTTATGGAAACAGTCACAATCATGGCCAAAAATGATAGAGGGTGGTTGTTTGCTTTGAGATGCTACAGGTGACTGATCCCAGAGTGGTCTGTAAGAGCTGTTTTTTCTGGCCTTCTCTCCAAGCTGTTGATCCAGAGTCATCTTTCAAGTTTCCATGTGGTTGTGGTTGGGTAGAAGGCGATGGATCAGCTTCTGTGGCCAAACTGTGACCTGTCACAAAAGCTTGGCAAAATGCTCATTCCCCCATCCATGCTCTGAGGGGTCCAGTGAACATCCCACACTGATCTGTTGTGAAGCAAACCAGTCTCTCCAAGCCTGTTCTCATTCCAAGTAACCCTCCCCGTGGGTTGTTTATCCAAACCACTGATTGCTGGGCAAAACAAGTGTGCAAAGTCAAGCAATCCTTGCACATCTCAAGTGTTGCTTTCCCTTTCTGTGGTTCCAGAAAGCAGCTGGGAGAAAGTTGGTTTGGAAAACAAAGCTGTTAGGAACTGTTTGTTTAGACACAAGGCAAAATGGAAGTGGAAAACATAATCTGTCCACCCCTCTCTGCCTCCCACCTTCTCTTTGTTTAAAATGTCCACATGCCATTTACTTTCAATAAACAAAAGATGTTTCTTATAAGCTGGTGTTTACTCTTATGGGAATGTGATTTATTAGGGAACAGAAATCCCTGCTCGTGCCTGTGTTTTCAAACTGGAGCAAGAGTTCATAATTTTATAGACCTTCCAAGAAAAGATTTCCTAAAGCAAACAGTGAGGAACTGTTAAATTACAGCCACGCAAACCAGCAGTGTAACAGTGTGATTGCTCGGTACTAATGGCTTTATTATCCTGTAACAGAGAGGAGTGGTTTGGGCTGGTGAGAGATAAAGTGGCTTTCCTGAGATACCTTTGGAGCTGATTTGAAGGAGAAGCCCATTTAAGATTCTTCTTTCCCTTCTTTTTTTTCAGATAAGAACTATATGGGTGATCTCTTAGTCCAGCTTTCTTCCGGGATCATGTGGAAAGGAGCAGCATCCAGAGAAGCAGTGTAGAGTCTCTCTAGAGCCCAAGAGCCACCAAAGTCTCACTGCTCCTCTGAGTTAGACACGGTCTCACTCCCCCAAGATTTGCTTGGGGTGTGTTTGTGGCTTGTTTTCTCTTTGAAGGGAGTAAGAGAGCGATGCAGCTCTGCCCAGAATCACGGGTGATGGGGGCTGTAGGTGCCTCTGCTCAGCCCTGTCTAAGCTCGTCAGGCTGCAGGACTCCCAGGCCCTCAAAGCACAGTGTTCAGGCCAGGGCCCTTGGGATGAGCTGCTGTGAGTGCTGCTGAATTCTTCACATCCCTGGGTGTGAGGAGCCATGTCCTCAGAGTGCCTGGCACTGGCATCTCTGTACATCCCCTGCCCTCCTCCTCAGCTGCTCACATGGGGCTTGTTCAAGCCGAGGTGCCAGAAGCCTGGCCTTGCCTCTGTCTTCCGTGTGTCTGCCACCTCCAGGTGCTGGTGCCGGTGAAAATGGCTGTTTGAGGATGGGCTGTGCTCCCTCTGGATCTCTGCCAGCTGTGCCAGGCACATTGTCACTGCAGGTAGTGAGGGACACGAGAGGTTGGGTGGTCCCAGCTGGAGCTCCTGCCTCCTCCAGCCTTGCAGTTCCCTGAGTCTGAGGATTCCTGCCTGGAGCCTGGGTGGGATCCCTGGCCCTCCTCCAGCTCCAGTCATTGCAGTGACCTCTGCTGAGACACGTGTGTTGAAAGGGACCAATGTCCCGTGTTTTTTGGTTTCTTTCTCCTGGTTCTCAACTTTAGCCTGGAGTATTGGGCTCATTTTTGGCTGCCCCACACGGGTGCCTGCTGGAAAACCTTGTACCAGCGTAGCTGGGCTCTTGGAAGGAATTATCTTTGCAAAGAGAACTGTGGCTTGTAATGAAATAGCTTTACAGTGACATAGTTTCAGGGCTGCAGTGTGTCTCTGCTGGTTTTCAGGTTATTCCCAGCTAAAAATATGGCCCATTAAGTCCTCTGGAACAGGATGTAACCGTATTTTAAGGACATTTTATTCCTGTGTGTTATTGCTAAGTGATTTAACTGATACCGCATTTGGAGACCTACTTTGTAGGATCTTTTGTCTGAAGTTGAGGAAAGAATTAAGCGTGTGATTGTGATGGTGCGGCAGGCTGGGAGCTGGGGGACAGGGCTCAGGAGCCACACTGGTGCCTGGCACTGACTGACTGGAGCTGCTGGACCAGCAATTTCCATTCCTGATCTTCCCTGCCCCCAGACAACAAGAACGTCAGGATTGCATGGAAAAGAGTTTCACCACCTCCTTCATTTGAAGCTGGATGCACTTGAGATGTGTTGAACAAATGGACAGTAGCCTCCCTTCTCCCCGGGGGCAGCTTTTACATGGATGGGAAGCTACAGATGGGGCCCAAGGCAGAAATGCAAATAGACAGGGCTGTGATACGAAGCATTTGGCAGCATCGAAGGCTTAAAAGCTTCGTCCCCACGGCTGCTTGATCCTGCTTTCTCAGTTGTGCTGACACAGCTGGTTGTGGGCTGTACTGTGAACTGTGCGAGTGGAGCTTTGACCTCAAAACTGGGGGATTAGGGCCTTTGCTGCTGGCACCGTGTGGCTGCCCAGCCCAGCCCATCCCAGAGCTGTCCCTGCTGCGGTTGTGGCTTTGCAGAGAAGAGCAGTAGCGAGCACAAACAGATAATTAGTTTTTATAACCCTCTTTTGTTTGCTTTTGGAGACACGAGTCCTTTGCTCTGGCCTGGCTCCCATTCAGTGCGGTGACAATGTCAGCGCGGGTGTGTGAAGCTCAGGTTACACGGGGAGAGATCAGACAGGCTTGGTTTCAGCACAGGTCTTGTCCCCGAGCTGTTCCAGCGCTCTCCTGACAGGAGGTGATCGGTGTCAGAACAGGTTTGACCCTGAGACTGCAAAAAAACCCCATTTTTGAGGGACAGGTCTCCCACAGTTCCGTGGTGGGCTGAGTGTTTTCTGTGGATGAAAAGGTCAGGTCTGTTGCCTGGGTTATGTGGAAAGGTTTTGTTCTGGAACAGCCTGCTCCTGATCCGCTCCTGCCTCTGCTCCGCTGCCAGGCACTGAGCGAAAGTGTTTTTCCTACGTTTTGCCCAGTGAGCATTGGAGAGGTTCCTTTTGCCTACATTTTCCTCGTTGCTGAGTTCTGGGTGGTTTACCTTTTATCTGACTATGGTTGTTTAAGGCTGGGAAGTTTTGAGTCCAGATCAGCAACGTTAAAACACCCCTGATTTGGAGCCTGTCCCACTTGGAGTTTGGTTTTAATCACAATTTTTAACAAATTGAGTCTATTGAAAACATTCTCAGTGTTCTTTTTCTTTTTTTCTCAGAAGCCGTTAGCTGTCTTCAAGAAACAATATTTTAATTGAAGCCATGATAAAAGCAGAGCAGCAGTGGTTGTTGTAAAGCTTAATTTATTAAACAGCCTTATTTTTAATGCAAAAAAAAATCTGCGAAGAAAAAAAAAAGCTATGAGCTTTAAAACTGTCAAAATAAAACCTACAACTTTGAAGTCTTAAAATACTTTGGGAAATGCTGAATGTTTTTGACTGGTTATATGGAACAGCTGAACTGACTTAACTGGAACAAAATTAGAGGAACAAAGAGGTTTTGTTTCCAGAGTGTATTCTTTGCCCTTTGACAGCGCTGTCTGGCTCACACTCCCAGTCAGATACACGGAGCAGGTCGCTCTCTGCTTCCCCCCTTTGCCCAGACTTTCCACATAACCAACCACTGGAACAATAATGTGCTTATAAAAAAGAGAAAATTACAGGAAGATTCGGGGCAAGAGCAGAGCTTGAACCTCCTGTAACTGTTGGCTTGTTATTTTTTGAGGGAGTCTGAGTCTCTCACTGGTGGTGCCACATGTCACAGGAGTCTGGGGGTACCACAGGGCTTTTCCTGGCTGGTGACTGATGTTCCAATCTGCACAGTTGGACCTTCTCAACACGATCCTGAAGTCAGACTTGCTTTCCATGCAAGATGCTCTGAAAGTCTCCCAGTGACCTCCTCCCATGTCCCCAGCCTCTTTCACCACCAAAAGGGTCAGATGGTCTCCACTGCACAGGGGTATCCCTGGCATAGTAGCTGGCACCCCGGCTCCTGTGCTCTGTTCCTCTCTCACTCAGGGCTATTTGCATGAAAACAGCCTCTCTGAAAAGTCTGTCTTCTGTTGGGCAAGGGTAGGCAGCAGGAGCAGATGAGCAGCTGAGGAACTGGGCTCTTGTTTCCATGCAAATATCCTATAAAGAACAAAAGAAGGGGGGAAGCTGCTCAGGGCTGGGGGCTGCCAGCAGAAAGGCTCCGGAGTTGTTTTCCATGAGCAGCATCAGGTCCATGTGAATGTAATTTTTACACTGTTGTGGCTGTGGGTCTCATGGGTGAGTCACAGATGCTGCTTTTGTTTTGGGCTTCTCGAGGGCTAAATCCTCTGCTCTGTCTGTGGGAATGTTGCTGCTGACTTCACTACCAGAGAATTAGGGCTTTTAGGGTCTGTTGCCAAAATGAGTTACCTCTTGTTCCCCAATCTCAGCTTGTGTAAGAGGTAGGATGTAAATTAACCCAGCAGTTGCCTTGTGTGCCCCTGGGTGTATCACTGAGTGTCCCGGGGGTGTATTTCACCCGCTTGGGGACTGCACTGTGCTTTCCTTCCCAGCACATTGGGGAGTTTCCCTTTCCTTGGCATGTTGGGGAGGTGTCAGAGGGTGGGGAGCACAGCTAAAACCACCAGCAAGACAATGTGGTGAGCAGCAGCCTCACTGGAGTTGGCTTTGAAGGTTTTGGAGAGGAAGTGGGACAGGAGACAGGGACAGCCCTGTGAGGTGCTTGAATTGAAGTGTCAGTCACAAGGAGCTCTTGGGGACTCGCTGGCGTTCCTGGCAGCAGGAACTGGGGTGGTTTAAGATTTGGCTGCCCAGAGCTGCCTGTACTGGAGGGAACCAGCTTGATAATAAAGATAACGGGAGTAAATGCACGTCTCCCTCTTCCATCACTGCCCCCAGCCAGGCACAGCCTCAGTTCATCAGCATTCACATCCCCTGCACCCACGGGCACCGAGTGAGTTGCCAGCCAGGGCACTGCTGGAGCAGATGCACATGGAATTTAGTAGCTTCCTTAGGAATAAGTATCAGCAAGATGTCAGAGAGGTTAGGCTCATTATGAGATCTCATTAATTCCGTGGAATACTCTGTAGAGAATATATTAATATTCTTATTCTGTTGACATATATTAACATATATAATAGTTGTATAATTGTTACTAATAATTATGATAATAATACGCTTCTTCTTGTAGACAAGTCAAAGTGGATATTCAGAAGTCCCTGTAGGTACCTTTAAATCACAGTTGATGGGCAGAGGTGGTGCTGTGGTGAGAAGTGCCTGGGAGCGGTGTGAACCTGGAGGCCAGATTTCACAGGTACAGCTGATCGTGTTTATCTGTGCTGCCTGGTTGGGTCAGGAAGTTCTTATGCTTTTAGCTGGAAATGGCAGTTCCCTCCCCTGGCCTTTGCTGCCGTTCAGCAGGAGCACCTGGGTTTGATATGTGCCTGCTCCTGCTCCGTTGCTGTGGTGCAAAAATGAAAGTCACCCTCAGCCTGCAGTGCCGGTTTGGAGAAGCACATTGTGCTTTGCCTTGCAAAAACATCACTGTCAGTGACGGTCTCATCTGCGGTGTCCTGTCTTACCGACTCCACATTTCTCAGATCCCTGCCCTCGATGAGACAAAGGTCTTGTTATGTGAGCACAGTGGCTGCCCTACCAGGCCAGATCTTGCCATTAGTTATAATAGAAAACCAGAGGGTCCCCTGATGTTTAAAACATTAAAAGGACCCGAAGACACGTGGAGCTTGAAAGGTTCTGGATTAAAATGTATTTTCCTGTTTTCTTAAATATAAAACCTGCTCACAAGCACATGGAGACCCACAGAGGTTACAATGCAAAGCTTGGTTCAAAGGGTACAGCTCTCCTTGATTTATTGGAGAACATTACCCTGTGGCATATCTGAAGGCCAGAAACAGGGTGACAAACCAGCAGGATCATGGCAAAGCAGTGATATTCAGGATTGTCCAAAGGAAGATTAACTTTTCCAGCCAGCCTTTACTAATGCAAATTGTCACCCGCTGTGTTGCAATAAAGAGCAGAAATAACTAAATGCGAAATGCTGACTCGGAAAGGGGAGTCATCTAAAGTGCTTGGTGTTGCAAGATTTCATGAAAATGGTTTGGAAGTATTCTGCTGCCTTTACCTTACCGAGAGGAGGGTTGTGCCAGCTGGCAGGTGCTCTCAGCAGTGCATCATCCTGGAGATGCTCCGGGTGGAGCGCGAGCGCTGGAACATCCCGTCCGGCTCACAGGGGTCAAAGCAGGATTGTTCCCAGTCCTGCCTTCATTTTTCTTTTTGAAATAAATAAATTTTAAAAAGGCTTTGTCCAGTGCAGGTATAAAAGTCTCCAGCTTGGTTGGAGTCTCTCTTTTCTGAGCAGCAGTTCCAAATCACTCCCGTCCCTGGCAGGGGGATGACTCTCTAAAGTACATCTTAGGGTTCCTGGTCTGTAGCATCAATGCAGGTCTCTTTCATTAAGTCCATGTTGTACCATATAAAGGACATTTTTCTTCCTCCTGTGACCCCTTTGCTCTGTGTTGTAGGTAACTTGCATCCTGATGCCCAGTGTTACAGCTCCTGTTTCCTTTGTGCTTTGCTCTTTCTGCTGCTCCCATTGTTATCCTCATCTGGTTTGGAGTTTTGTGGTGTGTTGGGTTTTTTTTTCCTTTTTCTTTTTTTCCCCCCCTAATAGCCTGTATTAAATTTGTGTGCTCTTTACAGCAGATATCTTGGGCTTGATTTAATTTTGTGTTTGTAAAGCATCCAACACAGTTTTGCCTTGATCTTCAAGCAAGACCACCCCAAGCTAAACATTACAGCCTGCAGTCCTTATCCTGCTAAAGCTCAGAGACTGATTTCCCTGGGTTTTGCCAAGCCCCTGCTGGGCTGTGTCCAAAAGGTGAACTCAAACACCTCCCAGCCTCTCTAGAACTTCGTTTCCAGCTTCAATCCTTGCATCCTCTCCCCTTAGTCTAATTAAAACCTGCTGTAACGAATGCTGTGAAACCAGCTGCCATGCCTTGGCAGGTAACAAACCCAGGGCAGTGAAACCTCCAGCTAATCCATCCGTGCTATGAAGTCATAAGAATCTTGTTAATTTTTAAAAAGCCCTTGATGCCCACTAATCCAAATCAATTTTCATTTCTTTCATAAAGTCGTGCTTCCATTTAGGCTTCGGCTAAGAATTACAGCTAATTTGTTCGATTTTATAACAGTATAATTGAAAAAGTGATTTTAATGTCCTGGCAACCATATTCCCTTTCTTTGGTTGTTAATGAAAGAATCCATTAAAGTTAAATGATTTGGGCACAGATTCAAGTTGAATCGCCTGAATATTCTAGGGGAGTGTTTCTGACCATCTGCTGCTCTGTCATTGGCGTTTGTGTTGTAAATGGGACTGAGGGAAGGACTTCACAGGTCTTGTTCCAACCATTAACCGTAAAATATCATTTCAATTTTCTGATCTCAGTGTAAATCTCAGGAGAGTCGGGACTGCCCTGGTCTGTGGGATCCTGCACTCATAAAATCCCTGCTGAGCTCTGCCTCCACATCCTTTCCAGGGGATCTCGTGGCTGTTTGTATTGATTGCAGAACATCATTCAGCAGCAGGTTGTGAGTTCCTTTTAATGACAGGCAAGACAACTGGACGTGGAGCCTGTGAAGGGGAGAGCACGTGGGATGGAGAAGTGTTTGTGTCTGGGTGCAGACCAGCAGTGAGCCCCAGCACAGGGCTGGGAGCGTGAACAGAGACAATTAATAAATTAGAGCAGCTGTCGTCATCTCCAGCCTCCTTTGCATGTCACCATGGTGGGTGAGTTCGGGCTGGTGGGCCAGGCTGACTCTCCAACACAAGCCTTGCCTGCCCAGCTGGGCAGAGTCAAAGGGCTCATGTCCCTTCCCTGTGTCACCCTCTTCCTCTTCCCTTTGCTGCCGAGCTCTCTCGCTGTGTTTGGTGACCTGTGACATGACTGACATGCAAGATGGACAAAGAACCAGGCCATGAAATCCACTGGAGGTGGCTCAGGAGATGAGTCCTTGGGTGCTCTGTGTGCCTGCCTTGCAAGGTGTGAAAAAAGAAAACAAAACCACATGTGCTGAGTTTCTTTGGAAGTTATAAAGCATAGCCCAAGTTTCTGGAGGCCTTTGAAATAAGGGAGGAGCAGGATGGGATCTGTCTCTTTGCTCCAGAGCCTTACACTGCATTTTGTGTGTAAAAGCTTGAGAAGCAAAGGCTAAAAAATTGTCTGGTAAAGAGGGTGGGATTTACTGTCTGGGAAGTCTGTGATGGGGGCACTCTTTCATTTCTCTGGGCACTGACTTTTCCCAAGGTTTGAACTGGATATGATGCTTTGCTGGTGTTGTCTGGGGGATTTTTTGGTAGGATGTTGAGGAATTGATAGATTAAATATTCACTGTTGGAACTGAACATTTTTCAATTTAATGTATTTATATTTTTATCTTTGGAATATATGAATGTGTTAACCCAGGGGAACAGAGCTACAAAATACACTTGGAGTTTTAACTGTAGCCCACAGGTGAAGGATCTTTGTGCGTTTTATTTGGCAATATTGGTTTCTGGTTAAATGACTGTTCTCAAGAGGGATGCTGCTGAGGCTCGTATCATACTTTCAGCTTTTTCAGGCATGGAGAGATGAAAGTATATCCTAAAAATATGCTAAACTGAAGCAGTTGAAGTGCAAAAATAGGTAACGTTGTAACAGCTCTTGTTTCAGACTCCTCTGTGGTGGTTTCACATCAAATGTCCGTGTGATGAAGTAAAATCAGGAACTTGTGCATCTCACAAAAGCGAAATAACTGGGTTTCCTTTTTAACATCAAGTGAAAAATGCAGGCAGTCGTTCTGTGTTCAAACCCTGCCTGTGAAATCATGCAAATCTAAGGCAGTCGGTTTAGCCTGACGTGGTCCTTTAAAGCAGCAAATCTCAGGCTCATTCAGCTCGGCCCAGTGCTCAGCAGCACAATTACAGCCACCGCTGCAAATGGGCCTTCTGATGTTAACAGATAACAAAAATAGCATTTAATAACTTTCATTAGAGTTAGTGTTTCTGGGGCTTTGGGGCTTTGCTCTTTCAAAAAATTTACATAATTCGCAGGTACAAGCTGCTGTGCCAGACTGTCCATCTGATTCCCTCTCTGATCAGAGCATATTAATGCACTTGTTTGATGGTCTGTTACCAATAATTACCTTGGATTGCATTAGGAGCATTTCCAACATTGCAGCTGGTCTGTATTTTTCACTAAGTGTATTTCAGGGCCCAATTACAGGACTCTGATGTGTTATTGTTCCAGTGAGCTTGTTCAAGCTTGTAATTTTAATGTGCCTCCACACTGTAAATCTCTGAGTGCAAACCCAGGGTTCCCCACGCGTCCTGTGCTTGTGGCAGCTTCTGCAGGGATCATCTCAGCTGTTCCTCCTTGCGTTTTTGAGAAGGGAAAGATGAGAGGCGGGAGATGAGGCTCCTTGGAGATGTTTATAGAGCGGAGCCTGAAGCGTGTCCTTGGTGTGGAGCAGGTGGAAAAGGCACAGGAACAGCTCAGCCCTCCCTGGGTCGGGCAGTGTGGGGATTGGGGGAGTTTTTCAGGGATTTTAGTGTTTAAGTCATTTTGGCACTTCAATCACCCTTTGGTGCAAGCAAGGCTCTCACTGACACAGCTGCACAGGGGGACAGCCCTCCCTGTTGTGCTGTGAGACACCCTGAGGGCAAGACCTGAAAAAGGCTGAGTTTAGCAAATCCAGATTTCAGCCTGTTCTAGATTTCATCTGCCTTCAGAAATGCCTCGGGCGTCAGAGGGAAGAAATACAAAGGCTTAACCTTTGCGAAAGTCAAGCACTTTATTGTTATAATTGCCACTGACAATTCAACACGATGAATAAATTATTACTGCTATTGATTTGTTTCGTCTTTCTGGACCATTTGTTTGCAGGGGATACAGCAGAATAACGTGTATCTCAATGGGAATGAGCTGAGTCCTGAGAGCTGGGGTGGTGTTTGTCCTCACCTGCAGGGCACCGTCTGTGGACATGGATATTTGGGCAAACCTGGTGCTTCTACAGAAGCACGAGGGCATTCAGTCCTTTCTGGAGATCAGTTGACACTGTACAAGGTTGGGGTTTCCAGGGTTGGTGACTTTGTTGGTCCTGGTGGCTGAAATCAGCAGCCGCAGTTGGTTCAGTGCTGGGAGCATGTTTAGAACTACCTAGATGGGGACCTTTTCAGCTGTTTTATTTCCTTCATGCGCGTTATATTTATACACAAAGGTATTCTCTTATTTATGTGACGAAAATTAACTCAATCCCAGCCCAAACCCACACACCTTTACTGTAATTGCAGGTTTAGATGATATCATTCTTTTCAGGGGTGGCCCATAAACAGTGCTGCAGCATTGCTTGTGCTTTAGGTCATGTTTCCTTCAGGCCATCCCTTCTGCTTTCTTGTGTTTAACTGGAGTTTCAGCAGGACTAAGGTCAGAGGCGTCATTCTTCAGGAAGAGTTGCATTTGGAGCATGCAACGAATAGATAAATTGTGGTTAATTCAGCTTTTCAATGGAAGGGCTTTGTACATATGTAAACATCTCTAATGCACCACTCTGCAGCTGAACCTCCCTGTTAGTGCCTGTCCTGGATCCCAATGTGAGCAGGGACATGAGAGGCACCACTGAGCACCCAAGCCCGAGCTGGGGAGTGACCAGGACTCTCCCCACCATGAAATGCAGCTGGGTCTGTGAGGAGATTGCTCCTGCCACGGCCTCCTACCCGGCCCCTTGGCGTGGGGACAGTGACACTGTCGGTGCTGTCTCTTGCTGCTCGCAGTGCTGGGCTGGCACCCAGCTGCTCCTGAAAGGCTGGGATCAGCTCAGTGACAGGGGATGATCTGAGAGTCCCTGGCTGCCAGCTGGATAAATACTCCTGCAGCAGTGGGAGGTGTTGCATTATTAAATAAACCATCGAGGTTGCTTATGTGCAGAATTAGGATAAGGCTGGATTCCCACTGGCTCAGTACTGGAACAGCTCTGCTGTGCCTGGATATGAAGCGTTAATAAAATGGTCTTTCCAGCAGCTCTGGAGATAGTTTTAGGAGCCTTCTCTTCTGTTCCAGAGAGGCTTAACGGGGACTGAAGGTGTAACTTTCTTGTTCTTAGCTTGTCCTGTTGCCATTACAATGTGAAAAGTCCCAGTAACACCTGGTAACTGGGGAAGGGAATGTAGGAATCTCGACCCTTCCGTCTCACAGGCCTTGTTACAGTTGAGTGGAAGAATGTTTTCTGTTTTATTGTGCCGTGGGGAGGCTGAAGAAGTGATGCACGAGGGGATTTAGGTGCCCAGCTCCAATTTCAGCCCCCCATTCAGCAGAGATCATGGGAGTCG
Organism: Pitta sordida; assembly: GCA_013390025.1. Taxonomy (NCBI): domain Eukaryota; kingdom Metazoa; phylum Chordata; class Aves; order Passeriformes; family Pittidae; genus Pitta; species Pitta sordida. The sequence goes on along the minus strand of WEKX01017016.1, from coordinate 795,722 downwards.
GGTGCTGCAAGCCCAGAGCTCCTCTGGTTCTGCTCTCAGTGCCGATGTTGCTGAGCTCCCAGAATGCAGACTCCGGGGACCTCCATCCAGATTTCTTTCTGGGTCACCTCTTGCAAAGTGCAATTGCCCTAAAAACAGACTGAGACGGAGCTATTGACTTGTAATTGTCAATGCATAAAGTTTCCAAGAAGAAAGGGAGCTTTGTGTAGCTTTAATGGGGACACACTAAAGTATAGTGGCTCTTTGAATTAAACAATGGGAATGTAAAGATTTTCTGCAGCTCTAAGAGTGTCTGAAGAGCATCGGCAGAAGGTTACATTAAACAGAACAATGGCACAGTAGTTGGCTTGCTGAGAGGTAGGAAAACCCTTTGGAAGTAGTAACTTCACTTTTTCTTCAGTACTGTTGGCTCCCAATTAAATAAGATTAATTGTGCTGTTGAGTTGCACGAGTTCAACATCCAAAATAAATATATAAATTAAGGCAGGCGACAGTGCAGAGGCTCAGATGCAGTTTGAATTCCTGCCACCTCCTGCGGGATGGGGAGGGGAGGGAGGAGCCCTTTCTTCTTGCTGGCTGATGTTGCCCAGAACACACACGATGACCCAGAGCTCTGCTCGCCTCTCCTGAGCCGCTTTCCTTGCTCCTGGGAAGGTTTTCTTTGGCTGGAGCTCTGCAAGGTGCACAAGCCAGTTCCAACGTGCCAGATGTGTGTGGAATAGGAAACGTGCTGGCTGGGCTCCAGGCTGTGGGACCTGCAGCACAACAGCGGCTCCCCAGGAAAATCTCTGGCTGCCAAGAACTAGAAGTGATGTCAGCTCTGGAAGTGTGTCAGATTAGAAACCCTTGTACTTTGCTCCCTGTGAAGTATTAATCTCCCAAGGCCTGTGTCGTAATGGGTCCTGTCTGGCTCGGCACAGCTCTCTTTGTTTTGGGCTGGAAGTGTTGGAGGGGTTTCACTGGAAGGCACTGGAAGGTGTCAATGCTTTGGGCTGGGTGTCCTTGAGCTGCTCCTGGGGCCTCCCGAAGCTCTGCCTTGAAGTGAAAGTCTGAGCCTTGGAATTGCTGCGTGGGGGATTGTAGAAGTGGGCTGGGGGTTGTAGGAATGATTGTACCTTAGATCTTTTGTGCCTAAATCTCTTTGAATTGCCCTGGCTGAATGAGTTTGTCCAAGAGAAGATTCACCAAATATTTCCTTTCTGTGTGATGAAGGGACCTCACTCAGGGATTGTGGATCAGGGGATTCCAGCTGTGCCAGGTGCTCTACAAAAAAAAAAAAGGAAGCAGAGATATGCCAGTGCACAAAATCGCATCCCTTTTGGTTTCTGCCTTTATGTGGTGTTTTTACAGTAATTACTAAACCACAACTCGTTCCCCTCCGCACAAAGCCGTTTGTCTCCTGTTGAACAGTAACCTTTTATTTGCTTGTGCTGTGTAGCAGAGCTCAAGGACATGTTTACTGCTGATAGCCAAAATTTCACCAGAACAAGCATCTCCCTTGTCTCGTTTTTTCCACCTTTATTGAAGTGGTTAAGCCTCAAGGAAGGGGAATAACCCTTCGTGCAAGGAGACAAGTGGAGGTTTGTGCTGTTCTTAGCCACGGAGTGAAAGCTCCCAGGTCCGTGGGCTTGGAGTATTGCATGTCCTGGATGTGAAAACACTGCTCTGAGGGTCTCACCTTTGCCCAAGTGATTGAATTGTCAGGAATCTGTCAGAGCTCGCTGTGTTGCTCGCCCACACTTCACCTGCTCAGTTATAGATTTGAAATTCCAAGCCCAACAGAATCAATTCTCTCTCCCCTTTGCTCAGTGGTAAGTTGGGCTGTTCCTGCCTCCCTCTGATGCTGGGCAGAGGAGGTGATAGGTGTGGGGTTTGGCTGTATGCGGAGAGGTGCGGTTTGGGAAGGGATATTGGCTGGTTTAATGCGGGTTTTCAGATGCTGCCTTGGATCTGGAATCATGCTGGCAGGGGCTGTGCTCCCACGGAGGGCAGAGGACACCTTTGTGCCTTGAAGATTTGACGACCTTTGTTCCTTCGAAACGCCCTGGTTTTTTATGCCACTCAACAGGAGACTTTTTAATTTACTTCACTGGGCCTGGACGCCGGAGGTGGATGGATGGCTGAGGGAAGTGAGGGAATAGATGGGAGAAAAAGAACATTTTTCTCCTGGGCTGTTTTTCTGTACAATATAGCCTAGGGGTTAGCAACACGGGGGAGAGTAAAAAACTCCCGCAGAGCCTGGGTCAGAAAATATAATTTTCATGGGAACAAAATGCTTTTAACTCTCTGCATCAAAGACCCTCCATCCCAGGGCATGCTCTGTGTTTGAATACATCTGCATTCCCCCACAACTCCGTGTCTGTGAGTGCACACGTATCTCTGTGTAAGTGTGTACTTACACTTACATGTACAGTCTCAGAGTTGTGACTGTACACCTTGGAACTGCTTCCAGCAGGGGTGAAAAGCAAAAAGCTCTCAAAGCACAGGTCTGTAGGTGGAACACCTGCCTGGGACTGATGTGTGAAAAGCCCTTCTGTGTTCATTACAGCAACACCTCTGGCAGGTCAGAGGGTGAAGGTGAGCAGGAGGTTGCACGAGCATGTGGCTCTGTGCTTAAATGGGGTTCTCTCCATTTCTGTCACTACGGGATGAAGGATGGAGGTTTGAAATAGTCAGGAGCTTCTGTAAGCACTTAACATTCCTGATTTCATTTGTCTTTGATCTCACTTGGACTAATTTTACTCTCTTCTGATCCCTTCCCTTGAAGGGGCTTTTATCTCATTGTCAGGCTTGCTAATTTAGTGCAGTGTTTGGAACCAGACCTCCTCCTGCATTTCCAGAGCCTGGAAGGTGTTTTTTCCTCAATCAGGGAGTGTTTATGCTGTTCTTTGAACATCTCAGGGCAAGAGTCATAGTCGAGCTTTTTGCAATACCAAGGCTGTGTCCTGGCCCCTGCTGCTTAACTTCTGTATGTGCAAGTGGCCTGTCCTCAAAAACCCACAGTATTTGGGGGCCAAAAGGGCAGGAAGGAGGGCTGGAAGATTTGGGACAGGTCAGAGGAGACCAGTGTTGCATGTGGACTTTGCTGGCTGGCCTTCCCAGGCTGTGGTACATAACAAAACGTGAGGGAGTGTCACGTGTTTTACCAACAAACAAGAAGCTTGGGTACAGGTATGTTTTGATTTTTGTCAAAAAGAGACGGGTATTTTAGGGATATAGAAACATCACCACTTGTTTTTGAAAAGCAAATACTTCTTCTTGCTGTGATGGCAAGTATGAAGCTGTCTGTTGTTACTCTACTGCAAGCAGGTTAAATTGATTTTTTTTTAAGGAATTGAAGTTTGAGAGGCTGATAATTGCCTCTTACCCTGGGAAGCTGCACTGCAGATCCCTGCTCTATTCCTGGCTGCCTGAGCCAGCCAGCTGTCCCCTTGTGCTTCACCTTTGGAGGAGGATTTCCAGCAAAATGCCGTTCTAATTGATGTCTGAAGAAACTGGAAAATAGGACAGATACAGGGGCTGTTTCCCCAAGCCATGAACAAGAACTTCTAAAGACAGCAAATGTAAGGGAAGGCAAAGAATGAAGGTGTTACCAACAAACTTTCAGTGACTTCTGGAATAAGCTCTGCCTCACACACCTCAGCCTTTGCTGTGGCAGCCGTGCCTCCCTGGAGTGGTGCGAGACTGGCTGAGCCCTGTGGGACATCCTGCCACAGGGAGATCCCTCTGGAGAAGGGTCTGGGTCGCTGCTCCTCCATGGATGAGGGTTCCCCCATGGATAGGGGTTCTCATGGCAGCATTTGAGTGTGCCTCCTGTCCTTAGTTCACCTGAGTTTTCCCCAGCCACAGACTGTTAACCCTGCCCGGTGTTTGGCCATGTCACCTACACAGATGTTTGGGGGGGGCTTATTTCCCCCATTTGTCTCCTGGATGTACCAGTGAAGGTGCTGGTGCTCGGGGCAGGGTCTGTTCTGCCCCATGACGATCACAACAGCAGGCAGGAGGTGGGTGGGACTCTGCAGGGACACAGCTGGCCAACACCAAGCTCTCAGTGGTCTTTCCACATCCCAGCAGTGACGGCAAACCTGACAAGTTCCCATCCCATGGGCGCTGAGTCAACCCCGCACGTGGACAGGGTTGGACCTTCCATTCAGAGGCACCTGCACCTTGAAACACAAGTTCCATCTCCCTGCATGTGTAATTTTGCGTGTCATTGCCCCTAATTGCATGCTTAACACGCACTCTTTTAAAGTGCAGCCCTTTTATCAGCAGTAGGTAGTAGCAGGTTTAATAGGGTGTTTGAATTCCTATAAAATTAATCTGTAGCCTTCTGCGATAGAAGACGGGCAGGGAGCCATGTGGTTCATATCCAGTGTTGATAAACTTGTTATAGAGGCAGGAAACATTTCTGATTGGAGCAGTGACAAAATAATTTGGAGCAGAGCCATAAAAAGAGTGGATGGTGATGGTTTGAGCGCAGCAGAGATTGAAATTGCTGGTGTGTGGAAGCAGCGCTGCCAGCTAACATTGACTTAGTGTCTCTGGAGAACTCTAACGGCAAATGCATTTTATTAATGGCAATATTCTTTTAGGAAATGCTGAGCATTGTTTCAGAGGTGGAGCTCCCCTCGAGTACGTGGGTTTGGAAGTTGGCCAGGCCAAGATCTGTTCAGCTGAGTTTGCTGCTGGTGGCTGCTCTGGCCTCAGGCTGCAGGAGGAAGGAAGGTTGCCTAAGGGCACGCGCTGGGTATTGTCTGTGAGCAATTGGAATATCCTTTTCCAGTGGGGAAAACACATCCATCCATTCTCATTCTGGGTTCACCTGTATGGGATAAAATGCTCACAAACAGCAGGTCACAGTGTTTAGAAATAGTTTTGTTGTCTTTCCTTTGAAATGAGTCTCCCAGTACATGAACATGAGTAGGGGTCACTGTCTTACTGGTTTCCCAGCTGGACTTGAACTTTTACTGCCAGTGACAGGGGAAACTGCTCCATCCAAGTTGTGGTCCTTGGCATTGGGATACCCTGCTGGGCTTGGGTACCTGTGTGACTTATTCATCTTGTGGGGATTGATAATCCTTGGAGGAGACTCTGATGTGCAGGTGAGGGGGAGCCCTCCCTTGTCATGGGCAGCTGTGGCAGGTTGGGCCCTGCGTCTTCTGTGCTTGCTCTTGCTATTGCCACCACTTCATCTTCTTCCAACTGTTTTCTGCTTGAATCCAGCATGGAAAAAGCAAGTGTGGACGGGAGGGGTGTCTCCTGGGCCGAGGGGGAGGTGGCAGAAATGGTGCAGGTTGTGCAGCCACAGGGATGTGTGATGGAGAATGACACGGGTGTCACAGGTCACATCCCAGGGCTGAATCTCACCCGGTGTCTTCAACCACGCTTCTTTCTCTGTGTCAGAATGGGGGGTGATTAACTCAGGAAAGCAACACCACTGCAACAGTGTGTTTTCTTTGCAGGGAGGCTGCTGGAAGGGGATTCTCTGGAACTGAGCTGCAGTGCCGGTCCTGCAAAGGTGACACTGGAGCCGAACCAAGTTGTGGTTTTGGACTGTAACCTGACTCCTGCTGAGCAAGTGATCAATATCACCTGGAAGAGGAATGGGTTCCCGTTAGTGGAGCAGGAACATCTCCACGTGCTTCCCAACGGGTCGCTCTTCATCTCATCCCAGGCTGTGGCAAAGGACAGTAAATCCCCTGGTGCTGAGGGTAATTACTCCTGCGTGGCTCACAGCTCCCTGGGGACCGTCACCAGTCAAACGGCTGCAGTCAGATTTTCAAGTAAGTGCTCTGGTTTTTGGATGATTTTCCTTTTTTCTCCTCCAGGTGTTTATACAGAACATCCAACTTCTTGAGAGTTCGAGATAAAGTGTCTGTGCATATTAACGACGTATAGGTGGGATTAGAGATAGTCCCCAAATAAGGAGTGATGCCTTCCTGTTGTCCCTCTGTTAACATCCTGTGGAACTCTCCCATGTAAGTGCCATCAGCCATGAATTAAAAACAGAACCCTCCTCACTCTCCAAAAGACCGTTCTTGTTTTTGGAGAGAATTTTACAGTCCTGAGTGCAGAGCCTTGTGCCTGGGGAGGTGGCCGTGGGACTCTGGCTGTGACGATGTGTGAGGTGAATATCTCTTTGTAAGGGAAGACGTGAGAGAAAAGGCACTTCAGGGTGGGATTTTTTGGATCTCTGAGAAGTACACTCCAAGGTCTGAACCACTGAATCCTTGCACAGCATTCGAGAATAAAATCCCTTTGTATTCAGGGATGGCTCTCAGAGCTGGTTTAGGTGTGTGGGTGCCAATAAATGATGTCTAGACCTACCAAACAGGTGAGATTAGAAAATAATGCAATAATGTACAGTGACCCATGGAAACATTGCTGAATGCATCTGCACAGGACACCATCAGGGCCGAGGGGCTTTGCACTTTATCAGAGCTGGGTGAAGATGCAGAGTGGTTGTCCTGACACCCACTATACACTGGGATGTACATATTTAGCCTCTGATAGCCCAGGCAGGGCCAAAGTTTGGCCAAGCAGGCGTTTCAGTCTCAGTGCTGTAGAAACCAACACTGCTGCTGAAGCTTTGTGAGATCAGGGGGAAATCTGTGACCTTTGCAACACGCCCTGCTTTTCTGCTGAGAAAATGTTTAGCATGCAGCACCCACAGATTGCTGGGCACCCATCCCTCGAGTTCCCTACTCTCAGTGGTTTGTAGTGCCAGGTGAATAGTTGGTTCCAGCATCCCATGAAGTGGAAGGACCCCTTAGAGTTGTGGCGATGGAGTCGGGGATCCTGCACACTGATATTGTTTGGGAGGAGGTGGAAGTCCTGGAGTAGAAAAGCTGTCATTAATCCGTGAGGATTTAGTCAGCTGCTCCTGCCCCAGTCCCAGACATCCTGACTTAGGATATATTCCCTCTAAGGGTTGACTTGCGTTGAGGTTTGCCCTGTGCCTCTTGCCCAGTGGCGATGGGTCGTGCCCCTTTTTTGGTCTTGGGTTTGTTCCGTCTCAGGATTGAGAACAGTGGAGATATCTCAAAACCAGGAGACTGACTTAAATTGTCCTTCCCTCCCCTTGGATTTTCCCAGAGGTGTAGGTGATGCCTCTCATTCCCATTCTGGGTTTTTCCCAGAAACAGAGAATTTCAGGTGAACGCTTTCCTTGCGTGTACTCATATGTCTCATTTTATAACCATCTGCACAGGGAAAGTGCTGCCTCCGTGGCACACACGTGCACCTGACATAACATATCCATTTCTGAGCAGAGAGCAGCCAGGGAATTGATTAATGAAATGCATCTCTCGCTTCGATTTGTTCTGTGGGTTGGGCAGGGCATTTGCTCCATTAGCATTCAGCTGGAGCAAGTGGGGGTTGTAAAGGCCTGGGATTTTCCCCTGCCACTGAATATGGTCTCTCCAAAGCTGGTTACACGTGGATGGAGTTATTCATTGTGCTGGTTGCCGTGGGCACTACTGATCACGATGGGGCAGCAGAAGAAAACCTGTTCAGCAGGTGGGATGTGTTACTCCTGCTATCAGCTTGTCCTTCTGACCTGCGGGGCCTTTCCTTCCCTGGGATCCCATGAGGGGCCCTGGATCACTCTGCGTGTCACCGAGTCTTGCAGTGACAAGTCAGAGCACTGGGGATTTGTATCAGCTGCTTTTCTCGGCACTGCTGTGGTGCTGTTAGTGTTTCAGGCTTGTGGGAGTCCGAGGTTCCCCCCAGCAGCCCCAGGGCAGCTCTGGCACCTCTGTGTGAGGGACTGCCAGCTTCCAAGTGGAGGGAGGGGACACTCCAAGAAGCCATGAGGCTGGAAGAGGCTGCTCAGAGCAGTCAGGCTGGAGTGATGGAGGCTGCATGGTGTGTGCAGGCTGTGACACTGGGGTGACTGCCATCCTTCCACCGTGTCCCAGGAGCTCCCAGGATCTCGTTGGCATTTTGCTGGGTAAACATACAGCTCACTGCCCAGCGTTCCTTAGCACCCTGCGTGCCACCAAGCGGGACCTGTGCCACCATCCCCATCCACACCTCGTGGCAGTGGTGGCTGTGGGGGCTCATGGTGTGTAAGCCTGTTAAGTGAGCAGCTGCTCAGGCTGATGAATCAGGTTTGTGGGTTTCTCCGAGCCCCAAGTGTTCCCACATGGAAATACCAGGGGCGTTGTTGTAGTTGTGGGAAGGTGTAGCTTTCTCCCTGTTAATAACTACATTGGTGAAGATTTGTTAAAGCTTTTAATTTAGCTTAAACATTTTGTGCAGGGGAGGTTGTAGAAAATTACAGTAATTGTGACTGTCAGATGAAGAGGTTTGCTGTGCCTGGAGGGAACGGGCCAGTGTCACGTGGCTGCTGGCAGCGAGCACGGGAGAGTTTTGGAGTGTTCCTGCACCTGGAGGGACAGGCCACAGCAGGGACCGACACACCTGAGCTCTCAGGATCCTCTCTCCACATGGGCAGCATCTCTTCTCTGTGGTGCACGGTGTGTCTGGGATTTGGGGAGCAGCAGGCTGGGATTTACTCTTATATTAAGGATTTATTTTATGGATTTTATCCTATTTAGTTTGTGGATTAGGTGTATAGGTGAGTGAAGGCAGGTGACTGTGGGCAGGAAAAGCTCCTGTGGATGAATGCACAGCTCTGGAGCATCGTGTATGTGCTGTTTTGAGAAGGTGGGGAGCTGGTGCCTGTGGAGAGCAGGAGCAATCCTGTGAATCCTGTGCCTCCATGTGGCCCCGCAGAGCGAGCGCTGTGCTGGCTCTGCCGTGGGGCCGTGGCAAATCGCTCCCATGACTTTCTGTGCATGTGCCCCCTCCACCCCCAGCCTGTTGAGAGGTGAGTCGCTCCGGGATGCACGGTTTGGGCGGTGTGTGTGATCTCAGTGGGGGCTGAAGTTGCCCCCACCTTGGAAATACTTACTAATAATTATAGAAGGTACAAGGAGGGCGAGCGTGCAGAGTCTGGGGGCAAAGCGCTGTGTGAGAGAGCAGCAAGCCCCTTTCAGAAGGCTGAATTCCTTGCATAGACTGCATTTTCTGCCTGGGGTGTAGTGTTGCTGGCTGGCAGTCTTTCCAAGCTCACAGCCTCCTGCACGGATCATGCTGCTGGGAGAGGGGGAGGGTGCTGTGTTTTACCGTTCTGCAGTCACCCCTGGGCTCAGGGCTAAAAGCCTTGGCACACACGGCTGGGCTCCAGCTGGGTTTAACATGTCAGCGGGGAGGGAGCTGCCTGCTCCACCCCTGGAGGCACAGAGCCCGGGCTTTGGCATGTCACTGAGGGCAATTTCTGTAACGCTCTTCACCCTCTCACCTGCAGTGGGTAATTTTTACTGAGTGGCCTATTAAGGTGTTGGGGATAATCAGTGCAGCAGGGCTGGGAGGTGTTTTGTGGCTCGGGGTAGCTTTGCAAGATAAACCTTAACTGAGGACTTGAAAATAATGTTGAGTATGTGTCTCTCATCTTGGTAATTCCCCCTCAAGCATCTCCTTTCCCTACCTCCCTATGTGAAACCCTCTCACTTGGCAGCACTTCTGCAGCGGCACCTCCCATCAGAAGGTGTGGGAGGAGAACAGCCTGCCCCGAGGATCCCTGTGGCTCTGGGGTGAGCAGTGTGTTGGAGCCTGTCCTGCACTCCCTGTGACCCGTCTGCACAGTGCAGCAGAGTAGCAGGACCAGCTCTGCAGCCTCCTCCTCCCACAGCAGCCTTGCCTGATTCTTTTTCCTCCCAGCACCAGCTGTTATCACAAAACTCTCAGCCTTGTTTTGGGAGCACTGTAGGTGCTGGACATGTCCTGCCTCTTCCCTTACACAGCTCTGAGCCTGGCTTTGGGAGCACTGTAGGTGCTGGACATGTCCTGCCTCTTCCCTTTCACCCTGGCGCTCCCTGGGATGAGAGAGGCATCTCAGCTTTCTGTGGTCTTTGCCTCAAGCTGATGCAGATGCTTTGTGGAGCAGTGATGAGCCTGGCTAGCATGTTTATCTCTGCCTGAGCCTTGCAGGGCTGAGATCCAGGGTCTTATTCTTTCCTGCATCAAAGGAACCTTTTCACTGTTCTTATCTTGTTTTGGTGTTGCTTTCTGTGAACAAAAGATCCCCGTTCATGTTCCCTCCTTCGCCACAGAGGCTGCAGGCTGCTGCTTGCTCAGCTTATAGAGGTGATTTTTGCCAGTCTTTCCCTATCCTCATCCTGCCAAAGGAATATGACAGAGCTGCTCAGTCTCTGACTCCCACCCCATGAGTTATCACAAGGAGGCACTAGCAGACAAACCAGTTTGCTGTGCATTGCCAGGATTGAACCCCTGGCACCCACGTTGCTCTCAGCCTGAGCTGGCTGTGCTGGGAAGCTGTGACTGCCCTTGGGAAGCCTGGCTGCTCCTTCGTGCTGCCCTGAGCGAGAGGGACACTCCCTCGTTTAGTCCTGCTCCTCCAGGTCCTAACGAGGAGCCTGTCACAGACACATTTCCTGGCTCCTTACTTTTGAAGAGCCGTTCCGGAGCCCAGCACAGTGGGCAGATGGGACTGGGCAGAGGTGAAGGGCAGGATTCGTTTCTCAGGAGGGAATTTCACGTTTGCAGGCACAGGTCTGGCAGGTGATGGACAGGAACAGCCAGGACAGGTTATTGCCTGGTAACCCAGGGGAGCCCAGGGGCCTCTGTCACATTTGTACTCCGAGGTAATGCTGCTTAATAATGAACAGCAGAAAGACAAGTGAGCCAACACGAAGTGGAGGACACAGAAATTGCCACCAGAGTTCATCCTTTCAGGAGGATTCCTGCCTCCCATGGCCACCTTCCCGGGTACAAGGCCCTCCAGAGCCTGCCAAAGTATTCTTATTTATACCTGTAGGATGAAAAGAGAGTAATGGGAGAGATGATTAAGGATATCTGCTGCCAGGAGAAGGTGGGTTTGATGGTGCCATCCTGAACGTGAGCTGGCATTTGATGGATTTTCTTTTAAACTCTTGGGTTCAGCAAGTTTTACTAATGTGAGCTTAAAGGATCTTGTAATCCATAGAAATGACTCTGTGTTCAAGTGGCCTGCAGTGTGTATTTGGGAATGCTAAAGCAGTTGGATGAATTGAGGCCTTACATATTAATGTCCTTTTCAAATTTTCCCAGCAAAACCATTTTTCATTGCCATTTGTATTGAATTGGAAAACGAGACTTGGCAGACAGCTGGTGGGAGAATTTGGTCTGTAGCTGCTGCAGAGAGCAATGAGTTGTCTGAAACATGTGATAACTATTTAAATTAAAGAAAAACACTAATGACAGCTGAGAATATGCCGGGGTTAAAATGGGTCATTGAAAAGCATTTCATTTTCAAAACTGTACATACTTTCTCAAGCTAACACTGCAATAAAGTGTGTTTGTGTGTTCGTGGAGGTTGTGTGAGTGTGAGATGCAAAGGAAACTTCAAATTTGGGGTCCTTCAGAATCCAAAGCAGTGATGGATGTTCTTGGAAAGTGGTGGTGGGACAAGCACATAATTGTGTTGGAGGGCCAGAAGGTCACTCGGGGTCCTTATGAGCACAGTGCTCTGCTTGGCCCAGCAGTCAAGTGTGTTTTCTGGCTGAAATTTATGTTTATTGTGCCACGTTCAGGGTTTCTGGCACTTGTGTTGCAGCATTGCTGGATGGATTTGTTTGGCAGGGTGGGTTTTTAACAGAGACGTATTGAGAGCAGGAGCCAGTCGTTGTGGAGGAGAAGAATACAGGCTTTCTGCCCCCATCCAGGGGCCTGCATGAATATTCAGAACTCCGCCGTGTGACTGGGATGCCTTCGGGTTGTGCTGTTGATGGGACAGATGCTGAGAGCTCCGGGGGAGGATTTCTGCTCCCGAAGCCAGCAGGGTTTGACTCTGTGCAGAGGAAGATGAGGCAGCTGCATGTTGCAGTCCAAGAGCAATCCCAAACCTTAGTGTGCTTTGTCTCCAAAACTAGTTAAGCCTCTCCAGTAAAGATACATATAGACAGGGGTGAGCCTTGGAGAGCAAACAAGTGTCCTGGCATTTATGAAATCCATCCTTCTCCTCCGAGCAAGGTGTCTGTATGCCCTTGGCTGCATCCCAGCTGCTTGAGGAGGATGCAGTTGTTTTGTGTGGGTAGGAGAAGGAGGTTCATAACCCTCACAGCCTCTGCCCCTGGTCTCCAGCACTGCCAGCCCGTGGGCAGTTGTTTTGTGTAAACAACCTGACATCTGGTTTTGTTCTTCCTCTTGCCTTGTTTCAATTTCCTGTGGCCGCAGGAACGGCAAGGGGGAAACTCTCATCTCTCTGGTTATGGCATTTCCCCTCTGTTTCTCATTCTGCACGTCCTTCCCAAATGGAGCAAGTGAACAGACAAGGAGGCAATTTAGGAAGGTAACTGCTGAAACTGGCTAATTGCCTGCCTTTCTCTCACACTGTTGCCTTGAGGGAGAAAATGAGGCAAGAAGCAAATTTGCACAGCGAAACCTTTCCGTAACAGTTTTTAGGAGCGCTGAGGGTCTGTAGGGCACAGGAAAGGGAGGAATTACATTTCAGACTGTCTTTAGGAGAGAAGAGCCTTCCTCTTAGCTTATATATCACAACAGATTTGCATTCCTCAGCAGAAACACTCGAGTTATTAACTTTCCCTCCCTTCTTCTTCCCCCAGCATTGTCCCGCTTTTTCCAACAGCCGGAGCCGCAGACAGTGGAGGAAAATGGCATGGCCAGGTTTGAGTGTGGCATCGAAGGGCTGCCCTCCCCTGTCATCACGTGGGAGAAGGACCAGGAGCCTGTTCCAGCAGAACCCAGGTGATTCTCTCATTGCTTTCCTGAGATGGCTTGAGAAAGAGCAACCCAAACCCTGACTGTGCAGAAATCCTTCATACAAAGGTAGAATGAAGAGAGAGATGAGCAGGCTTGGACCTGATAATTCGTGATACAAGAGGAAGCATTCAAGGGGCCCATGCAAACAGGTCCATAAAACACCTAAATAAAATTAACCTTTCCCCCAAGTGTCCGAGCCACAAAAGAAAAACCCCCTTGATGTGTTACCAGTTGTCCCAGCACAGAAGCTGCACCTGCAGAGGCCCGTGTGTGCCTGGACAGGGCATGGCAGTGGCAGCCTGGGGCCTTTGGTTTGTTCTCTGGTGTGAAGTAAGGTGGAATTCCCTGGTGGGAGGGACCTTTCTCCAGCTGACCCTGAGGTGCAGCACTGGGGGTACTGGGTGTACCCAATGAAACTCCGTGATGTGGTTTTTCTCTCATTTTGGTTGTGGTTTTAGAGACCACAGTTTTCTTCACTTTCCCCCCGTAGATTTAGCTAAGGGTTAATGACTCTTCTAGAGCACTGTGTGTGCTCAGTAACTTGGAAAGTCTTTCTGGGTTTTTTTCTCCCATGTTTAGAGGTTATCTAGTAAAAGACTCTGAATTTTCTTTGTGGAAAAGATGAGAGCCTTGCAGCATGATACCTCTTCCTTAATGTGAGTCACAGGCGTGAGAAGGGGATAAATCATTACTTGGCTGTTAGTTGGTCTGTAGACATCACTTCTGCAGGGGATCAGTGACTGAATTGTCCTTTAATTCTTAAAAACTCCTTTTCTGCAGAAGGAGCTTTTTCCCTTCAAGGGAAGTTAATACAAAAGGCAGGAGAGGAAAGAAAGAGAGTTGGGGAAAGGTTTAGGAATAATTCTGCAGCAGTGGCTGTTTCTGTAAGAATAGTCACTTATATCCTTGATCTTGAAGTGTGGCATCTGAAGGTTTATAGGAGGCTGTTGCTTTGTATCGAGAAGAAAATTAATTAATAAAAAAGGAAGAAAAAAGAACCAAAAAAGAAGGAATTGCAGGGAGAAGTGTGCCATAGATAGGCCAATGGCTTTTTAATGAGACAGCTCAATGGATATTGTGAAATTACTTGCTCAGAGATTGCTTTCATCATGGGCAGCCTGAAAATTGTTTTCCTTGTAAAAGCCAGGCCATAATCTCTGCCTGCAAATCTTGCTTTTTAAATCATGTTCTAGCTAATATGCTTTTTCAGAAGGATTTGCTTTTTTGTTGTTGTCTGGTTGTTGTTGGATTTAATATAACTGGCTTTCGAAGGAATTAAGTGAATTCCAGGAAATGTTGGCTGCCAACCAGAGCTCTGTTATCCTCACTGCATCGTGCCTCAGGACCAGATCTGAGCTCAGCCTGATTGCTGTGGGCTCCCTCCTGTTCACAACTGGAATGAGCCTGTGAAAACCCAACCCTTTGGCTGGGCGGGTGTCAGGGGGATCATTTCCTATTCCAGAAGAGCTGGATTGGGTGGGGTGCAAAATCAGGCTGAGGGGCTGGAGATACAACCCTGGAGTGGAGCTGCTACATCTGTGCTTGTGATTTCTTTTAGGAGATGTGGAATAATCACAGGAAACTCACATTACTTTTCCCTTTTCTTTCTTTTCCTTATTGTCCCTTTTCCTTCTTCTCCCAGGGAGGGGAACAGCTGCGTGTGTGTGTGTTGCCTGTAGTAGTTGTGCCCTAGTCTGAGTGTGCTGCCCTTCAACCTGCTCCTTTCACCCCCCTTCAAGGCAGGCTCCTCTGAGATCCTGGCCCTGCAGCTGTCAACAGCAAAGCTCCTGAGCCTGCCAAGGTTCCAGCAGTTCTGTCTGTCCTTTGGTTTTTGTTTGCTGCTTATCCACAGTGAAGGTGAGCAGACAGAAGGCTCTGCCTTTCATGTGGAAGAAAAGCTCTCGCCAACTGTCTGCTCCGAGTCATCAGGGAAACTTCCTTCACGAGAGCCTGGGGATGGAGCAAGTGGCCTTGCAGGCTGCCTGGAGGCTTCTGGTTCAGGGCTGCTGGGACCTTGAAGAGCTGGAGGCTCTGTGAGCAGCTGGGGGAAATGGTGGAGAGAGGAATTTTGTCTTTCTTCCCTCTTTGCTTCCCCTGTGCCCTGCTTTCCCCACAGGATGTTCTGCATCAGGTGATAGTCGCTCTCCTCCACTGTCCTTGCCGAAGGGACCATCCCGAGCTCTGCTTTGATGGCCACAGGCAGTTTCTAGAGGTCCTTCTCAGCCTCAGTGAATCTGTGATGCATAATTGGAGTGTCTTTTTGTGGCTGGGAGATGCCTTGCCTGGTGTTTGAAATATGTTGATATTAATTACAGACTCAAATAGCAGATGCACGACAAAAATAAATATTATCGCAGTGGGAGGTTTTCCCTCCGCAGAGCTGAGAGGATGCAAATATTTGTCGTCGTTCTGAGTCCTGATGAGGCATCCTGATGAGGGCTTTGGGGTACCACCTCCTCCGAGCTCTCTGGAGCTTGATCCTGAGTAAAGTGTCTTTGTAAATAGCAGGAGCATCACTTTGGGGAGGTGAGGAATTGCGTTTGTGTCTGTGGGAAGCCTCAGCCAGCCTGTGTCCATGAATCAGGCTGTGCCAGTAGAGACAGAACCGTCACTGGAGGAGCTCTGATAGCTCTTCTCTTTCTTCATCAGCTGTGAAGAGGACAAGACACGATGAGCTCAACTGCAGCAGTTGAGGTCCAGGATCAATGCTAGACTTGCAGCAGGGAGATTTTCCCTGGAACGAAGTGCTTAGGGCAAGGAAAGTGTTTCCATTACAGCAGATAAAGGATAAATGTTTGCACTAGGAGCAGGCATGCAGTGGGTGACCATGGCTTGAATGCAGGATGTGTGATCTCTTAAGGTCCTTGTGGCTCCATGACCCTTGCCCATGGCACTCCAGCTGTCTCAGCACCTGGAGAGCCACAGTTTTATTTATTGTGGTCCTTGTGGATGGCAGGACTGGCATTCATGGTTGTCACTTGTCTTTGTGCTGTTCCCGTGGAATAGCTGCTATCCCTCCCTCCCCTCAGCAATTGCCTTTGAATGTGTCCTCTCCATAATGAAGACTGATAACCCAGAGCTGCCTGTCAAACCTCGGCAGCTCTGTTTATAGAGACTTGCAATTAAAAATGGATCTCATATATAATTAAAAAGGATCACGTAGGCTTTGCGCCTTGCGTTCAAGAATAAAGAGGCTGCCATCTAGGAATCCAGGCAGAAAATGGAGATGCTGACAGGCTGCTCCTACTTTTATGCTAATTGCTAATCATCTGCTTTGTTCAGTGTAATGCAGCCAGGATTGTGCTCATGTCCTGAGCCTTGTAGCCGTTTCACTCCTTGGAAGTGTTGCCCAGGAGCACCCCATGGGCAAAGGGGGGGAATACTGAATGCCCAGCTGAAAGTTTGTCAGCTTGTGAAAGCCAGCCACTTCACAGAATCACAGAAACAGAAAATTATGAGTTGGAAGGGACCCACAAGGATCATCTAGTCCAACTCACCATCTAATACCCGTACAGTGACCAAGAGCACATCCTAGAGCGTAATACCAACCTAGATGCCTCACAGTCTAGCAGGCCACTCCGAGCTGGAAGGGGCCCAGGGTCATCCAGCCCTACACCCCCCAGCTAGACCATGTCACTAAGCTTGTTGAACAAGAAAAGGAATCCCCACAACCCTTGGTGCAGGGTCAGGTGGCTGCATCCTGGCTGCTTTGGACCATGAAGGTGGAGCCATGTATCAGCTGGTCCCTTCGTGTACTTGAGGTGCAGGAAAAAAAAACCCTTATGCTCAGACTTCTTTGCAACGTGTTTTGTCTCTGGGAGTCAAACCTTTGTGAAATGCAAGTGCTGAAACTGGCTGTAGTGTGTGTTCAATCACTTGGACACTTGGAGACATTACAAATGTGTGTATGGAGCTGGCTTGTAGTGTCCAGTTGGTTTGTGTCAGCAAAGCCCTGCTTGCCTGCTCTCCCAAAAGTGGATTCTGCATTGGGAAGACTCCGAGGTGATGCAGAGGTCATGATGCTTTTTAAGAACCACCAGCTGGGTTGCTCAGAGGTCCCCATTCTGCCATCATTACCAGAACACACGAGACGTTTGTAGAAGAAAAGGAAGGGGTAAAAGGGCTTTGAGGTGTAGGGCACAGCCTGTCTCACACTCTTCCTTTTGGTCCCTCAGGTTTATAACTCTTCCCAATGGTGTCCTCCAAATCGTGGATGTGCAGGAGAGTGATGCTGGGGATTATCACTGTGTGGCGACCAACGCCGCCCGAAGGCGCTACAGCAGTGATGCCACCCTGAGCGTTGTGAAAGGTAAGGAGCTGGCAGGAGCCTGTCGGGCTGGGCACAGGTTTGCCAGCTGCTCATTGACCACGGTGACAAGCTGGGCTGAAACACCAGTGACCTCTCCTGCTAGTGTGGCTCTGCACATGGCCAGGTTTGGTTAAAACTTGCAGAGAAGGCGTTTTATGGAGATTTCTCTTTACTCTGTTGGGAGAGGCAAGTTGGGTTGGGAGGACTCCTTTGTGTTCTGGGGTCATTAGGAAGGGTCAGGCACCCTGTTTGCACCTCGGGGAAGTGCAGCGTTGTTGATCTCTGCAGTGGCCTTGGATGGCAAGACAAACCAAGGCTGTCATGGGCAGAGGGAGGTGCTTCCCAAGGGAGCAAGAGCAGTAGTGGAAGGGTCGTAGAGTGTAGCTGGCAGGACTGTGTCTGCCTGGGGTGGCCCAGCACGGTCCAGAGGAGGTTGAGCACAGTGCCAATGGACTTGTTTCTCTGTCCATATTGCTGGCTCCTTGCTGAGCTCTCGGGGAGGCTCCAGAGATCTTTGTGTGGTTTTTCAGAGCAGCCTGAGCTGGATTTCTTCTGGTGACACACACCTTTGGAGCAAGGCTTTGGGGGTGAGCTGTCCTTTGCCTCCCAATCTGGGCCTCAGGCTCTGAGTGCATTTTTCTTTGTGTACCAAGAGTGCAGTGGGCAAGTCTGGACATGAGAATGTAGCTGAGATCATGAGTGCAGTGGGGGTCTCCTTGCCAGCATGCCAGCCTGCCTCCCCAGCCCTGTATAATCCCCGTCCTGGAACTGGACAGACTCACCGGCGCTGGGGTGAGCTGTCCCTTCTCCTGGAACAGTGGCCCCCTGCCACGTCTGTCCCCTGTTCGTGCAGGCAGCTTTAACCTTGAAAGCTCTAAAATCCTTCCCGGCCCCTTTTGTCTTTGTTTAGGATTGTGTTGCTTGGCATTCTGCTCCCAATGTATTTCCACAGCAATGGCTTTGCTGTTCATCCATCAGCAGGGAGTGTAATTAAGTGTGGAGCCTGAGAACACACCTCTGATCAATGGATTGTGTCGTGGAGGTAATCTGGGAGGAATCTGCAGAGAATTCGTGAGCGGTTGAGTGCTCTGTATCTAATTGCCAGCCCCTGCCAGATCCTCTGTGTGTTTAATGAAGCACAGAGCCGAGGGGAACGCTTCCTGTGGGCAGTTCCATCCTGCACAGACAGCTCCCGTGTTGGGGATGGTTTGCTATTGATAACTGGTATTGATCAAGCTGCAAAGGTGAATTTGCTGTCCTTGGCATCATAACTCGTTCTGCATAATTGCATCTTGTAGCTCTGCAATGTTTAATCTGCTTTGCAAATGGATGCAATGGAAGAGGTTAAATGGGAAGCGTTCCTTCTGGAGCACCAGCCGGCCTGAGCAGATTTCTGCCTGCAGTTCTCACCCAAATCTCTCTTGTGCAGCACCACACCACCCGCTGGCTGCTAAAACAAATATGCGAGGTTGAGTTTTTCACCAGATTGAGCTGATAGTGATGAAAAACATGCCTGTTAAATCTCTGGGGTTTTTTATAATTGGGGAGAAGTATCTCCGAGACAGATGGGAGACTGCAGTGACCTGTGCAGGCTGCAAACTCCTCCACGAGTGACTGGCATGGTATTGATCCTTTTTTTGTTTCAGCACTCCACCATTGGAGGCATGTTTTTGAATGCCTGGGCTGGCTTGAGGAGGCTTCTCCTCCCTGTTCAGAGGCATCTGATAGTAGTTGGAGTGATCTGGTCAGACAGAAATCCTTTGCCAGTTGTGAAAGATGAAACCAAACTAAACCCAAAACAAAGAATTCCAGGGGAACATGAAAAAAATACCCGCAAAACCAACTGAAAAACAGGTAACAAAAGAACAATAGCCTGAAAATACAGCTACATAATGTTGCTTCAGTTAATTGTTTGGAATCAGGGGCCAAACTCCTACATGTCTGCAAACAGGAGCAACTAAACTGCCTCTTCCCTCCCTGCTGATGGCTGAGGTGTTCTTTGTGCCCAGGTGAGTCCAGCCTTTAGTTCCTGCTGCACTGCCAGGGCCACTGCTGTGGTGTCCCCCTGGCAGCACTGGCAGTGTGTCTGAGGAGGATGGAGTCTGTGCTTGTGGCAGATTTGGGGGTTTTCTTGGCTACGGTGCAAATGCTGCCTCTTGCCCTGGGTTGCCAGTGCTCAGGCCTGGGAACATGCTGTGGTTCTGCCTCTGTCCCTGCCAGACAGGGCTGATTTGAACGGGCTGTGCATAGCAAAAGAATCCGTTTCCCTCTTTGCCCGGTTGTTTCTCCCCCTTCTCTCCCTGTTCCTGATACGATGGCTGGAGTTATTCCATCTCCCATATTAAAGGCCTTTTCCCACTAAAGACAGCAATTAGCATGGCCCCCTTCTGTCATATCAGCACAGCTCAAAACCCCCCAAAGTGTCGATTCCCTGGGCACTGTGACTTCCTCATGCTGGGGGGAATTCCAGCTGTGCCCCGTGGCCGTGGCTGAGCACAGCCTGCAGGGCAGGGGGCGGCGGCGCTGCAGATGTTTCGGCTGCGCAGACTTCATGGTGCAAATTTCCAGACCTTCCCTGGGGAAGGTGGAAGGGAAAACAGAGCAGACAGGACATCAGGATACAGTCACGCAGCCCTGAAACAGAGCCTGCTGTCCAAATAGGGACAGCTTGGAGTTTCCCCTCGGATCTCCACTGCTCCCCAGCGGACACAGTGCCAAACACAGCTGGCAGCTCCGTCCCTTTACCCCTCACCTGGACAGGTGATGAATGGCCACTACAGCCCTCTCTGCCAAAAGGGGCATTAGGAGCTGGCGTGGGATGCTTTTCCCAGGCTCCTTTCCTTGCGGTCAGCTGTGGCTTGTTTCGGGAAGCAGACAAGAGCCTTCTCCTGGAAGCAGGCTCTGGAGCCCTGCTCTGGACTTGTGCATGAAGAACTGATTCCCTGTGTGTCCTGGGCGTGTTCCCAGGTCCTTGACATACACACAGAAGTGTTGCCGTGCTTCATAAAGCAGCTCTCAAAGAGGAGCTGCAGAAAGGCTTGGGGGACATGACGTGTGCTCTCAGCAGGTCACTTTGCCTGTCACTTCGCTTTCCCTCTCCATCTCACTTGCTCTTTGGGTGTTTTCGTGGGAACAGAGGCTCCCTCTTGCTGTGTGTTTGCCCCACGACTGGCACAATGTGGCACAAATAACATTTACAAAGACTTCATCCCTTCTGTTCCTGAACAACACCAGCATGTGGATCCCCCTTCTCCCATTGAATGGATACTGGGATCTTTCTTTTCCATAGTGAAACAAAATTTCAGTTTTCTGTAGTTTTATGGTTGCAGAGTGTTGGAAGGCTTGAAAAAAATCTTGCTTTTCCTTCCTTTTTGATCTCTTTGAGTATGCATAAGCAGTGTGGTGTCCCTTAAGTGACCCAAAGAAAGTTAAGGATCTTGGCAATTTTAGAATCTAATAGAGTATTCTCCCACGGGGGTGAGGGAAGCACAAGACCTTCAAACAAGAGCATTCATTTTGAGATCCCGACCCTGCAGCTCCTTCCTGTAGATCTCAGTGTTTGTGCCTTTTCATACTGACTGGGTGTTGCAGAGGAGTCATCAAAGCTGGTCCTGGGAACCAGGACTCCTCAGGACTCCTGGGTTCTGCTTCCCTCTCTGTTGTGGGGCTGCAGAGGAGAATCAGTTCCTCAACACTTTAATTTCAGTAAATAGGGACAATGTAATAAGTAGCCTTGAAACTGCCCTTCACGGGCATTTTGTTCTGGAGGACGTTGAGGGGCACATGCGGAGGGAGGTGCAGATGTACCTGAGTGTGGGTCTGCCCCCTGGTCCTGCTCTGTGACTGCTGTGATGTGTAGGGGACAGACCTTCGCCTCAAACCAGGCTGGGAGGAATCAGAATGTGCAGCAGCCTTCCCCCAGCACTGCCGCAACCTCTGTGTGCTGGTGTCTGTGTGACGGTCTCGCAGTCCTGCTCCAAACTGTCCTCTCCCTAAGCTGCAATAATGCAGAAATAGGAGAACAGGGCAATGGGTGGAGGTCTGGGCTGAGCCACCAAGGAGTTTTGCAGCAGCTGAGCACGTCCCCCATGAGCTGGGATTTAATGCCGTGTTATTAGAGATGACACTGCGAGATTGCCGTTGGCAGAACATCATTTACACTGACAGTTGTAGCAGCTCGCTGCAGCAGTGTCCCAGGAAATGGATTTTTCAGCCAAATGTTTGTATGAAATGTGATAACAGGGACAGGGCTTGGAGGCAGCTGAAGCACCTTCAGGTTTTTCACTCTTTTGGTGTTTGTATTGCAGTGGGTTGCAGGTACCCAGGGAAAGTCTGGGACCAGGGTGTCTCCTGCTCCAAAGGCCTGTGGGAAAACACAGCGATTGACTGGGATGAGCTTTGGGGATGGAGGGGAAGGTGGTGATGAAGTGAGCAACACTCACAGTTGGCCACCACCTCGCGGAAACAGACGTGCTGTTACCACAAGTGGATTTCAGTCCCTGCATGTGTGAATGACGTGCTGGATGCTGCCTTGGCGCTCAGCCTGAGCCCTGGCACGTGCTGTGCTCCCCTCTCCACTTCCAACACAGGTACCGTGCCGTGTGGGGACAGGGAGGTTTGGATTTGGGTCAGTGCTGCTCTGCTCTGACATCCCTGAGCGCAGCTGGGTGCTGATCCTGCGGGTGCTGCCTTGGAGGAGGGCGATAACCAGAGCGGAGGGATGGTCCCTCCTGGTCAAGGGGGGTCTTCCCATGGCAGGAATGTGTGTCAGAGGCATCAGGGCCCTGTGGTGGTGTTGGGTCAGAGCTGTCCACAGCTGTGTGTGGCCATGGGACACTGCTGCTGGGAGGCAAGTCATGGGCATGTGTAGGGAGAGAAAGCACAAGGTGGGATAAGGCAGCTGCAGTTTTGCTCCGAGTTGTTGGCATAACCAGCAAGTGATGCTTCATTTCTGGAGCAGGAGATATCCCAGTTCCAACCTGCCATGGCCATGTTCCTGTTCCCTGCGCCTCTCCTGCTGGGCACAGATCTGTCACTTTTCCTTCTCTCCTTTTAGCATCCTGTTTTTCTTTGCCCTCTGGTCTGTTACTTCACTAGCAATTAGGCAGGGGACTGCTCTCCATTTGACACCCCAAAAGCTCAGCCATGAGAACTCTGTTTCTGTGTGTTTCTCAGCTCTGGTTTCCTGGGAAGCAGGTATCTGAAGCTGTTTGCATAATCCATCTGATGGATTCTGCAAAATGCTCTTGATCCTGTCTGTGGCAGAAAATGCTAAGCCAGCCATGGCAAGTGTGAATTCAGAGGATGGCAAGATCCAGGAGGAGGCACACAGCATTTCTAACTTAATAAATAGACCTTTAAAGCTAAAAGTGCCCTCTGCCTAACACGAGCTGTAAACTTTGACTCCATCTCGTTTTTACTGAGCCTGGCAATGCTGGTGATTTCAAGCACTCATGGAACAAAAACAAGACCACAGATTTTGGGTGAAACTTGTGAAGGGCTGGTGCAGACGTGTGTCAGGCAAACACAGCTCTGCCTGGCTGGAGTTTGTACGGGGCCGTGGATCACACCCCTCACATCACCCAGGGAGCTGCTCGGAGCTCAAGTGTCAGCAGCCTGTTGTGGGAGCCCAAGGGGGAGTTCCAGCTCAGCTGTCTGTGAAGTTCGGTGGGCTCTGATATGCCACACTCCTGACAGCTCCAGCAGCCTGCAGTGACAGAGGGTTTGATACAAAATGCAGAGCCCTCACCTCCCATTAAGCACAGCAGCTCAGCCTGAATGGCACCAAAGCTGAGTGGCAGGAGAGGCGTCAAGGATAATAGAGCAGAACAAAGGATGTACAGCTGGGAACAGGTGAGCTGTTTCCAGGTCCTGAGGGGAAACTGGTCTCCTCCACATGCACCTTTAGCTGTGCATGATGTTTGGAGCTGTAAGATGTGGCCAGGGTCTGTGTTACAGGCATCTCTGTCTCCGACTCCTGAAGGATTAGGGGTGGCTGGATTCACGGTTGGTTTGTGGTTCTCCATGTGCATCTTTTACTAACCCAGGTCTGCTGTGCTTTGGAGTCTTCCTGAAATAAGAGCTGGTGTTTGGTAAGGCTTGGACTGAAGCAGGGTTTAAGCAGGAGGCCCCATTAAGTTCTCCCAGGAGAGTCTCTTGGTGGTGTAATCCTGATGTGCATTAGCACATCTGCACTACAGGGATCACACCTGGCCTGTCCTGGAGGCTGTGGGGCGAGTCTGGAAGGGAACTAAGAATAGAGGCAATAATTAGGTCAGCAGCTTGCAGTGGGCTGTGGGACAGGCTGGTTGATGTGGTTGGGCTCCTGATGACACTTGTTAATTATTAATCACGGGTGTTGCAGCAGCGCCTCAGTATCTCTCTGAGGTCAAGGGCTAGTGATGCCCTACAGCACTGACAGCATCCAACAGCACTGCCAGTGTCTGGGGACATGGCAAAGCTCGTGGTGCCATTGCTTCAGACATGGCACAGACATGTGGAGCAGCCTTGTCCCTGTCTCCCAGACCCACCAGTATCTGCAGGTCCAATGGTGCTGAGGACCACGACTGGGGTGAGAGGGCCGAGATCACGGGGGAGGCTGAGTCAGGAGCTGAGCTGTGCTGCTCTGAGCCCTCACTGGGAGATCTTGGATGCCAGGGATGACTCAGAACGCAGCTGGGAGCTTCCATAGGTGACTGAGAGATGTTCTTGCCCAACTCTATTTCCAGTGCAGCCAAGGGACAATGCCATGTGGATTGTGGATGGAAATGAGAAGCAGGAAGAGAGAAAGAACTGGATAAGGAGGGGCAGGTGACGTTACCAAATTCTGTGTCTTCAGGCACAGTGTTAGGTCAGGAGCCTGCAGCTCTCAGCAGCCATCCAGCCAAAAGGCTTTGACTGAATCTGTGGATATCAGTCATGATCTTTCCCCATGGAAAACCAGCTTTTCTTCCAGACTTTTCCTGGAAAAACAGATTTGCATTGTCCTGAGTGAATGCAGATGCATCCATCTGCTTTTAGTTCTCCCTTCCAAGTTGGCAGTCTCTGTTCACTGCCAGACTGTGTTACTGTGGGCTCCCAGCGTGTTGTGTGTTCACAGTGTAGCTTGTGGGAAGCATTCTGTGTACCTGGCACCAGGGACACCCCACCACGAGGGGCCTTCCCTAAATGTTCCTCTTTTCAAAGCTGCACGTGGCAGTGACGTGAACAGCCACCCCTGGCAGAGGGGATGGGGCAGAGCACAAGCTGTGGTCACAAGGACAGCAGGTTGTGTCCTCCTGCACAGCCTGCTCCCTCGCTGCCTCCTGCCTGGTCCCTCTCTGCTGGATGTACGTGAATTGCAAATGGATCTGATGTTGCTAATAAATCTGAATTGCAAATAGATCTGATGAAATAGGAGTCAGACTCTGGGAAACGTCAGCCTCCGAGCACAAGGAGGAAGTGACTGGAGTTGAGATGACTCCAGTTACTGAGGCAAGGTGAGTAAGGAGTTTCAGGATGACTTGAGCCAGAAGGATCTTCTGCTAACCATGTTTCTGTCTTATTTCTGTGCAAGACATAACAAAAAAACCAACCAAACAAAAAAAGCCTTACAGCCTTTTTCCTTGGAGATTTCTCCTGCATGAGCCTGGAAGATGATGTGCTGGGTTAGGATAATGACAAAGAGAGCTGGTGTAATGGTGGTTAAAAAGGCACGAGGATGTTCCCATGGAATCCCAGAAGCTGGTGAGTTTATGTCCCCAGGGCCATTTGGTGTAAACTGATTTGAGAGGTGTCTATGTTTAAACCACTGATCTTGTGGCTTGTGTTAAGGGTCTTCTGATGCTCTCTGGCTGTGCCTTCTGCCCCCTCACTTGTGTGGACAGCTGTTATGAGCCCTGAGCAGACGGAGTCACAGAGGTGCTGGGAGGTGTGTCCAGAGCAACACAATGAGTTTGTGACAGAGACATGGGGAGATTCTCTCTTGCCCCACAGCCTGGGAAGCTGGGGCATCCTCCTGGCTTGTGGTCAGCCAGGGGACATTGCTGGTGTGCTGTGTGGAGGTTCCTGTTGCAAAGCAGCTTCTTGCAGCCCTTGTTTTTCTGGTCTGTGTTTCTGACAGCTGCTGGGGAAGGGCTGAGGCTTGTAGTGCTTTGAGGGCTCAGCTTGAGTAACATAAGCTGTCTGGATCTTAGGGTTAGGGCAGGGAGCCTGCTCTGCCCTTCTCCAAACTGCCTCAGAGACACGGAGGTACCTGTGCTCCTTTCTTCACTTTCTTTGTTGGCCTCTCCCCTCATCTAGAGGCTCAACTGGACAATGAGTGACTTTCTAATAAGGAGTTTGTTTGCACTTGGATTTATGAAAATGTGCCAAGAAAGGCACATTATTAATTAACAGTTGTTATCTAAAATGGTGACGTTATTGATGCTCCTCCAACATGTTTTTTCTGGTTGGTCTCAGCACTCACTGTGCCCTAAGCTTGGGCTTCCTCTTGCCTCTGCCACACTCCAGCTCATGTTCTGCTTCTTCTGCCTCCTGGAAACTCTTTGTGAGGTACCTTTTGGCTCCTGAGGATTCAGATGCCTGAAGGCCTGAGCTCTCCAACCCTTTGGCTGCCTCGGGCTGTGGCAGAGACCAGAAATCCCCAAACCTCCGCAGCTCCCCGGGCAGTGGGGCTGCAGGGCCGGCCCCTCCTGTTTATTTTGCCTGGCTCCGCTCGGGGCGAATGGAGGCGCTTCCAGCGCTCTGGGGAAACGAGCAGGAATTGGTCGGGCAGTCTGGCTGGCTGCCGTCCCTCTTGGCGCGATGGAGAGCAGCTCCAAATGCGTGTACGCAAACAGAGAGGCAATGTTGACAGCTTTACAGGGGCTGGAGTGGTGGGCAAAGCACGCTGTGAGTGCTTTGCAGCAGAGCTGAACGAACCCTGGACATGCAAAACTTTGTAGCCTGAAGGATCAAGAAGGGTTTGTGGGGTGGGGGAAGAGCCCCCCTAAAAACCCAAGGCAATTCCTGGAAGCCTGCCACTGCTCAGCCTCTTTCTGGGCTTCTGGTTACAGAGAGTTCAGGATGTCAGCTTGTGGCTGAGCGAGTACATTAAAGGATTTAATTTCCGAGCTGAAATCTGTCAGCTGTACAACGAAACGGAGAGGAACGAAAGAGGACTGCCTGATGGCCCCTCTGCCTGTCTGCACTGAGATCCATGTGCTCCCAGGGCTTCCAGACATGGGACACGGAGCTGAGGAAAATGTTGGACAGGCTGTTTCTCAAGCCAAGTGAGAAACAATTCCTGGAGCAGCTTCTCCTGCCACACTGTGGAGTGACCCCAGAAGGTGCTGAAGAGTGTCCAGGAAAATGGACACTCCTTACCCAGACTTAGTAATCTCTCTCCATATCATTTTTTAATCACAGAAGTTTATTTAATGTATTAAATTCTCCATTGGGTTTGTTTATGCAAACACAAGAGGAGTAGGGTTTGTGAGGTTGGAGGTTGGACCATATATTTTGGGATGTTTCCTCACTTCTTTGTTGGGGATTTTTTGACAGTGCTTTGAGATACAAGTGCTGTATGTGGAGGCCTCTTAATAACACTAAGAAAGGGATCAAGCTTCTGTGTTTTAATCATTTATTCATGTTTATTTGTGTGCTTCTTTCACGATGACAGGATACATCACTGCTCTGCTGCAGCACCAACTTAGGAGGAAGAGTTTCTGTCCTCATTCCAAAACTTGGAAATAAATTCTTCCCTGTTCAGCTTTTCAATTCAGTGTTTGCATTGACAAATGCGTAACTGCTTACAGAATGTTAGGGCATGAGGCAAAAAGACAATACAAAACTGATTTCCTGAGCTCATCTATGTTATTGGGCAGAAATAACCTGTTACACCAACCCAGTGACACTGGGGGGTGGCAGCTGGGTTCCTTTTCAGCCTCCCTTCCCAGGTGACTGACCCAGACACTCCACACCTGCCTGGAAAGGGGAAGGAAGGAAGGGGGCATTGCCGTGGGCACTTGGTGTTGCCACATTGCACTGGGACAAGTTCTGCAGTCCCAGGACCAAAGCGTTGCCTGTGCTGGAATTTCTGCTGTGACACGACACTTAAAAGCTCCCGCAGGGCTTTGGAACCAAAGGCTTCAGAGGAGTTTTCAAGGCTGAGAACCATCGAAGGAGAACCAAATGTTTGTCCATAACCTTGTTACCCAAAGTCATCTTTCCCCTTCAGTGTCAGGAAAGCAGAACTTGGATCCAAACTGCCACAGGCACTGGTACAGCAAACGTGAAAGAAAACCCCAAACCCACAAATGGTACATTTTGGAAAGGGTATGTGGCTGCAGGAGCTGCATTTGGGGAGGAGAGGAGGCAGTGTTTGACTTGTGATACTTCAGGGAGGCCTGATTTAGGGTGTCAGGAGGGCAGCACTCACCTTCTCTAGTCATTTGTGCCAGTCTGCTCTTGGCTGCTTTGCTTTCCTGTTTGCAAAGCTGTGCCCTGCTGTGCTCAGATGAGAACAGTTAGAAAAGAAGAAATGCCTGGTGCTAAGAGTGTTCAGGTGTGAGATCTGACATGGTTTATACTGCCCTCAAAGCACATATTCCAGAGTGTTTGGATACAGCTGGGCAAACCTCCTGGCTGCAGCTTTTACTTGCTGGTTATCTCCTGTCCTGGTCTAGCCCAGAAGTAGAAATAAATTATAGATAAACTTCCAGGACAGTGTAAAAAGGGGAGGAAGACAGGTCTGGAGGATGTTTTTTTCTCCTCCATGTCTGCTGTCAGCTTTTCTCTGAACAGTCCAGGAGGTCTGTGAGTTATCCCAGAAAAGGCAGAGAGAGCTGGGGAGTGGGAGCAGGACACTCTGCAAACACAGTGCCCACATTTTTGACGGTGTGTGCTTTGCAATGGGTAATTTGCTCCTTTGTTGTCTGCGGAATAACAGCAGTGACAGCATTGACTTTCCCTAATGAACAGCTGCTCAGTACTAGGATCTATTCCCAGAGGAGACCCGTGGGGATGAATAAGGTTTCATGCTCCTCCTCCAGAGAGGGTGAGAAAGTTCGCAGAACAGAAGATTGTTGCTTGATTGTGGGATATCTCCAATCCTGACCTGCTGACAGCTGAACCTGTCACCACGCAAGTCATGTTTGACCTTCCAGCACTTTCGCCGAGGAAGGGTGTTTATGGAGTCAGGAGAGAGGTGTTAGTTCCCATCCAAGAAGTCATCCTCTTGTCACTGCAAACGACCATCACAAATTGGCTGAACAAAAAGCATTTTCCTCCTGTTGCACTGCCTGAATTCTTCGCTGATACTCTGCACTAACAGGAGCAGAGAGGCGGGAGAGGATCGCTCTTGAATTATGGATGCGTTAGAGGCAGAGCCAAGTTACAAACTCTTGGAGTTGGAGATCACTGATGTATGTTATAACTCAAGCCATAATCTCAAATCAACATTCTGAGCTTTGTGGTGCCTCCCTTGACATCCCTGCCCATCGTTCCCCTTTACTGCGAGATGGCACAGATTGGATCTGGGGGGGTCAGGCAGCCTGTGTGCTGAGTCCTGCCTGGCTCACTCACTCCCCTGCTCCCCTCCCCACCTCCTTTTGTTCCTACAAGTGGTCTGTGGCCACACTTTTGTCTCCCTTTGCAGACACAAGCGTGTGCATGGGTTAATGAACTGCAGGACAAGCGCTGCCTTCTCAAACCCTTTCAGTGCCCAGAGGATTTCCCTCAGTCCTGTGCTTCACTCCCACTCATCCCAGAGCCATTCCTGGCACACTATAGGTGGTTTGTTGGGGTTTTTTTTCCGTAAAAGAGAGTAAAATTGAGCTGTCTGTTTCAGAAGGGCAAAAAATCCTCAAATCAACATCAGTGATGTTGAGTTTTGATGTGAACCCATGGGTTGTGCCTTGAGCTGTGCAAAGTTTTTGCCTGGAACAGCTCTGCTGTTTGGAGAGACAAAACAAAGCTGGAAGTGGGGGGAGAAATCTCCAAGCCCAAGTTTTAAATAGCAGCACTGTGAAAGCTTTTGATACCCCAGAGTGGGCAGCACGGTGCAGGTGCAGTCAGTGACCTGTTTTGTTCAGGCAGTGAAAGATGTCTTGGAAACTGCAGCTCTTTTCCCCCTTTGGTTCTGACAATATTCCCTCTTGACCTGAAATGGTTTTAGTGGCAGTGGAGACAAAACCCCTCACATTTGTTTTACTCTTTGCTGTGTGTTGGAATCCCCTGTGTGGGGGTTTTCCAGGTTGGCTCAGTTCTGCTCTTGGGAACTCCTGAAGCCAAAGGAAACCCAGTTTGTAGCAGTGAACCCGGGATCTGTTATTCCCAACCAGCCCACAGAGATGGCAAGAGAAAGATGTGCTCAGTGTAAAGAGGAGCTTGGCTTGTGGACCCACAGAGGAGTGCAAAGCTGGAGAGAAATGTGTTTATAGGCACTGCAAGGGTCATTCATCCATGCACACACCCAGGAATGCACAGGGAAAGCAGAACTGTTTGGGGTTGTAATATCATTTCGATAATCATCAGATGTGAGTTTTATGTGTTTCCCTAATAGTTTTGCATGACTGAAACTGAGGTAAAATCTGTCTCCTGGTGACTGACAGCACTGCCAGGCACCAAGTGGTGGGGGACAAGTGCCTTCAGCTGAGGTTTCTCTAACCAGTCAAGTGCTTTTGCCAGTCAGCACCTGGGGCCATGCAGCTGAATGCAACAGATGAGTTTTAAAGTCAGGTTAGAGCAGCTTTCTCTCTTTCTCTGCCCCAAGCTTGGTAGGGAAAGCTGCTTGGAAATCTGGCAGGGAATATATGACCATCTGGCTGGTGTTATTTTTTTCCTGTAGATTTATTTTTTCCCCCAGCACTGCAGAAAAGGACAGCTTTGTGCACACACACGTGTTTCAGCCGTGTCCTGCCCAGCAGGTACGTGGCAGCCAGTGGTGTTGGGTAAAGAATACCATTCCCCTGGAGGCTGGAAGTCCTTCCATACTTACTCCTGCTTCCAGGACCTGGGGTGTCAGCTGCTGCCCTGTTTGTTTTCATCAAAAGCTGCCCTGGCTGCACAGCCTCATGCAGGACTCATGGAATTAGTGCTTTGTGGAAAGCTGCTGTTGCAGGGAGCCTTGTGTTCCCCTGATCCTTCAGCTTACGTGCCTGATGTGGAAGCTCTCGTGCCTGTTTTTGCCCTAAGCCCATTTTCTGTCTCAGCAGTTCTCAGGCCCAGCCTTGGCACCACAGCTAAGAGAGGCCAGGACTCGGATCTGTTTATCTCAGAATCCGTCTGTGATGTGTTTTCTTGCTGTCCCTGTGCTGTCCCCCGAGTTCCCCTGCTGCAGCTGGCCCTGATGGACATGGACAATGGGAGCAGGTAACGGATGTGGTGGAGCCCAGAGGGACACTCACTGTGTGCCTGTCCACTCCAGCGCCTCTGTGCAGGGTGCTTGTTCCACACCTGGCCTGGCTCCTCCTTCGTGCCCAGGGCAGCTCCTGTTGTGTTTGCCCACGGCTGGGGGGGCAGGTCAGTGTGGTGTGGCCACTGCCCCAGGTCAGGATCTGTGGGCGCTCCTTGGTCTCTGCTTCCATCTGCTGGACAAGCACCGGCTCCCGCTCCTCCCGGTTTCCCTTGGTGCCTCGGGGATTCTGCTGGCACCTGTTGACTGTGCTCACATAATACTGGCGATGGAAATGCCTTTCACGCACGTATGGACTGGGAGAACATGTCAGTGTTGAACCAGCTCTTTGGCAAGACTGGGAGAGAAGGGCAGCGAGCCTGGGGACGGGCTGAGCACAGCACAGTCAGTGCAGCCCCTTGTGGGCTCCTGCCATGCAGGCAGCTCCGCCTGTGAGGCTGAAACCGCTCTGTTTATATCCACAAGGAATTCAAACATGAGTGAGTTATTTCAGTGCTGCATGAATGGCCAAGGAGGGTCAGATGGTCCAGCCAGTGAAGTGCCACCTCCAAAAGTGACCATGGCAGATGTGAGAGGACAGCACGTGAAAAAAACTGGGCAGGGAGGACATAGTGCTTTCCTTGGACATTTCCCTCAGGATTCCTGTCAGACAGAGGATCCCAGTCAAGAATTTTTTAGGGCTGGGAACTGCAGTGAAACTGTCTTGAATGTGTCCTTGTCTGATCCTCTTGGTTTTTGAACTCTGGAGCATCCTGAGAGTTTGTACTGTGCAGAAAGGTCCTGCTTTTATTTGTTTGAGACCTGCTGCCAACAAGTTTCTCTGCAGGCCTAAGAGTTACTGGCACTACGTGACTCCTCTGCAGTTATTTCTCCCTTCATGAGGACAACCACAAAAGTGCCCCTCAGAGTCAGAGGTGTTTGAGAGGGCTGGAAGAACAGGGCTGCTACTGCTGAGGGTCATGAACAGTCTGGTCTGCTCCAGAGTGCTCCGGTTGTTTCCATCTGACAACAGCAATTTGCAAAGGCATTTCCTTAACCTTCCCTTAACCTCAGCAGTGGGCAGGCACAGGCAGGAGGTTCATTTCAAGCAGAATATCCCCATCCCATTCTGAAGACATTGTGCAGTGCAGCCTGGAGACCTTCCAGCAAACCTTGCTGGATTCAAATGTTGGCCGTAGGTCTGTGCACGTCCAAGCTGCTCAGGGCTCTCTCCTCCAGATGTGCAATGACTGATCAGTCTCTGTGCCATCAGGCCAAGGCTGGAACACAGCCCTGACCTCTCCTTGTTGCAGTTTGCAGTCCAACATCTGGCTATCAGGATCTCTTTAACCAAGTTACTGGATTCTTTCTGAGCTGTTCCAATTCCTTGGCGAAGGATGTGAGTGTTGGTGTTGCTGTTTGCTTGTTCTGTCTAATGAACAAACACCACGTAGCAACAGTTCAGGAAGGTGTTGGCTTGAAACTCCAGTTTCCTTGAGAAAATCCTGATATTTTCAGTAGGGTCACCATGATCAGAGTGAATCTGCAGGGCGGATTGCTTGTTTCTTTAGTAAATGTAAATGTTTCTTTAGTCATGTAAAACCAAGACCTGCTGGGCATGAGGCATTTCCACACCAGACTGCCCAGAGAAGCAAGGCCACATTCTCTGTTTCTCTAGGGACTTCGCAACTTGGAAGGACAGACTTTTCTTTCTATTTTTGCCATTAGGTTCCCAGCCATCGGGAGGGGATGTCACCATTGTGGCTGCTCCAGAGAACACCACGGTGGTGGCAGGGGACAGCGTGGTGATGGAGTGCATGGCAGCTGCTGATCCCACCCCTTTCGTGTCCTGGATACGACAGGGTGAGTATCAGGGACAGGGTTAAGTTTTTGTTGTCGAGAGCAATGTGTGGGTACTTTATATATTAAAAATCTGTTGAAAGGTGGAAATATCTGTGGGACAGGAGGGGCGCTCGTTATGTCGGTACCTAATGACGCAGGTGTAGGGTGTCCTTGCTGAAGTGGAATTATTAATTAAATCTCAAAGGTTACAAAGCACACCGTTCAATTTATAGTTGTTTGACCTGTGAAGTGCATGATGTTCTAATGCCTGGATGCCTTTTGATCTAAATTAGTCTTCCTCATTGTCTGAACTTGAGCAGTGAAGGTCCTGAGATGGGGCCAGGTGTGTGCCACTGCTCTGGGGACTCACAGGTTACTGGGGATTCTGTGCAATCTGCCACTGCACTGGAGAAATAACGTGTGTTATCTTGGAGGATTGTAAAACTTGGTAAGATCTGTTAATCCTTAGAGACTGGGAGGTTCTTGTTCAGTGGAAGGATCAGGAGCTGCTTAGGCCCTGTCAGAGGTGTACGAGTGAGCCAGGCTGGCAGATGTTACCCAGGGCTGATAGTCAAAGTCACGAGTAGGATGCCAGTGTCACTTCACTGAGAGTCACATCCATCAGAGATGGTTCAGAGGCTCTGACTGAAGACATTCTCAGCTCAGAGGTTGATTCAGCCCCCAGAAAAGGCTCTCAGTCATTTTCACAAATCAGGGTCATGATTTAAGACTCCTCTCCCCTGTAGCCACTTATCCTGGTTGGTTTTCAGCCCAATATTTGTCCACGGGCAGTGATTTTAGCATATAAAAATATTTCCTCTTCCCCACAAAAAGGAGCAAAAAAATCTCAGAGGATACAACTTTGAAAATCAAATCAGCAAGGATTAAATATTCTGGCAGAAATGCTTCTGGTTTATTCCTTGCACTTCACAATTACAAACGCTCAGTGTTCCTGTGCCAGATCACCTCCTGCTTTACTGAGAGCTGCTGATACCCATAGCAGAGTAGATATTATTAGAGTTAATTATCATTGTAAAAGTTTTTTTTGGAAGGAGAGAAGACAAGGGAGAACGGGGGAAAAGGTTGGTGAACCAATTCTTTCCGTGCTTTATTTTCAAGCGTTTGCTTGGTCCCAATCTGCCTCCTGGTGTGGACTCTTCAATTAAAAAAGATGGATTTCAAGTGCTGGTTGCTCTGTGTTACACAAGCATGTTTCCTTCCAAGCCTTCATTAAGGAGCAGGCTGGGTTAGTGGGCCATTAGTCACGCAGGGAACACTGAGGATGTACCTCCAGGTTGCCAGTTTGGCTCTTGCCAGCCTTGGTGGTGTCAGCTAATTGTGACCATCTGGAGTCAGGTTTCCCAGTCCCTCCAGTGTGAACGGGGTGTGCAGATTGTCTCCTCCTCTGAGTGTGCAGCCACTGAAGACCCTGAAATGGAGGGAGGGGGCAGAGGGTCTGCTCTCAGCCTCATTCCCTGCTGAGGGGGCTAAGTCAGTGCAGCTGCTCACAGTGGAAGGGGAGAATTTGCTTCTGTGCGAGATCCAGGCTCAGCTGAAACTGTGAGAGGTAAAGGCAGGCAGTGCTGGGGTTTTGCTTTTGCAGGTGGAGAGGGACCAGGTCTGG
The DNA here is from genome assembly GCA_013390025.1 of Pitta sordida. Classification (NCBI taxonomy): domain Eukaryota; kingdom Metazoa; phylum Chordata; class Aves; order Passeriformes; family Pittidae; genus Pitta; species Pitta sordida. The sequence continues at coordinate 761,807 of WEKX01017016.1, read as the reverse complement.
TGGTGCACAGGCACTGCACAAAACTGGCTGGTTCTCCCAGTCTGCTGCCTCATGCCAGACCTCCCATCCCAGCCTCTCCTCAGCTTTGTCTCCCACACTCATTCAATGATACCAGCACCACGTCCCTGTGTTTCTTACATCAGAGCAAAGCTGAGTGTAAGCAGTGCCCAGCACCAGCGTCTGCCCTGTTCAAGATGCTGAGGAGCACAAGGCTGGTTGAAGTTGTGGAAGGACATCTCAGCTTCTGGCCAGGGATAAAGAGCCACCTTTTTCTCCTTCCCTACTCAGCTGTGCTGAGCACCTGGCCAGGAGGATGGGGAGAGGGCAGCTCGTGGCCCACGTCTCTGACACAAACACTGGAGCCTCAAGGAGAACCGTGTGTCTCCTGATACCTCACAGCCAAGCTGAGGCCAAGGGAGGAATCAGGAAGCTCCCGGGATGCAGAGGAGGGAGGAACCCCTGAGTTGTCAGTGATTCAGTGTTCTTGCTGGTGTTGCATTAACAGTGAGGGGAGGAGGTGTGTGTTTATGCTGGGGGTCAGCAGGCAGATCCAACAACTTTTCCAAAATGGCTTTGCCTTGAATGTGCTATTCCTGGGAGCTCTCATTGCAGACACACCCAGGGCCATCAGAGACTATTTTGACCCAAACCAGAACTTTCTCAGTGATCACAGGCTAAGCTAAGCCTTGTGCCAGTGTTGGTTTGAGCTGTCTGTCAAGCACTGAGGGCTGTCCCAGCAGGAACCCTCCTCTGGGCTGGGGTTTGGGATTTGGGGTCTCTCTGTTCCTGAGCCACAATCACAGGATGTTCTGTTTACAAGCCCTGATAAAGGGCAGCCTGGGCCTCCAACCCACATTTGTGCACATTTCTTCCTGCAGATGGAAAGCCCATTTCCACAGATGTGATAGTGCTGGGCCGGACAAACCTGCACATTCCCTCCAGCCAGCCCCACCACTCCGGGGTGTACGTCTGCCGAGCCAACAAACCCCAGACCAGGCACTTCGTTACCGCTGCTGCCGAGCTCCGCGTCCTTGGTGAGGGAAACACTCCAGGTAGAAATACTGACCAGGCAGCTGGGGATTGTATGGACCAACATCCAGGAGATCCCCAAATAGTTGCATTTATAGCCCGTGCTGGGTAAGAGCAGAGCCAGGTTTGAGCCAGGAGGCCCTGGCTTGGGAAAGCTCTCAGCGGGAGTGTCGCCTCTTTAATTTGGGGTTTAGTTCCTGGTATTTACTGAACTATTTTATGCCTCATTCTTGTTCTCCAGGGTTCTCCCATGGAAATCTCTGTCAGCAATTAACTTTCAGTATCGTGGAAGCCAGCAGGGAGAACAGCCTAGGATCAGGGAACTCAGCACATGATTGATACAGAATTTATTTTTCCTTTTGGACAGAGTCTAAATTAAGCCTCTAGAGTCTGCCTGGCAAATCCTATCTTGTAAGCAAAGCTGCTGCTGAATAAAACATAGCACAGAGCGGGGAGGAGAAGGGATTTGCTTTGCTATCTTTTCCTCCTCCTTCCCGCATTAATTTGTCCTCTCTCCTCCCAGCCACTCCCAGCATCTCCCAGGCTCCTGAAACCATCTCCCGCACCCGGGCCAGCACGGCCAGGTTTGTCTGCAAGGCAGAAGGGGAGCCAGTCCCCACCATCCACTGGCTGAAGAACGGGGAGCCCATCCTGTCCAACGGGCGCGTGAAGGTGCAGAGCAGCGGGAGCCTCGTCATCAACCAGATCGGCCTGGAGGACGCTGGTTACTACCAGTGTGTGGCTGAGAACAGCCTGGGCACAGCCTGTGCCACAGCCAAGCTCTCGGTGATCGTGCGGGAGGGTTTGCCCAGCGCTCCCAAGAAGGTGTCGGCCGTGTCCCTCTCCAGCACCACAGTCCTGGTGTCCTGGGAGCGGCCGGAGCACAACAGCGAGCAGATCATCGGCTTCTCCTTACACTACCAGCGGGCTGTGGGTAGGTGCCACTGCCTGTGCAGCACAGCTGTGCTACAGCCACAGGGCACAAGCTGACTGTCCTTCCCAGCTGGTGACAAACATGAGGCACTCCCAGTGAGTTCAGCCTGTTTTGTTGCAGGTGAAGGGAATTTTCTCTTGGAGTCAGCATCAGCCCTGACAGTGCCTGTGGGTTACCCAACACATTCTGACTTGTTGGATGGCAGTAACTTGTCCACACAGCTGAGTTGTCTGGATTCTAGCGGGACCAGACACTTGATTTTATACACGTTGATTTTATATGCAAAGGGTGTGATTACTAATGGAGACATTAACCAGCTACATTGTGTACAGGGGCAATCACTAAATTATTCACACGCAGAATATGAAGTGAGGCACTTTGATCTCTTGGGCTCTGTCTCCCCAAACATCCAGCAAGACAATACTCTTGCTGAACTGTTGCCAGAGCTCCTCTGAAAATTAAGCTGGTGTCTGCAGCTGCCTCACCAAGGAGTCAAAAAGGAGATATTAACAGTGAGTCATTGGATCTTTCTGCCCAAAGAACTCATGTAAGAGATGAGCTGCAAGCACTGGGGAAGCTGGAGAAGACAGTGATTTTTAAGGTGATATTTTGAGGAATGTCTTGGCTGTTCACTGACCTGCTGATCAATGTTTCCTTGGCTCTAGGAACAGATAACGTGGAATACCAGTTTGCTGTCAATAATGACACCACTGAGCTGCAAGTCAAGGACCTGGAACCCAATACCAACTACGTCTTCTATGTGGTGGCGTATTCCCAGCTCGGAGCCAGCCGGACATCCTCCTCCATCATTGTGCAGACCCTGGAGGACGGTGCGTTGAGTTAGCTGGGTACTGGTGCCTGTTCCATGGTGAGCACTGGATGTGCCATGGAGAATGTAGCAGCTCCTGGAAACCTAAACCTGCACCCTGGTCTCATCATCACTTAGGTGACAAAGGGCATGAAAATGAGCTGGCTGACACTGGAGTCCACGAGAATCCTGCAGGAGCTGTGTCAGCTCCTCAGGGCTTTCACCTGGCTCGTGGTATTGCTCCAAGCCTGGCTTGATTTCAGCTCAGGAGAAACATCTATTGCAATTTGTCGGGGTTGGAGCAGCCTCGAGGTCAGATCCCTTAAGAGACAGTAGTTTGTGTTGAGTTCACCATTTATCACATAGCACTCTGTGAGCAGTAAAGGCAGAGTGCCAGAAGGACAGCTGCCCAATGGGAGGACTCACACAGCTTTCCACGGGACAGAGGCAAGCAGAGATGGTTTTGGCAGACCTCGTGTGCATTATGTGTTTTTAATGCTCCCGACATAGTGGCCTGCAGGGTCCCATGTGTGTCTGAAGCCTGAAAGGCTGAGTTGAAAGCATGAAAGCTGCCTGCAGCCAGAGCTGTGGTTCTTGAGGGAGTGAGGATTCCCAGCCTGTGGTCTGGATCTGTGACCCATTTTCTTTAGTGTCCCCTCCATGTTCCCCATTAGGCACAGGCCCATAGCGGGTGTGTGCCAACCTGCCCTGTCCCTGGGAACAGTGTGGCTGGGGTCAGAGGGCTCTGGTCAGCCTGAACACGGGGCAGCCCACCATCTTCCCTCCCCAGACACCCCTGATGCTGTGAGCTCTTGAAGGGCTATGGGTATTGGTTCCTCTGGGACAGACAGCATGTCACCAGTGATCAGATCGCGGCCTCCAGCCACTCAGAGAGCTGGCAAAGCCATATTGAGGTCTTGCTCTGGTCTTTGCTGACTTCTCATGGTTGATTTTACCCAGTTCCCAGTGCTGCCCCTCAGCTGTCCCTGTCGAGCATGACTCCTGGTGACATCCGTGTGACCTGGCTGCCTCCTCCTCCAGAGCTGAGCAATGGCAAGATAACCAAGTACAAGATCGACTACTGCACCCTCAAGGAAGGTGAGGGGAACACCATCTGGGGAGTCGAGTCCTCTGCTCCAGCAGAGCTAACGGTGTGTGGTGTGGAGGGGAGGAGCTGCGAGGCTGGAAAGAGGGGGCATCTCTTTTACCCAAGGGAGGAGAACAAAACAGCCCCCTGGTAGCCTGGCCCTGCCTGGTGGTCACGGTGCTGTGCTACTTCAACCTACTGTGAGGTGCTTTTTCCTGTGATTGTGGAGGAGCTGTGTCCCCATGGAATGGCCTGACCCATGTTTGTGCTGCCCCAGGAATGTCTGCATAGGCAACCCCTCACTGCATCTGCACTGGGTTTTGGGGAAAGAGCTTTATCCTGGTTGGAGAAGAAGGGTAAATGCTTTCAATTTCTTTAAAGTGGAGCCACATCAAAGTGATCCTTGTGGAAAAAAACCCCAATCAAACAAGAAATCCTGGCCAGGCTGTGTTGCTCTTTTGCTGAGTGTTTTCTAGTTTTATTTACCTGTCAGAGACTCTAAGCAGCGTTCAGGAGGGATGGTAACATTTACCTATGCTGGATGTGGCTGCTCCAGTTCGATGTGTGCTTGCTTTGCAAATCCTTCTGGGTATTTGCTCCTAAAACCGTCAAAGCTCTGCAGCTTCTCACTTTCCAGGGTCATGATTCTGCCTGAGAGAAGGATGAGAAGTGTGATGAGGTGCTGGCCATGTTCCCATGTGTTTGAACTGGATTAGTAGTCTGTGCAGTGACTCCTGGCTCTTGTTCTTTTGCCTTGAGCCTGCACATGGCTCTGTGGCATCGTAAAACCTTGGAAACACTTGCAATCCAGGGATCACACTCAGCAATACACTGTTACATAGCAGGGACAGCACTCCCGGCTGAGCTAAGGCCAGGGGAAGCTGAAATCAAGACCTCTGCATTCTCCAAACAGGCAACATGGATAGTCAGCCAGACCAGTTACTTGTTACAGTGAAAATCCCAGGCCATTCTCGTCTTAAATTTCCTGTTATCCCCCTTATGGACTCGGGTGGGCTGAAGAGGGAGCGATAAAACCTCCATCTGGCTTGAGTGAAGGTGTGAATTTTGCAGAAAGCAGGGCTGCTGGACAGTTCTGGTTCAAGTTAAGGTGAGGATTTAAATACAGCAGTGAACTGGAACATGCCCTCAGCTCCCATCAGCTGTGCTCATGTTGTGCCCTCACGTCAGCAGCAGGGTTACTGACAGCTCCCTCTGGGCAGCCTCCGTGGTGCTGAAGGCAACCTGCAGTTTGGAATGTGATGAAGGAATGTGTCAGTCAGGATGTCAGCTCTGCCCAGCCTTCAGTTCTGCTTTCTTGGTGGCATGAGAATGAACTGGGCAAAGCCAGCCCAGGGTGTGCAGCCCACATGGGGTTGTGGGGCTTGTGGCTGCTCGGCTGCGCTTCCCTTTGGCTGGGAAATCCCTGTTTTCAGCCGTGTCCCCTTGGTTCCAGCAGATCAGGTCACCTCCATTGAAGTGGGTGGAAATGAGACCCAGATCACCCTCTACTCCCTCCATCCCAACAAAGTGTACAAGGTCCGGATTGCAGCCAGCACCAGCGTGGGGTACGGGGCCCCTTCCGAGTGGACCCAGCACCGGACCCCTGACAGAGACAACCAGACCCACGGTAGGAGGCTGGACAGTGCCTGGGATCCAGGGCAGGCTCTGGGGAACCTGCGGCATTTTCAGAGATTCTTGCTTCTCTTTGGGAATTACAACCATTGGTTCTGGTTAAACCAAAGGGCTCATCTTGCTGCTCAGCAGCCCCTGTGTATCTCACTGCTTGCCTGGGCAGATACTCCTCCCTCCATGTGCAGATGGGAAAGTGCTTAAAAAAGAAAAAAGGAAACAAACAAAATACCAGACCCCAATGTTATGACATGTGGGAGTGAATAGACAATTCTGCCAAGCAGAGCTGAGCCCACGCCAGACTCCAGCAATGGTTAAACATGGTGATATCTCAGAATACACTGAGAAAACCCTGTAGTGGCTTTGTGACGTGGCTGTTTCCTTTATCACCCAACTGGGAAAGTCAACGGTGGAATGTAACTGTCCCACCCTCCACTCAGGCAGTGGAGACACCCCACCCAGGACAGCCTTTCCTCACACCCCTCCCTCGCTGCTGAGGACAGGGGGGATTCAGTAGAGCAGGGAAATGGAGACAAGTAGCTGAATGTTTCTCTCATCTTGTTCTTTCTTTAGTTCCATTTGCCCCAACAGAGTTAAAAGTCCGAGCGAAGATGGAGTCCCTCCTGATAACGTGGCAGCCCCCAGCCAACCATGCCCAGATATCCGGGTACAAACTCTACTACCGAGAGGTGGGTCCGGAGGAATCCAGCAACGAGGGCCCTTTGGATGGTGCTGAAGATGAGAGCTGGGACGTAGGACCCATAAAACTAAAGAAGAAAGTGAAGCAGTACGAGCTGACCCGACTAGGTGAGCTGGCTGCACCTTCCCAACCACTGGTGTGGGAACCCAGGGCCTGCCTCTTGCACTCTGTGGCATCCCAGGATGGCTCCAAGAGGCTCAGTTGTTTGCTTGGCTGGAGATCCATAGGGCCAGAACCACGTGAGCTGTTTTAAAAGGACCCCAAATCCTTTCTGGAGTGGGGCTCTTGAGGCTTGTGTTGAGCAGAGTTTAAACCACAGAAATTTCTGGTATCAGTGTAGCAGGGGTTGCACTTTTAACCAAGGGTTACCAGCCTACTTAGTATATGCTAGTAAGTGGTTCTTAATCAATTAGTGTTTTTATTGTGCCACTATAAAGAGTACCAAGATTGAAATCTCCAGTCAGGACAATGATCTCTCCTTCCCTGTGTGTTTCTAAGGAACTCCACAATGGGATGCTGTTTGAAATCTCTCTGTATTACAGTGTAGAGATGGGATAGTTCACAGCATGCTGATTTTGGGCCAGTATTCTCCTCCACCTCCCCCCTAAGGAAAAGGGATGGAAGAGTGAGTGTCCATGGCTGGAGAACATCTGCAGCACAGTCAGATCTGCCTGGCTCACTGCGCTCCCTGTTTCCCATAAGGAAGTTTTGTTTCTAACAACTGATTGTATTAATTAATTGATTTGCCCATCGATACAGGATGGAGGGAGAGAAGACAGAGTCATGGCAGATGCATCCTTGAAAGAGGATTCTGCTTCCTCGAGTTCTTCCTTCTCCCACTTCACGCTTCATCCCTGTTACTGTCCAGTGAGCTGAGACTGCAGTGGGTGTGTGTGTTGTGCTGGTCCATCTCACACTTGTAGCATATTTGTTATACATGGTGTAAAGGCCAGGCTGCAGCACCTGGGAGGACTCTGTGCCATCACTGAGTGGGTCCCCAGCTCTGTCGCAGCCATCTTGCCACTGGTAACAGTGGTGAGTTTCTCTGAAGAATTTTGGTCTGTAATCATTGCACTGAGGAAACCACATGTGAACATCATCACGTGCTGCTCCAACCCCTGGCAAGTCAGTCGGCAGAGGGGCTCGGAGTGGGCTGAATTGGTTCCAAATGCTCTGGCACGATGATGCTGAGAGAGCTGCTTGTTCTTCTGTAATTACTTCCTTAAATTTGGGCATCCGTCAAGCCCTAATGGTTTCCTTATGATCTGGCGGCTGTGTCAGCAATGGAGTCGTGGGTTTCTCCCGGCCGTGGATGTTCCCTTTTCTCCCCTTATGCTGTTCAGGGATGTGCTTTAGCATGAGTGCAGTAAAGGAAGGGTGGGGAATCTGGCTGTGCTGAGGAAAGCAGGGAGGAATGGTTGGCATTTACAAGGGTTTTGTTTTATGGTGCAGAGCTACCCAGTGCAGGTACTTAGGTCTGCAGAGTGGGCACAGGTCTCAGGAGAGGTTGGCACCGCTGATGATCTGTGCTGCTGCACGTGGGGAATGAGCTGGGGGCATTTCCCAGCTGATGGATGTCTGCCTGGGAAGCACAGCACTGGAAACCTCTCCTAAGACACTTCTGTAAGAACAAAGAAAATACCCAACACTGTCTCCCTACAATGATCACTGAGTCCAGCCGCTTGTCTACTTCTGGGCTGACCAAAAGTTAGAGATTTTTAAGGGCTTTGTCCAAATGCCTTTTAAGCACTGACAGGCTTGGGGCATTGACCACCTCTCTAGGAAGCCTGTTCCAGAGTTTGAAATGGTGTAAGGAAATCCTGGGTTGGGCCCTGGGAACACCAATACTGCTGCTCAGACACGGTCACATAACGTGTCAGTGCAGACAAGGGCCAGCACAGTCACTGCACACCCCTTGGCTGAAGCCAGCACTCAGCCTCTTGTCCTGGCTGAGGTGCAGCCTGAAGGATAAAGCTCCTGTCCCACTGCTTGCTCCTGCATAGCTCAGTTCTGATCTCCTGATTGTCCTTGGGTTGTGTTTTTTTCCAGTAGCACAGCAGGGCACGAGGGGAAGCACTTTATGGAACGAGAGCTCCCTGCAGGCATACCCATGGACAGCAGGGGATAGGGGTGCAGAAACAGCTTTGGCCAGAGCTTGTGGAGCTGGTTATTCACAGAGTTAGGACAACTATCAGAGCAGCTGGGGGCCCTGCCCATTTCCCTCCTCTTTGTCCTTTAGCCTCCCTCACTTTCTGCCTTACCCCCAGCATCTGGCTTCTTGATTTTGCCTTTGACAATGACTCATCTCTCTCCATCTGAGCTGTCTGAAATAAGAGAAGCTTTTCTTCCATCTCACACTAATCTCTGGAGCAAACTGTGTCTCCTTAGAGTGGCATTGCTAATGGCACACCTTGTATCTTGTCTGAGAGGAGTGTGCTGAAGTCCTGGAGACAGGTGGGCAGCTGTCCAAAGGCACAGAAGGAATCCAGGCATTTCATGAGCCCACACAATCTAAAGGAAGCTGTCCTGAATCACCAGGAGGGCTTTTGCCTGAGGAATTCTCCCTGACTTCCATCTATGTTCTAGCACTTACTCTCTGTGCTGCTGTACAACTACCAGGGCCATAATTTATTTGAAAAATAAATGGTGAGGATCTGAACCTGTCTTCCACATTCCCATGAAGGAAGATTGCATTCTTCTGGGAATAACCCCCTGGAAATCAGGGTATTTCCCAAATTATATGGTGGATGGCACCTGGCCAATATGAGCACCTTGAAATGCTGAGTGAAGCAACATATTTAGCATATTGGATATATTATGCAGTCATTCAGATTAGTGATTTGAAATGATCTGGACTAGATTATTCTGCTTATATTTAATGTATGATGGAATGCAATGAAATACATCTGTTTTCATGCTGCCTACTAGCTTCTTGACAGCTTGATAGAGCTTTATGTCTGCCTGTTCTAAGAGCTTGAACATCTGGGCCTGTGCATAAAAATCGAAGCCAAGCCTCCGACTGTGAAATCCAAAATACCCCTATTTTTAGGATGTGAGGTGCTTGATCTTGTAGTCAGACTCCCCTGGATTCACGTGTAGGAGCTGCTGTACTGATCCTGCCCGGGGATGGAGACAAGGACTTGTCCTTTCCTTCACTTCATCCTCCCAAAGGGGCTGCCCGCAGCTGCATCACATCTGTGAGCTCTTCCCCATCCCTTTGGATTGTCTCACCCCCGATGAGCTCGTGTCCCAGTGAAGCCAAAGGCTGGGGCAGCAGGAGAAGTGTGTGTGAGCTGGTGAGAGAGGGGCTGTGGGGTTCTTTGTTCCAGCCCTTTGGAAGTTGAGTGCCCTTTGGTCTCATCCGCATTGTGTGGGTTTGAAACGTTTTTCTGTGGCTGCAGGGTGTGGAAATGCAGATCAGGCTGTCTTGGAGGCAGACAAAACTCTGTTTGCTTTTGGGATTCTTTAGGGAAGAAAAATGTGGCTGAAGTGTTTTTATATTCCGAGCGCGAGCGTGTGTTGTGGAGCAGAGAAAGCCTTGGGTAATTGGTACCATCAGCCTCTGGGAGCGTAATCAGGGCAGTAATAATAAAATTGGCATCAATAAGAAAGGTTTTATTCTGCTTACGTTGTCTGGCAAAGAGAGCAGTGATCTATGAGGGCAGGGAATGAAGAGGCATGTCCCAAATTAACAAACTTCATCAATGCGCTGCAGCCAAGGCAACCAGAGGCAGTGTGGACTGCTCTGGCTGAGCTCCTGGAGGGGTGGCTGCTGCAGGGAATGTCTTCTTGAAAATTTTATATCTCCCAGGTTGTTTCTTTGATTAAACATCTCCATTAAAAAACTCCTCAGATATTAGAGCAGAGTATTCTGGAGGGAAGAGTTGAATGTTGAACCTCTGTGCTGGGAGACAGAGCGCCCTGTCGTGTGGCTCAGTTTGGATCCAAGTGTGAGATCCCCCACAGTTCAGGGCTCTCTGATGTGTGTAATGAGTGTGTCATGAGTGTGTCTCTGAGTGTGCAATGAGGACCCTCAGGTTCTTGGTGGGGGTTTTCTGTGCGTTGTTGTTTTTCTAATTGGAATCAAGAAACTGTTGTGGAGTCACCACAGTCACTACACAACAGAAGCTGCCAGTGGCTTAACAGGGCATGTGAGGACTTGCTGGAAGGAAGATCCTCACAGCAGTGAATAAATCAGAAAGAACTTTGGAAATGAGAGGTGCATTCTGGAGAGGAGAGAACGTCCTCACTCCTCAAGACTAAGCAATGCAGTGCAGCCTCTTCCACAGGAGTCAATGTGCAGGTTTCTTTAGTTTCTTTGCAAGGGAGAAAGTCCAGGAGATCTTGAGATGATGTGCTACAGCCCAGGACACTGGTTAACCCTCAGGGGCTGGGGCAAGGCCATTTCCTGCTGATCATTTCTGTCACAAGTGAGGGGAGAACTAGAGAACAGCTGTGCTGATATGTGCACCAGCTGTCAGACAGTGTTTGTATGAGGGAAGCCTGTAAGTGGAAGGGGGACTCTCTGCTGTAATTTAGGTATTAGGTAATATTTATTTAGGCATTAGGTAACAAAACCACAATTATTATGTTCAAGCTACTTTGGTGGATGGTGAGAAAAGCGGGTTGGATCAAAGGAAACTTGTCTAACTGGGGAGGGTTGGTGACAAACTCCAATTGATTTTTGCAGCTCCTGGGAAACTCTACGAGGTGAAGCTGGTGGCTTTCAACAAGCACGAAGATGGTTATGCAGCAGTTTGGAAGGGCAAGACAGAAAAGGCACCGGCAGCAGCAGTAGGTGAGCAAGGCCCTTGGTTTGTTCTGCTTGTCATGAGCTTCACAGGAAGGGCAGAGGGAAAGTTACAGAAGGTGAAGTTCACAGACGATACAAGGGAACTTCCTTTGACAGTCACTGCAAAACGCAATCCCCCTTCTCATCGGGGCTGTTCTTACACTGGGTGTGACCCCAGTAGTGGTTCAGTGTGAGAGGCTGAAATGTTGTCAATGACTCAATTGGCCCTTGGCAAAAGCAGCAGGTGCTTTGCTGGGGCCAGGTTTGGACCTCCCATCTCCTCCCAGGGGAGGAGGAGAGGTTTGGGTGTGTGGTGCCAAAACCTCTGACCTGTGTAAGAACAGCACAGGTGCAAAGGGGGTGAGCACCCACCACTGGAGGATGACTGGGACAAACCAATCTTTGTTTAGCACCAGGCTGGGTTTGAGCCAGAGAAGAGGCCAATAAGAAGCAGATCCTGTGAGGTGGGATAATGCTTTTTATCATGCCAGTGTCCTCCCTGACACAACTGACTCAGGCAAAACACTGCCTCTGGGAAGGTATCAGGACATTCCCATGTAGGGCTGAGGGCTCTTTTTTCTGCAACCTGAGTGTGAGATCCTGGTGACCAGTCTGGGCTCCTCCTCACCCCGGTGTGGCCCTGCCAGGTGGGCAGTTTGAAGGTGACCTCCTGTGCTCCCTGGCAGCACTCCAGCACCACGGATCCCTATTGTGACCTTTCTCACAGGTGAGGAAATTCCTGTCACGCACTTCTCCACATCTCTTTCCTTCCTGTCTTGCACCACAGATCCCCCTGTGCAGAAGGGTCCCCCACTGCCTCCAGTCCAAGTCTATGCAGAGTCCAACAGCTCAACTTCCATATGGCTCAGGTGGAAGAAACCTGACTTCACAACAGTCAAAATTGTGAACTACACCGTGCGCTTCAGCCCCTGGGGCCTGAAAAATGCCTCTCTTGTCACCTACTACACCAGGTAAACAGGGATGCCAAGGGTTCATCTGCCATGCATTCCTCGTGCCAGGAATGGACACAGGGCAGGAGGAACCCGCATGGAATTCCCAGTACTTGGCCAAGTCCTGGGTGTTTCATGTTCTGGGAACATCTGCTGTGGTCATAGACAACGTTCAGAACTGCTGAGTTGTGGGACTTGTCTGTGATTGAATACCAAGGAAGCATTTACTGGTCTCTGCATCTGTTTTGCTCTGGATGGACCTTAGACACTTGTTTCTCTGTTAACAACATGGCTGGGTGCAATTATGGCCAGTCTCAAAGCATCCATGATTTGTGAGATGGTCCTCACAAGTTTGGTCTATAGATTGCTAGAGTTTAGACAGTTACAATAATTGGGGATGTATTTTCCATCTGGATTCCTGTGCAGATTTCCACCCCCTGACCAGACTGTTTTTAAGTTTTTCCCTGCAAATACATCAGAAATGGTCCTGGAGAGTGGGAACTGCTTTCCCCTGTACCTGGGAGCTGAGTGCTCTTGCACTCACGTGGCTGCAGGAGATGAAGCTTTTAGGTGGAAAATCAAACACTGTAAGAGTCAGGATAATCTCTCAGAGTGTTCCTGGTAAGGAATCAAGGTGACCTGAGATCTGCATCAGGTGTTCACGGCCTTGTGATGTGTCCTCTCTCCCCAGCTCAGATGAAGACATCCTCATCAGTGGCCTCAAGCCCTACACCAGGTACGAGTTTGCCGTGCAGTCCAACGGCGTCGGCATCGATGGGCCCTTCGGCAGCGTGGTGGAGCGCTTCACCCTGCCTGACCGTGAGTGTGCATGGCAACTGTGTCCTGAATCTCCATCACATCCACCCTTATGTACCTTGAGAGATGTGACCTCAGACCCCCCCCTAAGCTCGGGTGACCCTGAGCACATGGTGGGAGGATCCTGGGAGTGAGCACTCCCCCCTCTCTCTGCTGCTCAGGCTGGGTCTCTGTCTCTGCCAGGTCCCTCCACTCCTCCCTCTGACCTGCGGCTGCACCCGCTCAACCCCTACGCTGTCCAGGTGCACTGGTGCCCACCCGTGGAGCCCAATGGCATCATTGTGGAGTACCTCATCCTGTACAACGCCAACAACACGCAGCCTGATGACATGTGGACGCTGCTGACACGAGAAGGTAAAGCCTCCTCCAGGCACTGTAATTCTGCACCAGTCCTCCTCCTCTTCCTGCCTCCTTCCCTGCCTCTGGCGGTCCTGCTGCCCTGATTTTTGCCTCACTTTGAGCACAGACTGGTATTCAAGAGCTCAGGCTGCCAGCTTTCTTTGAGCATATGCTGGGCCTTGCTCCTGGTCATGGTGGAGAGCCCAGGGACACGACTGCTGCGAGACATGAAATGGCACATGTCTGGGGCTGGAATGGCCATTATCATCTGACAAACATCCCACAGATACAGGCTGGCAGCCAGGAATTCCTAGAAAAACCTGTGCCAGCAGCACCACGTGGAGTCTGTATCATTAGCTCTGTAAGCAGCAGGTTCATTAATCCTGAAGAGGTGTATGAAATGCCTCTCAGAGCTAATGACAAAAAATCCCACACTTGTGAGAGTCCAACGGAATTCCGCTGCTGCTTTGCTGCAGGCTCTGAACACTCTTGAAACTGCACATTTTGAATTTCTTTTGGCTTGCTTTTGTTTAGGAAACATCTTCAGCACTGAAGTGCATGGCCTGGAAAGTGATACAAGATACTTTTTCAAGATGGGAGCAAAGACAGTGGTGGGATCCGGTCCCTATTCCAACGTTAAGGACGTGCACACCCTCCGGGAGAAGCTGTCTGGTAGGAATCCCCTCCATGTCCCGGGTGCTGTGCTGCTGAAGGCCATGATTTGTCAGCAGTGACATTTCTGTTTGCCTGATGTCACCGTGTAGGATGTGGGACACAATTCTGGGTAGGCCAGGGCAGAGGATCACAGCAGAGCCTTCAGATGTGCAGCTCCAGAGCCCCCAGCCAAACTTCTCTCTTTCCCCATCCCAGTTCCTCTGGAAGGGCACGTGCACCCTTTCTGTGGTGTGAGATCAATGGATGTGCATAATGTCAGCTTGCCTGAAGCTGCTCTAAGTTGTCACTACCAAGGAATCTTGTTCCTTTATGTGCATAGAGTCACAGAACCATGGAATGGTTTGGGTAGGGAGGGATTTCTAAAGCCATCACCAGTTGGGTTTAGCACAGCTGGTGCTTCTCAGAGCATGAGACACTTTGTAGCTCCTTCCTGCTCCAGCTGAAATGGTGTCTCTGTCCCTTCCCTCCCAGACGTCCTGGATATCCACTCTGTCACAGGGATCATCGTGGGAGTCTGCCTGGGGCTGCTCTGCATCCTCTTCTGCATGTGTGCCAGCTTCAGAAACAGCAAGCAGAGGTGGGTGTCACCTCACCTGTGCAGCAGGTAATGGGGACAAATACCCTGGGAGCCGCATTCCCTGAACAGCTGGGCTGCTTGGGATGTGGTGTAGGACATCAGCTAATGCACAGCTTGACTCTTGAGAGTGCTGGGTGGCTAAGGAACATACTTAGTGTAATCTTTTCACTGATTTATTCTCTCTGTAGTTCCTCTTCATTTTGCATTCTTAGACTAGTAGGTTTGGGCTTTTTCAGAGGAAAGAAAAAGCCCCAAGAAAGTGGAAGAACCAGATTATTACCTGTGTCTGTTAGTGTGGGCAGTATTTTGCTCCTGAAGTTGGACAGCTCTAAGGATGTTTGGAAATGGTTTGTTAACTTCCAGCTGGGAAAATAATGAAAGACTTGCCAGTGAGTGACAGGCTGGTTTAAGGAGGATTGGACACAGCCCAAAGCCCCCTGCTATCCCAGGGGTCTGAATCCAGCCACAAGCATTTGGAAAGACCATGAGCAGAAAACAGCTCAGTTATTGAGCAGAGCTTTGAGCTCACAGCAGATCTCAGGACTGGGGACAAGCAGCTTCTGAAGTCTCATCCTAATGTGCCCACTGGAATTCCTGTCCTGTTGCATCTCTTGTAAAGCAGAGGTGACAGGAGTGGCACAGCTCCCCAAGGGACAGGGTGAGTGAGTGCCTGTGCTAGTGCTGGACTTGTGTCTGATGGCCTTGGGATCTGCAAGGAGAGCTTTTTCCCTTCCTCAGGAGGAGCAAGGCAGGGCTTGAGCCTGGTGACTTCCACAGGGACCAGCTGAGATGGCAACTCATGCTTGTTTTCCTGCAGGGAGGCCCTGCCAGGCCTGGATTCCCAAGCCACTGGCAACCACACATATTACCACCGGAACAGGCAGGGGATGGCCACTCCCAGCGCCACTCTGGACTCACATGAACTCGAGTCCCTCATGTCCCCAATCCCGGAGGAGGCGCCGGTGCCCCTGGGGGACATCACAGAGCTGACAGAAGTGCACAGCCTCATCCACACGAGCCTCCCTGAGGATCCTGTCCATGGCAAGAGGAAGGTAAGGACTCCTGCAAGAGCCTTTGTTTGGTGTGTGACCACTGGGGAGCCAGGGTTGGATCCTGTTCTGGCTCTGCAGTGCTGGCAGAGCTGGTGCTGGTGCTGGCAGCCACACATTTCCCTCTCTGTAAAACTGACTGGCTCAGCCTTGGCTGTTGGATCTAATTTAGGGTCTTTGTGCCATCTACCAACCCTCTTCATCTCCTGGGACAGTGATCCCTCATCCCAAGAAGCTGCTGCCTGACTTGGTGCTGCAGGGTGTGAGGAAGTGAGGACATGATGTCCAGAGTAGACACTTGGCCTTCCAGGATACTCTTGCTTGGAGTAAAAGGAGCTCTGTCCAGAAATAACGTGTTCACTGGAATACTCTTGAAGACACACAAGAGGTGAAATTGCGGGAGTTTTGTGAGCCTTGTTTTTAAGTAGTTTTTCCTGGCCCTGCTCAGTTTGCACGACATTGCATTGTCTTTCATTCCTCCCTGCCCGTTTCCTCTTTCAAGCTTGCCTGAAACATTTCATTCCATTAGGGAACCTTTAATTGGCCTAATTTAGTTAATCTGTTTATGTCTCTCTTTGTAGCCCTGGGAGAGCATGTAAAGTAATTAGGAGGTTCAGTAAAACAAATGCATTGTGAGCACGTGGGATTCCACGTCTGCATCAACCACGTGCTCCTGTGTCATGGGAAGGAAGGTGAGCTCAGGTACCTTCCCCAGCCCTGTCCTGGCTGCCAGAGGCAGTGCAGGATGATCTTTGGAAAGTCAGAGTCTGGCTTTAGTGTCCCTGTGAGCTGCAGCCGTGCCCGTGGGCAGCCCCATGTGCCGTGTCAGGTCAGTGCTCAGCTGAAGGAGAGGCTGTTTGTTTGCAGCCAAGCCACATCTCTGGACTTTGCTGGGATGTAGCTGAAGAGTGTGAGGAATTTCCTACAGTTCTTTATTTTAAATAAGGAACAAATATTTTCAGTGATGGGGACTTACCCTTGAGAACAGGTCGGGATAGGGGGAAGTTCCCACCTTTGTGAGGCCTTTCTGGGGGCAGCATACCCACATCTCTCTTCCAAAGCAGGAATCCTGTCTGCAAGGGTTTGCTCCAAGATTTGAATGTGTGCAGAGCAGGGGCTGGAGAGGGCAGTGGCTGCCCAGAGCTCAGCCTGAGAGCTGTGCCCTCAGAGTTTGGCAGTGACCAACACAGAGTTACAGTCAGAGACCAGAGGTTTGAGAGGAGGGACAATTCCAGCTGCAGGGTCTCTGCCTTCATAACTGGATGGGTTAAGGCCACTGAGAGTTAAATTCACGGCGGATTTTTTTTCTGATGGATGCAGACAGGAAGCAAGGGTCACTGGGAGGCAGATGCAGCCACCAGGAGAGCAGCACCACCAGGGAGGGTGACCCGGCAGGTGAAGGAGATGGAGTGGTGACCGGGAGCAACAGGCTGTTGTTGCTGGGAGTGGGCACTGGAGGGAGATGTGATCCCGCGCAGGAGGCCCTGCTCCCTCTGCCCGGTTCCTGCTCAAGGGCCAGCGGAGCCAGCCCTGGGCACCCTCTCTGTGCTCTGACATGGATAATCGAGGGTGAAAAGACTCTGCCCAGAAACACCTTTATGCTGCGGTGACCAAGAGGCCCCGTGTCTGGATGGGGATGTGGTGTTCCCTGGCTGGGTGGTCAGGGACTTGAGCAGCTCATGCTCATGGCCAGAGCAGGGCACACACTCCTGGTGCCCACAACAGATGTAAATCAAGTCAGAGCAGTTGTGAGTGTGTGAATAACCCTGCTTGTACACAAAGTGCCACCAGCCGAGGCCCTGGAGTGGGGGTGGGTTCCCTGGGCTGCCCTGGGTGTTGCAAAGCTGCCTCCAGCAGCCATTGAAGCTGGAAACCCCCGGGGACCCTGCCTGGAACAGAGTTGTGGGAGCTTTGCACCCTGCAGTGACCAGCTGCCTTTGTTGCCTCCTCTCTTCTTCTCTCATGCTGTGTGTGGTTCGAGCTGCGAAAATCCATGGCAAGGAATGTGACAGAACCACAGGAAAGAGAAAATCCTTGTGGAAGGAAATTCCTGGGCCAGCCTGGCCCAGGGAAGCTCCCCTGGGTGCTCTAAGTCAGATACTATGACTTACAGTCCTAGTCAGAAAAGAGAGGGAGTGAGAAATGTCTCCAGGATCCCTCTAAATAAGAGTGTATCATGTCACCACGGAGCTCAGGATGTTGCTGGGACAGACTCTTGGTCTGAGGCTGCTGCCACTGCAGGGCAGGTTTGTGTAGCCATGATCTCCAGTTCCTCCTTGTCTCCCTGTCCTCAGGTTACACTTCCAAAACTGGGTTTGTGTTGTCTGGGTGGCACTTGCCATTGGCAGTGGTTGCTGCTCTGGGCCTGCAGGCTGTTCACAGCCTGGCTTTTACTTGGCATTCCGTGGATTATTCTTTCTTGTTTGTATTCTTGTGGCAGCCCAAGATTCCAGGGGAGATTGGAGGCTCTCTGTTGTTAGGAGATGTCCAAACACAAAGGAGGGACTGTCCCTGTGCCATAAGGAGTCAGAAGTGAGCAAATGTCCCTTTGCAGGTGTGGGGACTGGAGAACAGTGAGGCCGAGGGCAGGGAATCTTTAAAAACACCGAGATAGGAACTGACTCTTGCAAAGAATTGCAGGAAAGGGTTCTGAGGTGTCCCCTTGGCTGTTTTCAAGTCAAGATCACCAGTTCCTTCAAACTTAGAGCAGTGATTCCTCTTGAGCCGTTACACAAAATGCTGGGAGTGCACGCTGGTGACGTGGAAGGTGGAGCTGTCCCCGAGGAGCCTCCTGGCTCCCCTGGCCCTGCCTGCAGGGTGCTGAGGGCTGCTCTGGATGTTGCCAGCTCCTTTAGACTGGCAGCCATTTAGTGGCCCATTTTCCTTCCTTTCTGTGTGTTTCCCAGTGGTCACACAGAAGGATTTGTAAATACACTGACAAGTGATTTTCCTCTCTTCCCCTGGCAAGTGACCCCCGCACCGATGCCCTCAGCAGCCCCATTATAAATGAGGCTGTGGGGAGGCAGCTCTGTCTCCCCTGACAGATGGACTGAGGATGATAAAATGGCTCTGCTCCAGACATCTCTGTCACTGCTGCTCGTGGGCCAAGCAATTTAGAGGGTGGGGGAGAATGTTAAAAAGCATCTGCTTTCCATGGAAGACTTCAGCTTTTCATTGAATGAAGCCAAACCCAGGCATTTTGGCTTGGAAGTGTTTGCTGTTGTGCTTGTTGCAAGCTGGAACTTTCCTTGCTTGCTGCCCCATTCCTTCCCCGTGGGCCTCCTTCCCACAGGACTGTCTTTCCCATGAAGCATCCCTGTGCCTCGCAGAGCCAAAGCTGTAACACATCAGGGGAACGGGATCTGCCGGGGTTGTTTGTCATTTTCATGTTGAAACTTTTCCGCGTGGAAAAAACATCCCCATGTTTTCTGAGAAGTCTCAGATGAGAGCTGAGATCCTGGTGACAGCGAGCAGAGACCCTCCTTTATCTGCTGGGGAAGGGGCTGGGTTGTGTTGTCTCCCAGGGGTGTGTTGGTATCTTTGGAGCTTCCCCACTCCCTCCTCAGCCATGAATCCTTCCTCTCTGCTGTGCCACTGTCAAAAGCTGGGCACATCTGAAATGTCCCCAGCCCTGTTCTGTACAGGACTTCAGGCTACTTTAAATAACCATCCTCATAAAACAGGGAAGGTTTCACGTTGAACTTTTCCTGCGTGTTCATTCTCAGCTCATATATTTACATGAAATCATGACTTGTCACTGAGAAGGTAACATGATCTAGGCACGATTTTACCGGCCAGAGTTTCTATAAAAAGGCTAAAATGAAAAGGTTTGTTTGCTTTGATAAGGATTTAGCTGTAATGGAAATGCCTTTTATTGGAAGATGTTTTTATTAGTTTTCATTCCTGTGCTTGCAGTGAACTGACAGAGGGATTTTTCCCTCTTTAAATTAGTGTTAGACTGACACTCCTCGCTCCTCGCATTCGTTTCTTTGTTGTAAAAACCAAGAGAACATTTCCTTCCATCAGCCACTCACTGGCTCCCCTTGAGCAAAAGAAACAGTGCCATTTATTACACAAAAAATACTACTTAAAAAAGCAGCCAACCTTTCAGGCACACAAGATTTCTTCAGGTCTGTGATGAAAACAGACCTACAGTTAATTGCCACTGCCCAACCTTAGAGACTAAGCCCCGAGAGAGATTTGGTTTTTGCTTTTTTTTTTGTTTCTTCCCCTCTCAAACATAATGTGCTCGAACAACATGTGGGACACAGGCCATGTTGTGTGGCTGATGGTTTTTTTCTGTTTGTTGAAAGTTGCAAACTGGTACAAAACAAGTTTGTTCTTGGTTGCAGCCAATTTCAGCCAGAGCTGAACAGGCTGTTCCCAGAGTCATCAAAACCTATGTAAACATGGCAGATTGACATTTCCGCTAACAGATGGTCCGGGGGGGATTGCACCAGAGCTGCCTGTTTCTTTCCACGTTTTTTTTTGGTATTCACAAGATGCCTGCAAGAAGGTTTTCGAGTTTGCTCTGTGTGTGTGTGTGTCTGCGTGTGATGCTCAGATCCCTCTGATGGCAAATACGCACGCGAGCATCTCCAGCAGGACACACATTTGGGGCCCGTGTGCACATTTGTGGAGGTTCAGCGCTGAAATTCCCAGGCAGTATTTGCTCAGGAACGTATGTTCCTTGGAAGAGGCACAGAAGCCATCAGTCAGGGATGGAGCTGCAGAGAGCCTCTCAGATGGCGGCAGGAGCAAATTGAACACGCTCCTTGAGCACTGGGATGTGGAGATATTCCTCCTCGTGAGCCCTCCGTGAGTGCTTGGTTGATTTCTCACTATTCAAGCGGAGTTTAATGATTGTCCACTTAGAAAGGGAGCAATTAGGGAATGCTTTTTGCTCAGAATATATTGTTGAGGATGGCAGAGAAAGAACTGGCAAAGGCATTGCCTCGAGCATCCCTGTCTAAGTCAGCAGATGCTCGAGAGCCCCAGCGCTGGGCTGGGACATCCCTGTCCTGCAGGGTGCTGGCCTGGCAGTCAGGCCCTTCACTACTTGTTTGCTAAAATCTTGATCCTGAGACAGCAGCAAAGCTGCCGTGACTAGGGAGTGGTGCTGAGCTCTAATGCTGCTCAGCCTCCCACAGATTGTTGAGCCCCTTGGGTGCCTGGGTGAGGGTGGGCACAGGGCTCAGGGACAGCCCTGGCTGCCCCTCAGAGCACACACGAGCACTTCAGTGTCCGTCTGCCAGCCCCGACGGCACGAAGAAGCATTTGCTTCTTGCTAAATAGCTGACTGAGGAGTGCCTGGCTCACGCACAACATCTGGTCGTGTATCTCTACCTAATTTCCAGCCAGATGGACCGAGGCACAAGGAGGTCAAATGACTCACCCAAGGTCAGGCTGATGTCAGAAATCTCCTTGGACTCGCGCTACGCTGGCAGTTGTTGGAATGGATTTGGCCTAAGTAGCAGCCACATGTGCAGAGCAGGAACCTGGGCTTCTGCTGCTGACAGTGAGGCGGGAATAGCTGTGCTGTGTCTTCTCACCCTGCACAGCCATGGTGCTCACACCACCAGTCCTCCGTGTGCATGGGCACACTCACTGTGGTCAGGTCAGGATTCTCTCCTCTTCCTCCCTGCATCAGCCCCTCTTCTGTGCAGGCAACGTGTAACATCTGTGGAACCTGCCCAGAGATAATGGGTTTGTGTGGTCCTTAAACCTCTGCGTGTGTATGTGGGTGTGAGTAGTAGCAAGGCTGAGCTCAGGTACAGGCAGGACAGCTCAATAAAATCAAAAGCTGGAAAGAAAATACTTTTCTGCCTGTGAACTAATAGTCTGAGCTGTTAAATAACTTCAGCTCTTAAAGATACACATTTCCCATACACAGAGGTGAGCATTCAACAGTTTATTGCAAGGGGAAGCTGAGAGAACCCAGAACAAATTGCGTTCAGCCCATATAATTTAATTAGATCTACAAACAAGGTAACACTGGTTGCCCAGGGGATTTAAAGCTGAGCTAAGAATTGCTTGGTGGTCTGTCGGAAAAAACCCACAAAAAGGAACAAAATGAGACCCCCGTTTTTGTGCCTCTGTGTTGATGGGTCATGGCAGAGTGTTTGCCCAGGGCCTGGGCTGGAGCAGCAGCTCTGTCTGTGCTGCAGGGCAGGCACTGTACCAGTGTCTCCAGCTCTTACTGAGCACATGGGCCAGTGCCCACAGGTCCTTCTCTGTGCTGCAGAGCATCCCTGGGGTTAAGGCAAAGGCTGTGGTCATTCAGCTCCACATTTCCCCATCCCAGCTGTGTGGTGTTTCTCAGGGGGCTGTTTGCAGCTCTGCAGGGAGCTGGTTTCAGTGGAACTTTAAATGGTGTCTGTGCCATGATATACCTGTTGGCCTCACAACCTAAGAATCAGTGGAAAGCTTCTTTTGTGACCAGTTTTAAACCATCTGGCATCTCCTCTCCATGCTCTGTAACATGTAACAGGCAATGACTGTGCGAGTCCATGGCAGAGCATTTTTATTTCAGTGCCATCAGAAGTGTCCTCCACGTTTATGGGACGTATGGCTTACACTATCCTTTTCCAAGCTGCTTCTCATTTCACGTGTGTGAGGATAAGAATCTGTGTCTGTGATAACTGGATCTTTTCTCCTCCCACTTTTCTCCTGCAGTCTTCATGGAACAAACCAGCCACCCAGCCCTGGACAAACAGCATTGCCAGATACGGGGACACCATCACCAAGGAGCCTCTTTCTGCTGTGAATGGGTCACTCAAAGTCCCTGCCAGTGCAGGGCAGAAGCTTCTGCTGCAAGCTCTGGTTTATGACGCTGTCGTGGTGGGTGTTTGAAACATTGACTTGAGTATTCTCGTGTAGGTTTTCCATTTATGTTTCCCAACTCCCTTTCTTCTTTTTATAGCTCCTTTTTGTGGGCTTGTTCTTGGGGTGATGTTCAGGTGGGGTCAGAAGCTGGGTTGTCAGCAGGGTTGTGGCATTCCTGGTCCCTGAGGACGTGGATCCAGGCACCAACAGTCTGCTTGGAGTCTTGGCTGTGGCCGGGCAGCAATCAGCCCCTTGAATGAGTTAGGAGCTGCAGGGCTCAGCACAGTCATTAAGATCTACAGCCTGACGGAGGGATTGTAGTTCTGGCTGTAAAAGGAGTCAAAGATCAAGGGTTGATTTAAACTCCCTTCTCCAGATAGGGCAGAGCAATTTCCACTGCACTTGTGTTCTTTATGTGGGGGCACAGACTGGGAGGAGATCCTATTTGTGATATTGCTCCTCTGGAATAAACACTCCTGTGTTTGGGAGAGTTTTTACAAGCATTGGGATATCTGTGCCACGGTCTCAGCATAGCAGGCTGGCACCTGCCCAGACTGACTCTGTGCCAGATTTCTTGAGATAATGTTTTAAAAAGTTCATCCTCCAACCCCAGCAAATACCTCTGAGAAACCCACCTGTGTTTCCTTCCTAGACAGTGGTGTGAAAATCAATTATACACAGGATGTAATTAACATTGTGGATGGAGTAAAGACAATGTTTTACAGCCCAATTACGGGGCACCATTTACAGCACAGCTTACCCAGCAGAGTTTGTCAACAAAAGGAAACAAGTGTTAAAATATGTAAATTATGCTCAAAGTTGGCCTCACCAGAAAGAGCAAATTACACGTGGGGGTATCACTTCCATACTCTGAGTTGTCTCCTTTCTGCTACATCACACTCAGCCCAGAATCTGAGCTCTTTGTAAGCTTCCACAATAATCTGTCTGTTAAATTATTGAGTGATAATCTCACAGAATGAGATTATCTGTTTGTCAGCCAGATTTGTGGAGATCTGGAGCCTGAACTCCACTTAAACACCGCAGAGCAGAACTTACTGTTTTCTCTCTGGAATGCTTGAATTTACACAGAGTTCTGCAGGCTGTGACCAGGGCTCTGACAAACACACACTTTGTGATATGTAGCCAAAATTAAACAAGGAAACTGAAGGGAATCCTGTTACCAATCTCAAAAGCTGGTTTCCTAGAATGCTGCCCACTCAGCCTCGAGAAATCTGGCCCTTGGTGTGGAAACAGACTGATGAGTTTTGAAAATTGTGGTCTTTGACAGGGGCTTGGAGGAATGGCTGCTCCAGCCTGTCAAGAAACTGGGGGCAAATCACTTCACTCCCCTGGGACTTGCTTTCTCAAATGTAAAATAGGAATAATGGTCCTGAGGTGATTTGAGATGCTTCTTAAGACTCCAGCTCTGAGAAACATATCAAGTTAATGTTTAGTAGAGGCATGGGTACATCCCTTTGCACTCTGTGGGATTAAAAAGAAACACATTTCAGTGCTTAGCTGGGTCGCAGCCTCAACTATCAGAATTTCACTTTACCTTCTATTTCTTTTATTTCCCCCGTTTAACAACAGAGTGCAGCGAAGAGAAGCCACCCCCCAACCAACCTCCACCAAGTGGAAGCAGAGGTCATTGTCCATTCTGATTTTTCAGCCTCTGACAGAGACTATGACTCCCAGCTGCACACCCTGGAGAGTGCAGAGACAGAAACGGAGGCCCAGGAGCCCGAAGAGCTTCCCTCGGGAGAGCTGGCGCTCCCTGGCTCTCCCATCTCCCAGCAGGGCGGCAGCCAAGTGTTGGTGGAGTGCACAGGCAGCCCTGAGGTTCAGGCTGAGCTGTCCTGTACCGACACCAACACCAACAAACCAGAGGCCGTTTGCACCCCTGGGCTCACCAACGGCTTCCACAGGCACGGAGAGAGTGAGGATTCAGTGGAGAGCGGAGAGTCGGACTCCACCCGGGAAGGGGGGGGGGATGTGCAGCCACTCAAGTGCCAGTTGCTTTCCCCGGCGCCAGAGGAGACCCCTCTCTGTGGTAACTCTGGTTTAACCAGCCCATCCTCAGCATCTGAGAACATGGCACGTGTCCACGACCACAGGGACTGACCTGCCGGGACGTTGGAGCACCACGTGTGGCTGTGAGGAGCTGCCTGCCCTCTGCCCACGGGGCCGGCGGGAGCTGAGAGGGTGCAGCATCTCCCCGGAGCAGGGCTGGGACCTGTCAGCTGTACACACACCTCCAGGAAACCAGCGGGGAGCTTGGTCAGGGCCCGTCTCCTTCCTGCTGACCCTGAGGAGTAACTCGGTGCAGGTGAGAGCAGGATGGAGCCATCTGCCAAAACAGAGCCTTCTGTGCTGGACTGGGGCTGTCACTGCTCCGGGCGGCTGGCCAGACGTGGTGCAGTGCTGGGAGGTGGCAGAGTGCAGTGAGTGACCCGGGGAGCGTCCTGGCACTGCGGGACTGATCCCTCACAGCAGCCCCGGGAGGGGGTGGAAGCCGATGGAAGCACAGGCACTGAGCTGTAACCACCAGCCTTTTCTGCCCTCCCGTGGTTAGAAGGATTACCAGTAACTACTACTAGCAGGCTGATACAGTGGCCTTTTATTACACACTCTACGAGTGCCTCTAACAACTTGTACTATATAGAACCTTCTGCAGCGTCTGGGTCGTGTCACCAGCCTGGACTTTGTTTTATGTGGGTTCTTGTACCTAATATTTTAGGTACACGTCTGTCCTTTTAATGTACAACATGTATTTTTATTTCCTTGGAACATCTTTATATTATTTAATTTTATAAAGTGGAATAGTGTGTGGTGTAGAGTAGCATTTTTACTACTTCTCTCTCTCTTTATTTTTTTCCTCCGTAACAACACAACTACCTCATGTCTGTGGGAGAAGAAAAAACAAAAAAAAAAAGCAGTAGATCTACTCTTTTGTTATAGTCCATGATAGGGTTTAACTTATTCTTATACTGCCTTTTTCTAAAGAATCTGTTTGCACTGGTTGTTGATGATTGTTTAACACATCGTGCTGCAGCTCTGACGTCCCTCTTGCTTTCCTTCTTTGACACCTTCCCTGCAGCTGGAGAGTTGGGTTGTGTCTCTCTGCAGGACTGTGTTTTGCAAGAGCTGCCAAGGGAGACTGAGCTCCAGCTGCTGGGATGTCAATCCATCTTCCCTTAAAAAACGTACACTAATGAAGAGAAAGAAGAACCGGCAATTGCAAAAGTAACTTGTGATCTTGGGGACATCTATTTCTTTGTGTGTGTGTGTGCCCAAGAGGAGCCATCACAGATGGTTTTGATTTCCAGGGA
Organism: Pitta sordida; assembly: GCA_013390025.1. NCBI lineage: Eukaryota > Metazoa > Chordata > Aves > Passeriformes > Pittidae > Pitta > Pitta sordida. The sequence continues at coordinate 736,268 of WEKX01017016.1, read as the reverse complement.
GCAGCACTCAGCCTTCTGTCAGCAGTGGACTTGCTGAAGGCTTTGGATGAACAAGCAAAATTTTCCAGTCACCTCTGAGAGTCCTGGTCAAAGTGCTTTTGGGTGGATTTTCTTGACGAGCAGAGCACCACCAGAGCTTTAAAATGAAAATCAAATCTTTGGTCTGGTTTGAAAATCATCCTGTGACCGACTCTTCCTGCTGGTGCTGTTTGCTTTCTGCTTACAGCCTGGCTCTGCTGGGGGATGGACATTTCTCAACCTTCTTTTAGCCCCTCTCTGTCCAGGTTTGCAGGGTTTGACCGTGAGTGCTACAGATTGGATCAGCTCCTCGGGGGTAACTGAGATCAGTAATTCTGTTCATGGGTGTTTGGTAAATATTTTGCCTTCCTGGAGGATTTGGACATCTGGCCATTTGCTTAAAAAATTAAGGAAAAGATGCCCATGTGCCTGTTTTCTTGCTGACATTCCCCCCAGGCTGTATGGGGAGCTGTGTGCTGACCTAAGAGCCTGTAAAAGGTTTTAGATGTTGGTTTTTTGTGGTGAAACCTGGGTGGAGGTACCACCGCTTGCAGCAAGGACAACCTGACTCCCCCAGCTCCCTGTCCCTGCCCCTGTTGTGAAGGGCCCTGTCACAGTGTGCTGGACCAGCCCATGTCCTTGCAACCCTCCATCACACCCTGTCAGCTCCAGCTCTTCAGCACAGGAGAACCTCCAAGGCTCCATGTGCCCTGTTGGGAAGGATGTTGGAGTTCCCACCTCTCCCCAGTCTGCAGCCTCTCCTCACAGCATAGCAGCCCGTTCTGGTAACCAGCTGTTTCCAATTGTTGTGCTCTGCTGCTCCAGCTGCTGTTTGGTGTCTTGGGGAGCCTCAGAAATGCTGTTCCGTGCTCTGAAGAGCCATAACTCTGGAGTGCTGTGGGACAGAGATGGGAAGTGGGTTCCAGTGAGCAGGCAAGGCAGGAGTCAGTGTGTGGGTGCTACCAGAGCAAGGGGCTGGGAAGTCAAGGAAACATAACTGGGCAGTGGAGGTGTGTACACGACCTCCAGAACCCACTGCCATAAGACTTTGAAACTCGTGACTTAGCAGGACTGCAGATAAGGCAGGGCACTGTTACTGCAGGCAGTGAGGGCAGTTCACAGTTGTACAAGAGCAGATGCAGTCACAGGGGTACAAACCCTCCAGCTGGGCCGTGCTGGGCACTCGCTGCAGAGGGTGGGGGGCATTCTGCAGGTGGGCCTCAGTTCCCAGTTAGTTCCATGGAAGAGTCCTTGCCCTTCCCTGGTGACAGAGCAGGCTCTGCACAGGCCGTGTTGCCACTGCTGGTGTGCAGGAAGGGAGGAGGACACTTCTCCAAAAGGTTTGCTCCAGGAGAACCGCTCTGGGGGAACCCCTGGTCACTTCCTTTCACCTCCCAAACCAATCCATCCATCCTGAAGCGTGGCACTGTGCTCCTGCTGAGGGTCATGAGGGCCAGAGGGCAGTGCCAGGAGGAGTTGGCCAACAGCAGGTATGACCAGGGTACCAGAGTTCTCTTCCTGGCAGGACATGGACCTTGGGGCAGGTCATGGACTAGCCCTGAGCTTTCCATTCAGGGGGATGGAAAGGGATGGAGACAATCTGGTGGCTGAGGTAGGAGTGTGCCACAGTTTTGGGGGCATTCCCTTGTACATGTACTCTGCTTTGTCTGTGCTGACTTTAGCACTCCTGCAGCCATGAGCTGAAATGCCTGAAAGCTGTCCCTGCCTGTCACTGAAGCCAGCACAGCAGGCCAAGGGTGGCACCATTGCCCTGGATCACCTCGGGCTGACCCCCAAACCACTGCAGTAATTGGGGAGATGTGGCAGAACACAAACAATTCCATTTACACATCCCCCAAATGCTTTGTCTCCTCACACTGAGGCTTGTCCTGATCTCGTTACACCAAACTGTACCATGACGTGAGAGTGGCAGTGTCGGGATGTCCAAGAACTGTGGTGGCCATGGGCTGGTGTGTCAGACACCAGCTACAGGAATCCAGGCAGTTCCCTTGGAGCCAAGAGATCGGCACTGAGTGGCAGCAGTGGAGCTGTCCCTGGAGGAGCACAGAGTGCTGGGTGTCCCTGTCCAACTCAGCTGTGCCCCAGGTCCCCCCTGCCCTGGGACCCTTCAGCCTCAGCTGGAAATGAATTGAAGAAGGTACGTGATACACACTTGATGTGTAAAGTTGAAACAACCAGTGCATATATTTTTTTATCCTGAAATAAGTAGCTTTCCTGCAGATTTCTCACAGACACGCAGACTGTTGATACCTTTAATTACCCATCATGCTAAATATCTGTTCCTGCACACCAGGCTCCTTTCTCCCTTTCCTTCCTTTCAGTAACACTAAAGATTATTCCTGTTCAACGTTTTTGCTGGTGTATATTGTTTTACATTGTTCAAATGTCAGGTTTGTCTCGCTGGCATAATTTTGTAGTATTAATGTTACTGTTGGGCTACACAACTGTATATTCCCCAGGCTGCTGCTGGAGCCACAATTCTCATCCTTTTCTTTCTTTTCATTCCTTGTTACATGAAACACACGACTTGGATAAAAACCTCTGTCAGCTTTTTGTTGATTTTACTTCTCACTTAACAGACAGCGAAGTTCTGGTTTAAAGAGTTCAAATGAGACAACTTGTACTTTAGGGTTTGATTTTTTTTTTTTACATTACTAGCTAACAACAATCCTGAGATCATGAAATCCTGAGATCCATTAAATACGCTGTGTAAGAAAACAACCATTTTACCAGAGCACTGTATATGGTTTTGATCTCACTAGTAATAGATGTTTTGGAGGGATCATTGTGTCTTTTCTAATCAATACTTCTGTTAGAAAAGAGGTGTTTAGTCCAGCAGAAATCTACCGTCTACTTCTGTTATTGTGTTCCCTTGCTTGTATTTTGAAGTCAAATTCCATTTAATTTTCTGCAAAATGCATAAGGGTGTGTCACCAGAACTTGATCTCGTTGGAAGGTTGTGTCTGTGTTTGGTTCCATGCTGTACTTTATTATCACTTTCTTTCTTCAGAGACTGTTCTTGCTCCACAAATACTCTTTAGTGTTAAAGTGTAAGAAGACATTGTCCTTATATTCCTTAACTAATGGGTTATTAATAAAATGTTTTTTCAAAGGAGTGGGATTTGTCTCATGATTCAGTCTGGTACAGCAGGGGGAAGCACTGGTGGGAGCAGGATGCAGGATTCACTTGTGCCAGTTCAGAGCCCGAGCTCATCACCCTGGATGAAGGTTGGGAATGTGGGATGACAGTGGGTGCCTGGTTTCCTAGGGATTCTTCTGGAATTTCAGAGTTTGGGCTCATTAGGCATTTCTGGATGCTAGCTCTTTTCTCAGTTTTGAACTGATCCCTGTAAGAAAAAAATATTTGTCCAGTTTCATGTTTCCTCTTGCTGGGGAATTTTTTTAATGGGAAGAATAAGCAGAGGCATCCAGCAAATGAGTGGTGAGACTTCTCCGGGGTGGCACACTGGGCTGGATGCTCAGTGCCCTTCATCCAGTACAGCTGGTGAGAGGGTATCTGGCAGTGCCCGAGGACACGCTGTATTAACCTCCCGTGCATCTCCCTTCCTTCCTGGGATGCACTCCCTACTCCAGGAGATAGTTTCCATTATTACTTTATGCTGCCAGGACTACAGGGTCATAAAATCTCATTTTATCTGCATTACAGCGGTAATAAATCCGTGCTTAGCACAGTGTTCTCCGATAGTGGTTAAAGGGAACTCTGTCAGAGGGTGCAACTCTGATGAGCCTTTCTCCTGACAACAGGTACCTGCACAAATGAGCAAGGAAGGACTTTTTGGGGTGATGGGTGACTACAAATCCCTCTTCCAGCTCCCAGTTTACAGCCTGAGATGCTGGTGGGAGGCTGCCAAGAGAGGACACAGTGGGGTGGGTGACAGAGATGGATGGACACAGCAGTTACCGGGGAGAAGTGAAGAGTGAAGTGTCTGGTTGCATTTCTTCCTCTTCCCAGCTTTTATCACTCCAGGACACTGTGCTGGGACGCAGCTGGAAATACATCCCACCACAGCAGGCTTGGGTTTCTTGTGGTCTCAGGTAACCCAGTGAGTTACAGGTGCCCAGTGCAGTGTGTGGCCCAGCTGAACCCTCTGGGAAATGGGGCAGCGCAAGGGGATGGGCTGTGATGCAGCCAGGGATGCTCTGGGGAAAACAGCTTCCAGAAACAGCTCCCAGGGATGTCCCAGCACTGCTGGGATGGCTCTTGGCTCAGTGCCTCGAGGTGGGTGCCACGATTTTGGCTCCCTGATGCTCACTGACCACGAAGCAGATGCTGAACCCCTGCACACACGTAGGTAAGCAAAAAGCTCTTGGGCTCTTTGCAGGCAGGGAGAGCACAATTACACGTAGAATAATAAATGGAGTGAATTCAGACAAGTTAATCTCCCACTTCATCCACTGAAACTACTAATGGTGTCTTGGGGACCTCAGTTTGTAGTTAATTGGTGTAAATCAAGAGCACAACTGGAGCTAATGGAAATTGGCTGTGCAAGGAGCGAGGGGTGAGTGATGCCCTCTGAGGGCAGCTCTCCTGGAGGAGAACCTTGTGGAGAGGCAGGACAGAGGGACAGACCCTACAATTGCTCCATAGGGAAAGGTTTAGAGCCTCAGTTCAGGCTGGACACCATCACTGCTGTAACTCTGCTGCTTTTCCAAAGGCTCCAATTTCTGCTTGCAGTGTGATAAGCAAATTCCTGCCTCCAGTACAAAGCAACTTTTCTAAGCCCTCGTGGTTACAGAGCATAGAAAATCATGAGTGCTCTGAATTCCTGCTCTCAGTTGGCTCTAAAAGCCCCAAGCCAACCTTTTTTCCTAAAAAACCTCACAGCTTTTCACGAGTCCTGTTGTTTGGCAGCACCACCTGCACTTCAGATTTTCGAACGTGCCACCAGCACTGTCACCAGTGTCATTTGCCAAGATGCAGGGCTCAAGTTGCTGATGCCCTAAACATGTACCTACCTCCCCCAGCACCTGGGCTCTGCCAGCGCCCATGGCAGCAGGAGCACACAAAATCTATGCTTCTTGGGGAAAACAGCCCTGTAAAGCATGTGGTGCTTCATTTCCCTCGGAGCTATCAATTCCCACAAGCCATCCTCAGCGACAGCAGCGTCCTGGAAGCTGCCACAAGGCTTCGATGGCTGTGAGTGTTACAAAAATGCTGGTGGGGCCTCATGGCAGGAGCCAGGGAGCTGGGGGAAGAGCACGGCTGGTGCCAAAAGGTCAGGGACAGCACAGAAATTCAGATGTTACCGAGAGGCTGGTGGAGCCAGAGCAAATTCTTCCCCAGCTGAAAGCAACCTCGTACAGCTCAGCCCTCCACTAAATGAGGGAAGCTTTAATGTGGAGCAGATGTAGTGACGTCTTCTCTCCTCGTTAGCAGAATCCGTCACGCTCGGGGTGCACCATCCAGGGGAGCCACGCATTACTTGTCTTCACAAAGGGGTTTGCACCAGATGACTGGGAACCGTTACATGGTTTGGTAACCCGGTCCATCAAGATCTGATTTTAGTCTGAAAAAAAGAAATTAATTAGGATCCACTTTTATTTCTTCTTAGTTGTTGGTTGGGTTTTGGGTTTTTTTCAGCAAGAAAACACCACAAAAGACACTGAGCTGTCCTTGCAGACAAGGCTTTTGCTGCTGACAGTGATGACAGGAGTTATGTTTTATGGAAAACGTGGGCCAAGGGGCAGGGGAGGATTGGAAGGCACGAAATATTGTGTGGGCGCTGGGGCTGAGCGCTGTGTAGGGACGTGTTATCCCAATTTCATGCCAGGAGAGCAGACAAACGATCCTGCTGTGGCAGGATTTAGGAGCAGCCTCATCCCTTCCTGGATCCTTCCTCACTGGGGCCTCTGCCACAGTGAGTGGGGTGGTCTGGCATCTGTGATGTCGGACCCGAGTGGGTCACTTTGGGACAGAGCGGTAAAATCAGGAGGAAGGAGGTGGCACAAGCCAAGCTCTTCCTCACTTCTGGGAGATTGCCCCAGTGAGGGGGAGCCCCATGATGCAGCTCCGATGAGGAGCCCTGTAAGGGGAGAAACGTGAGGGGCCCTCGGTGAGAGAGACACGAGTGTCTGTCAGGGGAGACTCGTGAAGGGGTTCCAGTGAGGGGAGACCCTTGATGAGCGCCGGTCACAGGGCTTTGCTGAGGGGCAGCCCCGGCAGGTACCGCTGGTGAGAAGAGCCCAGCCAAGAGGCACCGAGACCCGCGAGGAGAGACCCATGAGGGTGTTCTGGTGAGAGGAGCCTCTGTGACGGGAGCCCCGTGAGGTGGAACCACTGAGGGGCGACCCGTGAGGGTGTTCTGATGGGAGCTCTGTGACGGGGCAGCGGGACCACTGAGAGGAGACCCACGAGGGGGCTCTGAGAACAGCTCTGGGACAGGAGCCCCGTGAAGTGGAACCACTGAAGGGAGACCCACGAGGGTCCCCGCAGGTCCCGGGCGCGGAGCGGCTCCTCACGGGGCCCCGCAGCCCCTCCGTCCCCCCGCCCGCCCNGTGGGGCGCAGGGAGGCGAGCCCGCCCGCCCGGGATGCCATGGCTCCGCCGGGCTCCGCGCTGCCCGCCTGCCTGCTGGGGCTGCTGCTGCTGCTCGTCTGCCGCGGAGGTAAGAGCCGAGCCGGGCTGGGGCAGCGGGCACGGACCGTGGAGCTGCCGCCCCGCGCTCCCTCCGTCCCGCACTTCGCGTCCTCTCGTCACCCCGAGGTGGCCGGGGCTGTGCTCGTCCCTGGCTCCCTTGTCGGTCCCAGTCCCCGCCGCTCTCCCGCGGTCACTCTCAGCCCAGCACCGGGGCCGGGCAGCTCCGCGCCTGTCCCCGGGTGTGTGTCACTGTCCCTCGGCCCGCGGGGGTCGCGGCTTGGGGCTGCGGGGTCCCGCACCGGCCCCTCCAGCGCCGTCACCCGCAGAGATCCCGAGGCGCTCCGCCGGAGCTGTGCTTCCAGTGTGGAACCCCCTCTGTGCGGGGGCTCTGGGAGGGACGGGGGTGGCAGCTGGCCCCGGGGTGGGATGGGGCGGCTGCCGGGGCAGTGGCGGGGCCGGGGGAGCAGAGCCGGGGTCGGCACCGGGAGGCAGCGCCGGAGGGACGCGTCGCGTTTGTCAGGGACGGCGACAGCGAAAGAGATGTTGGGTGACAAGTTGCAGGAATGAGGGCGAGCTACTTCAAACCTACGAGTGCATTGTGCTCTCCTGTAACGCCCGGCTCTGTCCGCGCTGGTGCCACGGGGCACCGGAGCAGGGCTGGACCCCCAGACATCAAAGGGATCTTTCCCTGGACCCCCGGTGCACGTGTCGTGCTGATAAATGCCAGTGTTTTCCTTCTGCTGGTGATGCTGTTTAAACGTGGGTCTAATCTGAGAAAGACGCAGTTCTGCAGCAAAATACCCGTGTGCATCCTGCTCTTGTCTTAAGGAAAAGTAGGAATTGAGCAACCTGGTCTAGTGGAAGGTACCCCTGCCCCATGGCAGGGGGTTGGAGCGAGACGGACTTTAAAGTCGCTTCCAACCCAAACCATTCTATGATAATTCTATGAATTGTTTAAAAAAACCCCAAAACCTACAAGCAGCCTGGCATGGTCAGAAATAGTTAGGTCAGGCATGTGTTAGATTTATCAGAGATTAGCTGCTGGGGTGTTTAGGAAACAGGGCTGTGGGCTAGTCCCATCATAAATCTCGCCACGTGGTCCGTAGCAGCCACGGCGAGGAGGAGAATCCGGTGTGACTCGCGGAAAACAGGAGTGATCTGTGAAGTGGATGAGTGGGTGTAATGAAGCAGGTCTTGTTATTCTGTTGAGATTCCTGGGTAGCGCAATGAGAATGGTTGGAAAGGTGGTTTTGGTTTGTTTTGTTTGTTTTGTTTGTTTTGTTTTTGTTTTGTTTGTTTTGTTTTTGTTTGGTTTGGTTTGTTTTTGTTTGGTTTGTTTTTGTTTTGTTTGTTTTGTGTTTGTTTTGTTTTGTTTTGTTTGGAGGTTTTTTTTGAGGGAGGAAAGTAAGTGAATACTCGAAAGCAAAACTCCAGCAAGTGGAGTTTGTGTGTATCTGGGTTATCGCCCGCTGCTGTCCAAATCGCTCCGTGTGTTTGTTTATGCTGCGCCTCGGCGGGTCAGTGGCTCCTGACTTTGGGGGGTGTTTTTTCTGGTCCCGCTGCGGAGCGTTCAGTTTGAGTTTTTCTGTTCTGAGGTTTTCCCCCTTGCCTTCGGTGGGTTTACTCACTCTCGACGTGGTTAACAGCGAGGTTCCGTGTTCCTGCGCTCTGCTGAACTTAATCAACCCTCCTGCGCCGGGGTGGACACGGAGCCTGTGCCGGAGCTGTGCGGGACACGATGCTCCGCTCCCAGCCCCGTGGCTTTCAGACTCCCCAAAATGCTGGTCTGGCGACTGTGGACCAGGCGCTGGGAGCTGCTGGTCAGCGTGCTGGAGTGGGCTCAGCAGCGAGACAGTATTTTTTTTTTTTTTTTTAATTTCCTGGAGCTCTTTGTTCTGGGTGGTGGACAGCTTTTGTCTGTTATTGCTGAGCCTGGCATTCAAAGGCAGGCATAGGATATGAGAGGCTCCCCAGCTCTGCTCAGTAACAGCCTTGGAATTAAACATCGTCATTTATATTTAAGTAGGCTTAACTTCTAAATTATTGAAGCTATAAGCTTTCACTAATTTCTACTCTGTATGGCTTTGTTTGGGTTTTTTTTTTTTTCAGAGGCAAAAAAAGGCTTGCTTTCTCCTAAATTGGTGTAATACCACATCTTTTTTCTTAATATACATAGAGAGTATCAGGTATCATTTCCCCAGTAACACTCAGAGAGACCCTGTATGAAATTCAAGCCCATGTTTGGGCTTCATGTCTCTCGGGGGGTTCAACAGGAGAATCTCGGCACATGGTTTTCCCGCGTGGTGGAGGCAGCAGCAGCAGCCCATGAAATGAGGCGAGTGTCTCACAGCCTCGAGCACCGTGTCTGGACCTGTGCTGAGGGTGAAGCTGGTGGCTCCAAGTGTGCAGCCACCTGTGCCTGGGACACTCAGATGCCTGCTGGGACCATCGTGGTGCCAAAATTAAACTTTGGAAGTATATAAAGTAAGTGTGAGAGAAGGAATAGGGCAGGTTGCTCCCCTCCTGGTCTGCCCTGCTTCCCCCCACGCCAGGGGTGGAATTCCTAAACTAGTCCCATTGCACCCTTTCTTATTCCCTCTCAAGGCTCTGGACCTTGCACAGACCAAGCTCCTGAGGGGAGGAGCTGGGCAGAGGGTCCCAGATCCAGGATTTCAGCTGCTCTCCATCCTCCTCAGTCCCAGCTCTGGCCCAGCCTGGCATGGGCCGGTGTGGAGCAGCTCGGCAGCAGCACTGCCCAGCAAAGAGCTGCAAAACTCCTCTCAGGTTATGTGTCAAATGAGAAAGTTTCTCTCCCTTTTTTCTGTCTGCCTGAAGTTTTCTTTCTCTGATTTGCTTGTTTCTGGAGGGTTCTGTGTCACTGTGTGAAGTGCCAAGCAGTGACCCCGTGCAGTGCCAGCCCCTTGGACAGTGCCCCCAGTCCATGGGATGAGTGGACCTCATTGCTTCATTTTGCAGCCTGCACCAGATCTGGGACAGAAGATGCTTTTCCCCCCTGTCCCTTTCCCCCTGTGTTTCTTGCTTTGAACTCCTGAGCTTCTGACCTTGGATATTTTCCTTTTATTTATCTAACAAAACAATGCAGGAATCCCCCTCTGCAGATTAAGAATTCCTATTTAAATCAACTGAATAAAACATTAGGCAGGTAGAGGAATAGTCCATTCAAAATTACTTTGAAATCACAAACTTATTTGAACTTTACTGGAGCTTTTAGTTTTACAGAGTTTAGAAACTAGTAAATTATGTAGCAGGGCTCATGAAAACCTACCCGAGTCCGCTTTTCCAAAAGAATATCCAACATTTTGGTTTTGCAAGAAAATAAAAATAATTGTTTACACATGTTCGGGAGTCACTGGCAAGCATATAAAACTGATGGTTAAGGAGGTGAACATGTCAATAATTGAGGTTTAAGAGGAAAGAGAGGGAAATAGGCAAGAGTACGAGGAAAGCACAGGGCACACCGATCCAGCCTCGCTGTTATATCGGATGTCACCGTGGTATCGCGCCCTCCACTCCAGGGCAGCGCAGTCACTTAACAACCCAGACCTGCTCTGCGCCGGTAATTTAAAACCAGAGTTTCAGAGCAGAGCCAAGGATTTGCTGCACGTTTTATTTCGTTGTTGCTTTTCTTGCACATGTGATTGTGTTGATGAAGCTGGTGGCAAGTCGTGGGGTGCGGGTTGTGGCGGGTGGTTCCGCTGAGTTGGGAAGATGCTTTTGCGAAAGGATTGTTGCTGCTGACACCTGAGAGAACGTGAGAAGGGAGAGGGGAGCTCCTGTTTCAAGGCGCTGGTTTTGGAGCGAGCAGGGACCGGGTGCGATCCTTGGCTCCTTGGGAGGAGCGAGGCGATGCCTTCCTGCATCCTGACTGTCAGTGTGATAAGGCAGCGAGCCTGGTGGGGAGGAGAGAGTGCTGGGTTTGCTGTGATACAATTTCGCTTGCTGGATACAATTAAGAGTTCTGAAGGTTTTCACGTGCACAGATACCTCTCCTGCTCCAGAAACAACTTTTCTTCCCTTGCCTTGCATGCAGGACTCGGGCTGAATTTCCAGGGCTGGCTGGCAGAGTTTGGCACGGTGATGCCAAAGTGCCTGTGGCTCTCTTGGCAGCCTTGTGCCACCCTCCCAGACACCATGTCTGTGATCCACGGCCACCGTCCCCCATCCTGTGGCCAGTCCCTCCCCTGCCGGGTGTGTGCCAGGCACTGGTCGTGGGAACAGCCACCTCCCCGACGCTTTCCTGCAGGGTCTGGGAACGAAACGGGCTGTTGCCTTGGGGGCTGCAGCCTGCGGGACCCCCCAGCTCTGGCACAGCGTTCCCCACCTTGGCCGCTGCCTTTGGTGCGCGGTGGTTTCCTGCTCCATGTTTGTGTCGCTGATGCCCTCTGTGGTGAGGCTGTGATCTCGTCAGGGCTGCGAAACACGTGGGGAATGCAAATAACAGCGCATCCTGCGCTCGGCTTGCTGCCACGCTCTCGGGATCCTCGCTGTGGATGGAGCCGCTGCGGGTAATTAGCTCAGGAAAGGTCTTTGCCCTTTCCAGCTATGCCAACAGGTTTTATCCTGCCTCCATCGGGATGGAGGAGCCCACAAGGGCTTGTCCTGGAAAGGCTCTTTGTGCTGCAAACGCTTCCAGCTTCCACAGGGTTCAACGAGCGACCTCCTGGGATTTGCCCAGGCTGGTCTTAAACATATGAAAATTATTTGGGGCAACTTCTCTGGCTCCTTGGGTTTTGTTTGCCTTCCACAACTAAAATCTGTGTCCCCACCGAGGGCAGTGATCTTGGGTGTTTCTGGGCTCTGCATTAGGTGGCTGAGAGGGTGTGTTGTCCCCGACAGAGATCTCCTGTAATTGCTTAACGAGTGGATGTGGTTTATGCTCCCTGGTGGAAAAATTGCTTTATATAACCTCCCGTCCTAAAGGAAAGGGAATAAAAAAATTCTGAGCTAGTAAACTTTACTGCCAGCAAGATGTGGGGCCTGTTACAGCCTATTCTCCTCTTCTTTAAATGTAAATTTTTCTGGATGCCCTAAAGAGCCAATTTGCACTTTACTGCAGTGCAATGCTTTCCTCCTTAGGGTCTGGGTCAGCCTCAAGGAGATTTAAGAGCGCACCAGCTGCACTTTTAGGCTGCCAATTTCATCAGCCTGAACCTCGTTATAATCTGTTGGAGAACATCTTCCAGGCCCATATATCTCTTCCTTCCACACCCTCCCTTTTGCAGAAGGCTTTGAATAAAACCCAACTCACCACTGTAAAAACAAGAGCCATTTTTCGTAGGGGTAGCCCAAACTGCACCCAAGTTTTTGGCCCTAATACTCACCTGCACCCCACTAGAAAATTCTCTTGTCCTGGGCATCCTCTTTTGGCTTTACTGAAGCAGGACCGGAGTGGTTACCCTTGGTGGTGATAACAATGTTGGTGTGTGCTGTCTTATGCTGGGAACAAACACTGTGAATCAGGAGGGGGCAGATTTCTGCTTGTGAGAGGGTGTTTGCAGGTGGATCTTGTGCTGTTGGTGTGTGGAGAGAGGAGATGAGGCTGCCCTAGTCTCCCCACCAGTGCTCCTGACGATGCTGTGCCAGGAAGAGCAGGGTGGACCCAACTGCTCCTCTAATATCTTGTGTTGCCACCAGCTCAGAGCGGGCCCTTGGCAGCTCATTTCATCTCTCTGTGATTAATGCTCCCTGTCTAGAACAGGAATAATAATTGGAGCTTCCTCAGTGGGGACGGCATGCTCCCGGGGCAGGGATGGTCCTGCTGGCCGTGGGTCTGGATGGGGTCCAGGAGGATGAGCCAGGACGTGGCTGAGGTCCTTGGCAGTGGATGTCACCGCTAATTAGAGCAGTGAGATTAGCTGCTGAAGCACAGGAGGGGAAAGCCAAAATCGTGTTTCCCAAATGGAAAAGGACAATGCCAGGGTATGAGCAAGTTCTTTTGAAGCTTTGAATGTGAATCACAGTGTCAAGTAAAAAATAATTAAACTTTTTTTTTTTTAAATGTACTTCAAAGTGTCTTTTAAGCTTCCCATTAATTCGAAGTTCTTTCTCTCAGCACTAAATAAATCTCTTGGTTCAAAAGCACAAGTGCTAATTGGTTTCTCTGAGTATGCCTGTCTGCTTGATCAATAGAGGAAGTAGTTTTTGTTAAATATTTGCACATATAGTCACATATTGTATTGCTCAGGGAGATGGTAAATGTTTCTCCAAAGGAGACTTGTAGAATGAGGATTCCAGTAATTTTCTTGTGGCCTTTATGTCAGAGCTAATCATGCTGCCCCCCTCCATCCCTTTGCAGAAGGCAAAGTGCTGTTCCCTCACACACGGGCTGTTCAGCTGCCTGCCCGACACCCCTGCTCTCGCTGCACACCCAGCTGCCACCAGCACAGCTCTGCCCTCTGCCTCTAGCAGGGAGTGGCTGTGAGCAGAGCTGCCTGGCAGCCCGGGATGTTGTGTGGGGTGAGCTGGGTTTGGACACACAGCCAGCCATTGCGGAGGGATGGGGCTCTGAGTCCCCTAGTGAATGTGCACAGCCTCAGCAATTTCCTCGCTGTCTCTCCCAATTAATTGCACTTTTAATGTTTCCATGTGGTTTCAGAGTGTCGTTTACTTCCAGCTTTGTTTCTGTGCCTGGCTGCTGACGCCAGCCAGTTATTTATGCTGAGTTAGGTGCCTCTTTCCCCGTGCTCTCCCTTTGGCCCATCAGAGCTGACCCCGAGAGCCTTCCTGTCCCATCACGGAGATTCCTCTGGAAGTGTCCTGTCCCCTTTGTCTCTCATCCTACACAACCAGGGAGTCATGGCTCTGTGTTCAGTCTGCCTTTGAGACAGGTGAGAGACAGAACCTGGCTTTTCCCAAACCCCCCAGATGGAGTGGGCTTAGCTTCTCTTTATGTGTCTGGGTTAGTCGTTCTCCTGGCCCTGAAGCCTCAGGAAATAGGCAGTGGGATTTCTTCACGGTCAGAAAAGCATCCCAGGAGAAAAGCCTAAGTTGAGGTTGAATTTGGGCGCTCCTGGACACTGCAAAGTGCCCACAAATTACAAACCTGTTGCACATTGTCACACCTCGAGGCACAGTCCTGGAGATCCCAGGAGCAGTGTCCGTCCCCACTCTGGCACATGTCTGAGAACACCACCCCTAATTGTGAGTGTCATCCCTCCTGCAGCTCCAGCAGCCCGGAGTGAGGATGCAGACCGAATGTTTATGGAGGTAAACATGATTATCTCCAATCACAGGCCTTAATGATGGTTGTTATAATGACAGCAATTGTGGGAAGGACGTGTAATTATGTTGATTCTTCCTTTTATTGTACATATAATAATAAGCTGTTTTATCTAAGAGTACGGAGGAGCTGGGGGAAGATGGGGCATTTATTTCATTAGGGATTTTTTCTGATTGCCTGTTGGGCTAAATCCTGAAATCTTCAATCCTTCTGGAGTCAGAGGTCCCCCTCAGTTCAGCCAAGACACGAGGGTCCTTGTCCTGTCTGACTCCCAGGAGCACCCACACAGGGAATGGGGCCCCAGTGTGGTGTTGAGACTCTGGCCACTTTGCAGAAAAATGCAGAGCATTCATCTAATTCCTTAATTTTCGGGAAAAAAAAAAAAAAAGAAAAAGTAATTGATGGTTTTGTGCTGGCTGCAGTCTGACTTGCTGGGAGGACCCCAGGGCTATCTCATAAAAAAGAAGTCACAGTGAGCGATAGATCACCGAGATGGCTGCAGCTAGCCTGACATTTTAAGACTTAATGGGTTAATAAAGTGTGTGTTTTAGGTGTCTGTCACTAGGTAGGGTTTGTCCATTCCCTGCACACACTCGTACCTTGTTGGCAGTACCTTTGGCCTGCCCTGCACTAACCACTGCTGCCTTTGTCTGCTCCGTCCATCTGCCTCGGCTCAGGTTGCACTCAATGTTTATCCCCCGTAATCCAATTTAAGTTGCCGTAGAAAGCAATGGGGATTTACAGAGAGAAAGAAAAAAAATCTCACTGGGTTTGCAGAGCAGAAAAGACAGACCTTTTTTTCCCTTCTCTTTCTTTAGTGTAACTGCCTCTTCTCATCTCTGTTATTCTTACCATGCATTAACAGTCTGCCCTCCAACGTGGTTTTGAGCTTAGTGTGGAGGGATCCTGCCCTTGGCGGGGTCTGAGTGAGGGACAGGCGTTACAAAGACTGTGGCTGGTGTTTGCCAAGAGATATTGCCTGTGTGAGTCCCAGTTCTGTGAGCAGCTGTAGAGTTGGTCCCTCTGAGCCCATGAAAGATGGGAGAAGCTGATCACAGGTTGGGCAACCACCCATTGAAGGGCTTGATGCACGAATGAACTCTTAGAAAGGATTTCTCCATATTCAGATGAAATCGTACTTTTGTTAGTCTGCAGGAATTTCTTCACCATTGCTCCTCTTTTAAAAATAAATTCACCTCCATCCTGTATTTACACCCTTCAAGTATTTATATGACTCCTGTTCCTTGGTTGCTTTTTGTCTTTCATGCCAGTGGATATTTTGGGCTAATCTTTAAGCAACAGCTCTATTTCTGTCATCTTCTGTAGCGTCTGATCATGACTATAGGGCAAATTATACCCTCGGAAGGTGTGCTGGACCAAGTGAAGCATAACACGCCAAAGACACAGCGTTTAAATGTTCTGTTGGCAAAAGAAGTAAATTAGGACATATCCGTGTGATGGGAAGCCAGGGTTTGCCTATTGTTGTTACAAATTCTGCAATAACTTATCTCTCCCGGACATCGTTTAGCGTTAATTGCTTCGCAAGAAACCTTTTGTGCGGCTGAGCCAGAACACTGTGCATTTGTATTTCGGTGCTTAACTTGCTCTTCATTAAGGGCTGAATAGCACCATCCTTTGGCTGTTACAGCGTGAGAGGGACCAAAGCGACACGGGGGCAAACAGCCTCCCGCTCTGCCAGGCGGGAGAAGTGTCGGGAAGATGCCGGTGGCAATATGGTCTGGATCGGGAGCTGCCTTCCCCCCTTCACCCCCGCCGGCTGTGCTGCAAACGGGTCTGGGGCACGGTGCGGCCCCTCCCCGCCTGGTTATGGCGGTAGAGGAATGGATTTCCAGAACTGGTGCAAACTTCTGCTCCTGGGCTGAGAATGGCTGACGTTCTCTGCTCGTGCAAATGTGTTTTTGTGCGAGAGGCAATTTGCTGGCGGGTTATCAAGTGGAACTGGGGTTTGGCCAGCCACTGGAGGGGTGTGCCTGCCTGTCCACTTCACTGGAGCCTCCAAAGGCAGCCTTGAAGGGCTGTGCCTGTGGTTGCGCCTTTGGAAATTGCACCCCGAGATTCTGAGAGCAAAGCCTTGGGAGGCAAAACACTTTCTTCTCCAAAACACTCGTACCCTGTAGCCCATCCAGAATGTTTCAGTCATCCCCCGTTTGCTGCTGTAGGAGTTGTTTTGGTGCTTCTCATGAACACGCTGCTGACTCTGTCGTTCTCTCTTCATTTTAGATTTTGGCCGTTCCTCGGAGCTGGCGTTCGTCGTGGAGCCCAGCGATGACATTGCTGTGCAGGAGCAACCCTTGATCCTGTACTGCCAGGTGGAGGGCATCCAGCCCATCACCATCACGTGGCGGAAGAATGGCGTGATGATCGTGGACAGTGACAATGCCTTTATGTTGGCCAACGGGTCCCTCTACGTCTCCCGCTTCCAGAGGGTGCGGGGAGATGGGTCCTCGGACGAAGGCGAGTACGACTGCATGGCACAGAACCACTATGGGCTGGTGGTGAGCCGGAAAGCCAAGATCCAGGCAGCGAGTAAGTGTGCCACTGTTCCACCCTCACCTCGTGGGGCAGTCCTTGCTGGGAGGCAGGAGGGCAGTGTGGGGGGTGCTGGGTGTTCAGGGAGGGGCATTAAACAGAGGGAAGAGAAAATGAACCTGGTGCTGGTATCGAGATCTTGCTGGCATCTAATCTGTGTAGCTGTCCAAGTGTGAAAGAGGACTTAACCATTTTACTTGGGTAGAAAACTAAAAGCCACTTTCTAGCAGTAAGTTCCCTATGTCAGAGGAGTTGAAGTTACATTAAAATCACATAGTGAAGCGGTCTATGGTTTGTGTATCTCCTGTGGTGAGTTTGGAAGCCTCTTTGCTGTGCAGCACAGCTGGGCTCTGCTTGGCAGGCAGCGCTTCCCAAACCATAGGCAAAGACCTTCTGAAGGTCATGGTGTCTTTCATTTTGTTATTTAATGCTGGCAGTGTGGAGGCAGCAAGGTTTTATTTACTACCCAGCGTGGCAGAGCCTTTGGGGGCAAGGCTAACAACACCAGACAGATTGTCTGGTGGGGGAGCCCAGAGGAGGAGAGAGATGAAAATGTCAGTGAGGGAATGAAATTTAAAGGTGGGGGAGGAAGAATTCCAGGGCAGGCTGTGACTCCAGCACTGCACACTACCCAGCTCAGCCCCTGCTTCGCCCTGGCCAGGGTGGTTGGTCCTGTTGGGTCTCCTGGTTCTGCCCTGCCAGCTCTGGTTGCTGGTTTGTGTTTGTCCCAGGCTGATGGCAGAGCTGGGGGCTCGTGGTGGTTTCTGGCCCTGTTGTGTTGGTGGCCAGCTTTGCCCACAGACTCTCTGTAGGCTCTGGGGCTGCAGCTGTGGATCCTTTTTGTGTTCAACCTGGCCAAACACTGGTTTGTTGACTAAGTTCTACTGAAGGGTTTTCCAGCTTGTTTGGGAGATGGCTACTGCTCTTCTTTCTGTGCAAGCCACTTACTACCACTCTGGTTGTTTTGGCAAGTTGGACCATGGTTGTTTGGTGCAAAGTGGTAAAAGTCAATGGCGAAGTCTGGGGCCGAGGTCCCCTGTCTGCACTCCCCAAAATGAGGGGCCTTTCGGAGTGCTGCCACCCACTCCCCACAGCGCCAGGGCCGGCTGGCAGCCCACCAAGGCAACACTCCAGCCCTTGTGTGTAACAATTCCCAAGTGCATCAAGTGACCATCTGCAAACCTAGCTGTTCAGGAGTGTACGAAGTGACATTGTCCAGGAGCCAAGGGCTTTGGGGCTGTGCCAGATTAGCAGCTGGATCTCAAACTTGTCGGTCTTGTGGTGCTAAACCTTGGAGCACTTTTGGTGAAGGGCTTGAGCTGGAAGCCAGCTGACACACAAGAACAGTGTCAAACTTCTTGGACCTGGAAACTGGAGACGTGAGAGCCAGAGGAATTACCTTTGGGATTGTGGATTGTCAATAAACACTGTTATCTCGGCTCCCGCATCAATATGTATGTGATGTGCTCTGTGTCCCTGAATAGCGTTTCCTTTTGTAGCCATAGTTATACATGAACGAAAATGAAAAAGGGATCCTGTTAAAAATGCTCTGGATTCTATTCTGGCTCCAGGCTTGGTTTCTTGCCGTCCCTGAGAAGAGGTTTGGGTGAAGCCAGCACGAAACAGTGTTTGTTTTGTTTGGCCTTGATGCCACAGGTGCCCGAGGATAATGGAAATAAAACAGGATGTTGTGGGCAAGTGTAACCTGCTGCTCAGGGCGAGCTCCCCTGCCGTGCCTGAGCTGCGGGAACACCACTCGCATTTAGGACTCGGCTTAATCGTAGATGAAATCTCTTTAGAATGAATCACAGCCCCAGAGTGGTTACACACAAGTGATACTGACTTTTCTTGCCCCGAGTCCCCATAAGCAGTCAAAGAAGAAGGGTAATTATCCCCGTTTTAGAGCTGATGGGACCTCAGCATCCAAGGAATGGGTGCTGGCTGCCTGGGAGGGCAAAATCCCAAGCGCTGAGCAGACCTTTGCCGAGCAGAGTAAATACTGCCGGTGGGTAAAACCTCATCCCAGTGCTGATCTCCTCTTCCCTCTGAGCCTGACATCTGAACACAAAAGCAAAGGAGAAATAAAAACCTTTCACAAACAAAAATCTTGAAAGTTGATCAAGGCCGTGCTACTGAGGAATAAAAGAGATCTGACAGAGCGGAGCCCCTCGAGAGCTCTGTTGCACTTTTCGCTGCCTTCAAAGGCAGCCTGTGAGTCTCATATCACCGTTACAGACCCTGCCTTTGTATTAGTGCTTGGAATATAATCTGCTTGGCTTGGAGGAATGTACATATTTGCATTCAGGAAATGTGGGCTGGATATCATATTTTCATGTTTCAAATTTACTTCAGCGCTTGGCATTGAGTAAAATTTAACTGGAAGAAGATGCTGCTCCCCGGCGCTGCGTGTGCGGCCCCGATGGGCTCAAGGTGCCGGCAGTTTCCCCGTGGGGCAGGCGCTTCTGAAAACCTTCCTCCTAAAAATCAGCTCATTAAATGTATTTAATTAAAATTCAGGGGTGTTTCTGTCTGTCATCATTATTAATCAGACATATTCAGTGGCGAGAAGAGGACCCTGGCTGGTTTGTGGGTTGGCAGGTCAGGTCCTGAACACATTGATAATATTTTTGTAGTGTAACCGTCTTTTGAACAAGCACAAGTGTGCAAAAAAGCCTCCGGGTGACTGAGCTGAGGGAGCCCCTCTGCATTTCCACCCTCTGCCCAACACCCCGGCTGGAATTCCTTCAGTTGCTGTTTCTGTGTCTGTTCAAACCCTGGTGCGTTAGTTTAAAAGGTTGTGGAATGCAACATGTTTTTATAATCTGATCAGGTTATTGAATACAGATCTTTTCTGTCTCCTAATGACAGTTTCATAATTTTGCATGACTCCGAGCTGTCTTAATTAAAATCAGTCTCACAGGCAGAGTATTCTCCGGAGGCACCGCTTGGCTGTGTCTTCCTGGGTCTATTTGAGGAGCAGGATTTCCCTTGTGTGTGCCAGAAGCTGAGCGTGCCTTCACACCCTGTGGATGAAGACATCCTCTGAGGAGCAGTGACATCCAGGGTCCACTCCCCAAAACACAGCCACCTTTCTTCTAGTCACCACCCTTGCCTTAACTTGGCCTCACTTGACTCTGATCGTGTCGTCTCACGGCATTTCCAGCCCTTTTTGCCAATGCTGTAATTTGATGGACCTGGCTCCACATCATCATAAATCACAGCCCAGCCGGTGGAGTAAGACCCATTGATTATATCACTCAATAACAAGCAGTTACCACTAATTGGAAATCACCATCAAACTGGGTATCGGATCAGTCTCTGCACGTATCCAGCCTGAGAGTAGCAATTTTCTCTGTTTGATCTGATGCTTAAAGAGGAAAAAAAAAAAGGAAAGAGGGGGTGTAAGTCGATGGTGTAATTTAGAGCCAAAGAGGTTTCTTGAAGTTTGGTGAAATGGACCTGCCCAGTATTTGAAGTACTGCAGTAGCAGATAATAACTCTGGAGAGATCCGAGCTTGTAAAGACTTTCTTCATCATGTCTTGCTGTGGGGTGAGTGGTTTGTAGAGCATCACACCCCCCCAGTGCCCTTCTCTGCTACCTGGCCTCCTTCCCTCCCTCATTGTGCCCCCAAATCCAACTCCTCCATCCTGCTGTGCCCCAGCCTGTGGCCAAGGTCGCTGTCCCCACAAACATGTTGGTCACTGTGACCCCCAGGCCAAGGGCCTTCAGCTCATCAGCAAAATATAAAAGTTGGAGAGGGTTGGTGCATATGCAGACATGCAAGTTGGTTTCCCTGCCAAGCTGTGGCTAAGGGAGGGTTGGGAATCACAGGGGTTTTAAAGCAGCAAAGATCTTCCCATCGTTTCAGCTCCTCTGCACAGAATATATTCAGGGTTTAACCTGCAGCCCCCTTTCCAGGCTCTGGGGTGGTGGGAAGAGCTGCTGAGCCCAAATAATGGCAGCATTTATAAGAGTGTAGAGACAAGAAGGAAGTCTAAAAGGATTAGGGAGAGACAAAGGGGGCTGATTATTTTATGGGTCACAATACAAGGCATTAGAGTGAGATCACAAAGGGATGTAATTACAAAAGAAGGCCATACTGGGGGGGATCAAACCAGGATTAGAGTGGGAAATGTTTTTACACAGTTTTGTTCCACTCATTATGAAGTTAGCATTTTAAATTAAGGTTTAAATAAGGTGGCACCAAAGTTGTCACCAAGGTATTTCCTGGGCAATGCCACTGTTTGGATGCAGATTGTGAGTCTCGGCTCACAACATCAAGGCAGACCTTAAACACGTGGGTTTGGTGTTGGTTTTTCTGGTGCCTGTACAGTGTCTGTGTTGTCAGCAGAGCCCTGCTATGGTTTGTGCTTAGGACAAGTGAACCTGTTTCTGCAGTTGGAATGGGGATACTTTTGTGACAACTTGTTTTGGTGGTGTGAAGTGTGCTGGAGCTAAGGGTGGGCCCTGGTGTTGGTTTACTCTGGAGACGTGGTCCTGTTACTCCCAGGATCTTTTGGCTAATGGTTGTGTGCATTTTATTGCAGTTTAACCCCTGGTGTTACAGGCTGAGTTTGCTCCATCCATAAACAAGCTTTTTTCCCTCCCTGTTGTGGCTCTGCTCCCATTTCAACGCTGAGCAGAAAGGCTCAGTCCTGATGCCAGTGATGTTTCTATGTTGTCTGTGCTTTCGATGCTTATAGTAAACCCAGAGCAAGCTCTGGGCTTGTAGCACTGGGTTTCAGGGGAGGAATACCCATGAGGAATTACTGAAGGAAAAAAATGACAGAAAAAGAAATTAAGTAAAGCGGAAATGCTGTGAGAGGTTTCCAGGGGATGGATATGTTGGGTGAGCGGGTTATTTCCCTCCATCAGCTCTTTTGGCTGCCCCTAGGACACGCTGGCTCACGTGATGCTGCCTCTCACATCTGTACTGTGGCAGCATTTGGCCCTGTGTGTGCTGCAAAACAAATGTACAAATATAGGAGTCACCGCGGGGAGACTGGAGAGATTTGACTGGGAATTTTAGTAGATCTGCAGGATTAAAAGAGTTTGTCACTTACCACCCACAGCATTTCAGCGTCTGCTTGTAACAGCCAGGATTCATCCTGAGACTTGAGCATATTATAAGACCATATTTCTTTTGGCTGCTCATTTCTTAGCAGTGTGATAGTTATTTAAATATCATCTTGCACTTCTTCGCGAGGCTTCCTAATGTGGATGCGCCAACCTTGGCTCCGGCAGTGTTATCTCTCATGGAGGGGGTTTGCACTGCAGGCAGTAATGTCACTTAGTCATTTATAGAAAGCTCAGGGGAAATATATAAGAAGAATTTCATTAATGGCAGCACTGTTGAGTTATTTGTCTCAATTAACTCTTGGAGCACAGCTGAGGAAGTTCTGCCATCTCTGCACCCACACCTGCAGCGTGATTCAGCTCCTGCCTGCTTTTGTAACACGGGGTGAAGCTCTGGGGTGGCTGCACGGGCAGTTCTGTGGGGACAGCACAGTGCCCAGCTCTGTGTGCCTTTATCCTAATTGTCCCTTTGCCTGCTGCTTTCCTCCAGCCTCTCCTCGAAGCGTGGGGTTGTTTCATTCAGGAGGGCAGGTCTCTGATACTCTCCGTGCCATCATCACCCCATGATCTCTTTGATGCTGTCACCCAGAGCAGTTCTTTATCTACTTCGTCTTGTCTCAGTGTAAGGGTTTGTAATGCCACTAGTTAGATGGGGGTTTTGCCAGCAGGCTGGAGATGGCCTGATGGTTATTATATGACTTTCACTCTCGTTTTGCCCTACGAGAGTCCCGGCTCATCATGGTATGGCCAATAACATCCACACACCAGCTGTGCCTCAGTTTCCCCGCTCCAAACCTGATTTACTGCCGGTGCCATCATTTGCACACCCCTGTGAGCACCCTGGGGGTGAAGCTGCTGGTTTGTGTTTATCGGGCCCCCAGGTTAGCTGGGTGTGATGTTTCATGTGTGCTGTCACTTCCCTGAGAGGGGTGGGCAGTGCTGGGGCCCAGGTGAGGGAGGGGCTGCTTTTCTGCCACCATTCATTGACAAGACTCTGAGTAGAAATCAGTTTTTGGGGGCATTTGACCAGCACAATCAATGCTCTTGTTCTAGTGGGTAACCATCGCGTTTGGGATTTAGGGACCGTGCTTTGAATGTTTGGGGCCTTTGGGTACAGTAGTGACATGAGCAAGGGCAGACCTTACAAATCCCCTTATGGGAGAGTCCCTGCACAGGGACCAAAGCTGCTTTCCCAGATGGGACCTGGGCGAGGCGTCACCCAGAGTTCCCTGACACCAAGGGATGCTGGGTCCCCTCTCCACGCACCTCCTCTTCCTCTCTGGTTCTGGCTCTGCCCCATCACAGCCCCGTTCCCGGGACAGGAGTCTGCTCCCGCTCCTCGTAGGCACAGCATATGGTTTTCAGAGAGGTTCTTGCTTTAAACCCAATTTTACAGTTGGGTTGACTGAGGCAAAAGGAGGTCAAACGATTCGCCTGAGGTCACCCAATAAGTGGCTCAGATTAAATCTCAACCCACGACGCTGCCCGTTCCCAGCGCTGGCTGTGCCGGCCGGACCAGATGGCCCTCTGAATGCAGCGTCAAGATCCCCGGCTTTTTCTCTACCTCATTGTTCTCCATTGTGGGCTTCTGAATGCAGGACCTTGAAAGTGAGAGTCATTTGGATTTGCTGAGTCCAAGTTGTTCCGTTTAATGACATGGATTTGCAGGAGAGGGTTTTAACACACTGCTTTGCTACCGAGGCTGGAATTTTGCAGAGATTTACCTCTTTGCTTCGGTTTTGTGATGTTAAAACTCTCTGCCTGACCGGCTAAAATTGGTCCCTCAGCTTTTCAGCTGCTGTGCTGCTGGTTCACTGACTGCAGGGCTGCCCTGGCTTTATACCTGTGCAGGTTTGTCCACAGGGCTCTCACATCCTGATCCCAGGGATAATCCCCCAGCACCACACCAGTCTGTTCTGTTTGTGCAGTTTGTGTCTCTTCCCCCTTAGCTTCATCCTGGGACTGCACAAGGGGGTCAGTTCCAGGTGCAGCTGGATGGGACAGCATGGTGTGTTTGCCTCTGGGAATCTGCAGCTCATGTTCGCTCTGAAAGTGCAGATGGAGATGCTGATGTGTCCCTCCTGGTCTGGTGTGTGTCCCATACATCACCCCTGACAGGGTAGTGGCCACAGACCTACTTAAAGGGGAGCATTGGGTATCACAAGATGCCCTCCATCCCTCTTCTCTAAACTAAGGATCTGCCTGGAAAACGACATCCCCGTAACCTCTTTTGGAAAGCAGAAATGCAAATCCTTGGGACTGGCAGAGCAGAGACCATCTGCCCAACAAGCAGCAATGCTTGGGTGCCTGGGGCAGGCTGAGGTCCTGGGGCAGGGAGGGATTCTCCTGCACCCACACATCCCTCTGCATCCCACCTCCCGTGGGAGGGCCCACACTCTGACCTGCACCACTCACATGCCTCAGTAAGTTGGCACCTCTTGAGCATGCGTTGATTAATGGTGGTTTTTTGTCAGTCCTAAGAGGCCCCATTATGTCCCTTTGATGCTGCATTTCGCACTTACCACTGTCACTGAGCTCAATGACTAATTTTCACAGGTCACGGGAGAGGGACAATGGATCAGGCCACATTTGGAAGGAAAAAAAATGAAATTTTGCTGCAACTGAGAGCACTAATTAAGAGTGAGGACCAATTTGGGTGTACGAAAGAGATAGTTTTAGGCTGCTGATGTGTAAATGAGTGGCGGTGTTGCTGTAGGCTCAGGGTGTGCATACTTCAGCTGCAGCACTGTACTGTGCTGCATTTGATCGATGCTTCCGTGCTTATTCATCGAGGGAAAACCAAGTGTTTTCCTGACTGCTGTGCCCAGGAAGGGCAGGGACAGCAAAGCTGCCAGATCAAGTCATGGTTTATCTGTGTGAGATGTTTTTGGCCAGGAGCAGGACCTTGTGTTTCTTCATTCGCACTGCGTGGCACTGCAGGTTGGCTGGTGGCTTTTGAGCACAATGAATGGCACTCCCCACCCGGCTGTGTGGGCAGGATGATGCCCACCCTCATCCCAAGCCATAGCTCACCCTGCCGAGGATTGCCCTGTGTGCTGGGCCTCAGAGCAGCACTGATTTGGAGGAGGTGTCAGAGGGGGAAGTGTCCCTCATCAAGGAGGATGTCGTGGATGCAGCTGGAGGGACAAGGAAAAGCCAAGACTGCACAAGCTGGATTCGTGACTTCACTGAGCATTACAGAAGTGTGATTCAATTTTGCCCAAGTCTTCACACACACAAAAAAGTCAGGGTTCATGTGTAGTTGGGATGAGCAAATGTCCAGGTCCCCGGACTCTGGCAGTAAAAATCAATTTGCACATGGTTCTGGTCAAATCGTGTCTATTTTTGGTTGGATTTGCCTTGGGCAGAAAGGTAGGAGCATCAGCTGGAGCATCCTTTTACCAAGGGGGTTCTCCAAGGCCTGTGGGATTCCCACGAAGCAAAGGCTAAATGGATTTGAATCCAAACAGATTTATGGTACTGAGCAAATCTCAAAACCCATCAGGTGGATATGGCAGTCCCATTTTCCTCATTCCTTGGTGTTGTTTGCCCATAACCGTTTCTTTCCCTGCAGCTCAGCAGAGGATAATGGGATGTTCCTCTCAGCCCAGGGAGTTGCTCATTGCCCTGAATATTCAAGCATTGGTCCCCAGCATGGCAGCTCTGTCCGAGGTGAGGGCGCATTCCAAGGCACTTTGTTTGCTGGGAGCAGCATCCATGTCCAGCTCACCACAGTTTCCCACGGCAGAGTGTAAAGGGGCGGGAGAGAAAGTCCTGACTGCATCTTTCATTAGTGATCCTAATGCTGGGGGAGAGGAGAGGCAGGGCCCCAAGGGGGTCAGCTTGAACTCTCTCTCTAAAAAAAGGGAGGAGAAAGAGAAGAAAAAGTCTTTGCATGCTTGACTGGACATTGGAAAGATGACAACAAAAATAAACCTTTTTTTAAAAGATTTTCTTTTGATGGCCAAAGAGAAAATAGCTTCCTGGTCCCTTGGGACACCCATGGGTGCTTTAGATCTTCACGAGGGCTCAGGTTCTGCAGGCGCTCAGCGCCTCTAAATGACAAGGACTGGTTGACATCCTAAATGCAGAGCCTGGGATATTCATAAGGATCCAGACTTGGCTGTTTTGGCCAAAGCAGTGTGGTGATTGATGCCTTGGGAAGCCTGGCTCTGCACTGCTGTCCTGTGTGACCTTGGGCTACTCTCCTGATGCCCTTGTGTCTCCAGGAACTGGGGATGGTTGCACTGCTCCTCACCAGATCTCCCCATCCCCGTTGGGTTTGGGGGTCCATCACCTGCAAACTGCCCTCACCAAGCTGGTGTTGGGGGACCCGACCCTGGCTGAAGCTGTCAGAGCTCGTTACCGGCACAGGCAGCTCCTTCCCACCGCGGTGGGTTCGGGGAGGCCGGTTCCCTCCGGGCACTCCGCTCAGCACTGATTGCTCTGTGGCTAATCAGGGTTGAGGAGTTGGGGCGCTGTGCAGACCTCACGTCGCTGCCAGCTGTCGATTTTCATGAGGCTCCTGGGTCTGACTTTTCTGAGACCTTTGAGCTTGTACCCAACCGTTCGGGAAGCAGAGGGCTTAGAAATTCTTTAACGGGAAGGCAGAAGTCCGTGTATCATATATTCACGCGCAAAAGCCTCTTAGACAAAGAGTTTTAGAAGGCAGCGTGGGTCCAGGTGCACAGGAGGTGTTTGTGTTGCTGTGCTGGGGAACATGTACGAGCCTCTCTGCTGTAAACCATGGTCTGCATGTGTTTGAAGCGCCTCCGCGATTCACGCTGCTGCATCCCGCGGGGAAAACGGGGATTGTTCTCCTCCAGCTCCCTGCCCAAGGGGAGCCTCCTGAATTTTCCTTTCCTAACTAGGTTCCCCCAAGAATGAGGGATTACCTGGTCTTCCAAAAGCATTTCCAGCGTGCGGAGAAGTCTGGATGACTCACAACTTTTAATTAGCTCTCCTGACCGAGGCGAGGATCCCTCCCTTCTCCCTACCTCCCTAACAGAGAGGTGGTGATTAGAATTACAATGAAGATAATCCAAACTGTATGTGTAGGGTTTTCAGTAAGCGGAGAACAAAGCAGGACATCCATCTGGTGAGTGTGAGCCCATAATACCTTTCTGCTCATTTCTCCAGTGCAACAGGAGCTGCTTGGGACGGAAGCAGGCTCATTATTTTGGAAAGGCTTGCTGACACGCAGAGCAGGGCTGGTTTGTAATCTCTGAGGCACTGAAACCGCTGCTCAGGAAGGAGCGTTGCTTTTAATTTTAAGTCTACCTTTGTATTTCTCCTTGTTAAAATCTGCGGCGATGAGGGATAGCGGCCTCTTCTGAGCCTGCCGTTAATTAGTGTGTGAATGTGAGATGCCCTTAGTTTTAGCAAGGCTAATCAAAGCTGTAAGGGAGTTTTAAAAGGCAGCCGAGCTAAGCCTGTCCTGTGCAAACATCCCAGCAGCAGCGAGGAAATGCATTCGCTGGGGAGAACCTCCTTTTGGAGGTATGCTATTTCCCCTCACTTAAAATCTCCTCTGCATTGGGCAGAGCTCCCGCCTCAAAGCTCCTGCGTGCCTTCATGTGCCGCCTTTGCAGCGGGAGACTCTCCCGTGCCATGGGATCAGCTCCCCCGGGCTGTGCCCTGCAGCAGGCAGGAAAGAGGCAGAGTTTGGCGCAGAGAGAAGCGCTGTCGGGCCCTCAGCCGCGGTGCTGCTGTGCTTTACGGTCAGCTGGGTTTTGCCAGGCTGCCCCAGCACGGCGAGAGGACGGGCACATTGTGAGACAGGAGCAACAAAAAGCCGTTGTGGATGGAGGAGCAGCCGGCGCTCCGAGCTGCCGCTCGCCTCCATGCCGGCAGCACAAGGCATGCCTCGATCCTGCCATGGCAACAAGTTCATCCTCAGGCCAGCGCAAGGCTTGGCTGCGGCGTGGCAGAGCGGCCGGGAGCCTGCGGCATCCCCACCAGCACCCAGGCAGGCCGGAGGGATGGCGAGAGGTTTCGTGCCTGTAAGATGCTCGGCCAGCTGCAAAAATCAGGCTGCTGGTTTCCTGCCCCAAAAGGACGGGAGAGCTGCAGGGAGATCCTTCAGGACTCGTGAGCTGGGCAGCACTGGTGTGCAGAGTTGTGATAGCTGTTGTCCTCCAACACAAAGATCTTGGGAAGGAAGATAGAGCGCCCAGATCCAAGGAAATGTTGGTCAAACACGAGAAATCCATTCCTCTTATTAATATTCTTTAGTACAATGGTGAGTGTCCCCACCTCTCACACGGGACCCCTGGGGTTTGATTCGCACCAGGGAGGCAGTGGTGCTGTTTAAGAGTTGGACTCGATGATCCTTGTGGGTCCCTTTCAGCTCAGACTATTCTGTGATTCTCTTTTGAGCACTAAACTCCCCAGCCTGTGTGTCAGAGCCTTTGCTTGGAAGGCCCTGTCTTTCCAAGCTGGGATCCCAGTGCCCACCTTGCCGCCGGCAGCTCCGGGTGAGCCCGGCGTGCTGGTGGAGTGCAGCTGGTGCAGCTCAAAGGGAAAACAGGATCAGCTGTTGAATGGCAGAGATTTGAGACGTCACGCCAAGGCTTCACATTTCGATTTTGCAGGGCACGCTGTGAAATTCATAGTTGGAGTGTTTCTAGGGAGCTGCTTTGCTTCCTGTAGGAAAAGTGAGGGGAAAAAATGGAAAATAAATAATATGCTGTATTGACAGGTTCCAGTGTTTAAAAACTTGATTTGAGCTGTGTCTCCCCTCCCAAAACCCCAACATTTGTCCTGGGTTCTTATTATTAAAAAAAAAAAAAAAGAAAAAGAATATTAATGTATTTCCTTTCGGTTGCCTATTGGCTTCTATCTGTTATGAAGCACTTAAATCACGTTTCCAGCATTTGTGATTTCGTGAGGGGAAAAAAAAAAGGCTCGAAAACATCTCGCTTCTAGCATAACGAGAGCTAAGGTTGACAGAACTGTGAAATCCTGGAAGTTGGAGCTTCATGGCATTGCCAGACATCAGAAGGTCCTTGATGACATGATGAGAGCTGGGAAAGCTGAATAAACTGACGAGCTTCTTCCATTCTCGTCCCTTGTCATGTAAATAGGCTCCGATCTGCATGTCACATCCCCTGGGGAAGGGAGTGCAATAACATTAAAAATAAGGCAGCCAGCCTCCGAAGTATGCGAGTGTGTGTGTTAGCAATCCTTAAAACAGGCAAAAAACACGCTCGGAGCAGTTCGTTGGGGGTGAGAGGGCTCCTCGTTACCGCTCCCGAAAGGTAACTGCCTCGGCTTTAAGGAAAGTACTTTAATGCCACATAAATATAATTGCTTCGATGAAATGTCTTTAGCCTCCTGAGGGAAGTTGTAGTCTGTGAGCCTTTAGATATGAATGGACGACTCTGTAATTGCCATTGTTTGGGAGACACATTAGGGAGGCCTAATGCTGATCACTCCTGGCATGTTGTGGAAGCAGCGGAGTGGCAGTCCCGGGAAGAGGGGATTAGTATGCGTTTTGCAGGATGAAAAACTGACAAACGCTTCAGGACTGGAAGTTTTTCTCCTAATTAGGTTGTAGACTTGTGAATTGTATTTAATTTTTTTTTTCCTTGCCTCTTTTCCTGCTGATAGGCAGAGTGAAGGTATCTAATTCTTGGCAGTTTAGGCTTTGGATAATGAGCTTGAAGGCAACATCTCTGAGGAGTGCAGGATTGATGGGTTAGTACATCATCAGCTCTGGTTAATGCAGTCTCCTGACTCTGTCGGAGTCCAAACCAGCTGGTTCAGAGGAAAAAAGCTAAACTGATCAGTAAAACAAGGGATATTCTGGTACACAGGATGTGCTTCTAGCTTTGGATTGGGAGTCAAACAATCAGAACCTAGGCTTGGAGATCTTTCCCAAGAGATATTTTGAATTGTCTCCTAGTTTTGGAGACTGTAGGCATCCTGTTTGCCAGCTTTTCTTCATGGCTTAGGGCCCGGAAAGGCTCGCAGGCTGCTCTGGCACGGTAACTCGGCAGGGGCTGGAAGACCTTACCCCATCCTGGCAATTCTGACATTTGCAGCATTTTTCCTGAAAACAGGTGAACTCAGGGTCCTGAGAGGCAGCAGTTGGATGTTTCTTCCAGCAAGAATATCTGCCAGGTACATATATGTGCATCTGTTAGCTATACCTGTCAGTAGCCACAAAGGAGTTGCATTTCTGCCCTTTGGTTGTGTGGGTGTCTCCTCTGCAGCGCTGGTCTCCTCACACCATCCCTTGTGCAGCTCCAGCTGGTTTTCTGAAGTTGGTTCCAAAATGTTTGGGAGCTGCTGTGCAGAAGGCATGGAGACAGAGCCTGGAAAGAGCTGTTCTGGGGTCAGACCAGAAGAGATGGGGTGAGGTCCTTCATGCATAGGGAGTGACACCAACACCTCCAACCCTGCTGCACCATGAGCATCCTGTTGCAGAATGAGAAGTAATAACTTCCTGATGCTTCCCCTGGACTGTTGAGCCTCAGGGAGTGAGTCTTGGTCTTACTTAAAATTTATTTTCATTCTGGAGATTTTTACTGCCTTCAGAAGCTTCACTTAGAAGGGTGAGACTTTATGGTTCTAAACTGTTTGGTTTTAAAGAATTGAGTTTTTTCCCTACGGGTTCCTTTTTAATGAAAATGAGAGGAATCATGTAATCCTTGGCATGCCATAGATTGTCCCAGATTAATAACACACTATTTCTCACAGTGAACACGATCCTGGCTCACTGTAATTTACTCCCCATCCTGGCGTGCTGTTAATTAGGATGAACACTTATGGGAAAACTCCACATCCATGGCCAATGCCATCTTCCATAATAACTCGCCCCAAAAACATGAGGAAAATCCCGACATAAATTGACTTTTTGTGTCCTGGCAGTGCTTGGCTGAAAGCCAACGACAATAAGAGCGCAGCATGCCAGAATTCAGAGGCAAATAACACTTTTCCACTTGAGCATCCTTACGAGACACCCTCCCAGCAGCCGTCCTTCCTTCCTGCCACTCATTCCCTTGTGTCCAAGGAGGCTGTCGAGGCGGGGAGCGAAACATCTCAGTGTTGTGACGGGGTGTGATGAAAACATGAGTGACAGAGTGACATTTTGACAGCCTGACTTCAGGTTCCTACTGCAAATGTAAATATGCTCATTTGAATCCAATTTACACAACCAGGAGTTTTAATGGAAAATAAATGGAGGATTGCTTAAAGGTGACTTTTTTTTTTTATTTTATTTTTTAATCCAGGTTAGTTGTCGACTTTTTAATGGGTTCAGCTGCCAATTTCCATGGTATTGTGGAGGTTGAAGTGGTCTCCACCTCACTTTTCTCCAGTCATGTGTTTTTCCATCAAATTGCTTTGTTTTCTTCCAGTTTAATGCTAATCCCTGTCTGAGTTGAGAGACTGCCAGCACTGTGGTTCATTAAATGCACCTATTGAGCAGCTGATAAAATTGAACTGCAATCCCATCCTCCTCAAATCAAGGACTCTTAAACAGCCAATAGTCCATTTTATCTTTTTTTTTCTAAGGGGTCTAATCTGTTCCTTTTTCCCACTCAGAGACTTGCTGTGTCTTCACTGGAGAAGAGTCACTGAGTGTCTTGTCAGGTGGGAACAAGAATGGCTGAACTGCTCTTCTCAGTGTGATTTATTTAGGCAGTCTTTACACCTCGGTGTTTTCTTGGTGCTCCCTGTAGTAATTCCTCCCTGAGATCTGGGGGAGCGGTGCTGGGAGGTGGAAGCTCTGGCTCAGTAACAGCCGACGTGAGATGATCCTCCACAACAGAGTGTGGGGATCCACCTTGAATGCAGAACTCCTGTCCTTCTGGGCCCTGATTGCAGTGCTGCTCTGGTGCCTTCCTTCCCAGGGTTGTTTTCCACTTGGTTTTCTCAAAGAGCTCCTTTTGTCTCTTCCATGTTCCTGGGCAGCTCTTGAAGGCTGCAGTAGTTTGAGTAAAGCAACTTGACCAAAGTGACCATGGAGATGAGATGGACCGTGGCCAGATATGGCAGAAGTGCAGGAAACTGGAGCTGTGGCACAGCAGAACAGGGTGTGGTGCCTGTTGACCCCCACTCATGTGGGTCTGATGGAGCTAATTTGGCTCAGCACCAGTTCCCAAAGGGACCATTTACCAAGGAGTGTTTAAAAAAATATTAGGAATAAATCTTTCACAGAAAGGGTTATCAAACGGTGGAACAGGCTGCCAGGGAAGTGATGGAGTCACCATCCCTGGAGGGATTTAACAGACATGTGGATGTGGCACTTGGGGACATCATTTAGTGTTAGGTTTGGCAGTGCTGGGTTAATGGTTGGATTTGATGATCTTTAAGGTCCCTTCCAACCTAAGTGATTCTGTGATTTCCCTGGGGGCTGCAGAATGTCAGGAAAGCACAATGGATGTGAGCAGAGTGTGTAGGAATGTAACTTTTCGTGTAGTCGTGCCCTGGACCAAGCTAACACAAGTACAAGCTGCTTCCCAAGGTTGTCTCCCAGCTGAGGGTCTGTGTCTCTCCCACAGGGAGACGGACCAAAGGAGCTCAGGGGTGTGTTAAATCCAACCTGTCCTTGTGGGACTGAAAAAAGACAGGAGCTTTCCATGAGTTGTATACACGTCCTGTATTGTTTGGCTCCTATGGGTTGGGTCACCTTGTAGCTGCTGGTCCTCAAATGAATGATTTAAACCCTGGGTATTTAAAAAGTTTTGAAAACAGATCTGGAGGTTTTGGTGGGATTGGGGTGGGGGGGTTGTTTGTTTTTGTTTTAGGATTTTTACTGCACATGTGTAAGTGTATGGGGGATTTGTCTGTACGCTGCTCAGTTCCTGAATCTGTAACTGGAGTGGATGAGTTATCTCAGCTAAGAATTATCAAACCTTGAATTTTACCCACAGATACAGAGCTCACACAGACCTTGTAGCTGCAGGTGTTTGACTTGGGCTGCCCTGGGACATGGAGGTGGGAGATGGGCTCCTAACAGAGCCCTGGAGTTTTGTTCCTCCAGGGATTTCAGCAACATGAGTCGCTGCCGGTGCTCGAGATGTCACCCAGGATTTCGGAGAAAGAGGAGCAGATTGCTTCCTCCTTACCCTGAGACCTGTGAACACCCATGAGGGATGCTAATTAAGCATCTGCTTCCTTCTCAGCTTTAAGTGAAAGGGTGGCAAGTTAACGCGACAGTCAGACCTCATTTGTCTTAATGAGGAGGGTCAGGAGTTTAATGGAGTTTTGCTTGGTGAGGGTGTTTCAGCCTGCTTTGTGGGTTTTGGGGAGATGGCCCTACCTTGAAGTCTACAGGGCTTTTTATCTTGGGTGGTGTGACTGTGTGGGATTCAACACTGATGGCCTCCGAAGCCTTTCCTAGGCAGAGAGGTTTTACAAGAAATCCAGGAGGCTTTCTGGTGTGTCTGCTGTGATTTCGTAAATGGTTGGGGTAATGACACAGTGAATTTTATTGTGAAAAGTCGTGGATGACTTTTTCCTGGCCAGCGTGGGGCTGTGTTTCATCCGCCAGAGATGTTCTGTGCTCACTTTGAAGCTCTTTGCTATAAAAGTTTAGACATTTAGCCAATGTCCTTAGCAGATGCCAGGGAAAAAGGGGGATTGTTTTTACATTCCAGAGTCTCACCTTGTACTTACCACTTCTGAGGTCTGCTTGACACCACGCTGACATATTTACAGTGTAGCCTTACTGTATATAGATGGAGTAATCAGCCAGTCACTCAGGGCTGCAGCAACTAGGCAGAAGTAAAGCTCTTTTTACCAGTTCACGTGCAGCCCCATGCTGTGTGCATAACCTCATTTCTCAGGCTTGTTTCCTAGGTATTGAGCACAGAGCCGAGCAGCACCTACCCCTTAATGGGACAGAGCTCCAGCTGGCCTGGATCAGCACAGCTCCAGCCGAGAACAGCCCTCCATCTACAAAGGGCCGTGCCAAGATCAGTGAGGGAATTCATGCAGGGCCAGCGGAGCAGGTGAACGGTATCACTGTCATTTTTCAGAGGGGACACGGAGGAATGGGAGGGGTGGGATGCTGCTGAGGCACTTCAGAGTTCTGCTGCAGGGCTGATGCTGAGTGTGAAAGCCTGCAGTCTCTTGGGGCTGCGTGCCCTGCCTGGAGAGGAATTCAGACCTGCTCTGCTGGAGTCATCCGTGCTCATTCAAAGCCAACATCAAAAGGTCCCATTCTAATTCGATGTTTTTAACACACAAATGGCAGTAAGATCATTAATTATTGCACTTAACCAGCTTCAGTGATTAAGTGCTCTGTGTTTGTGAGCGTCAAAAGCTGGTGAAATCTTTCTGGCACTGTAAGTGAAGGGCAGGGCTTTTGCTTGCTGTTGAGGTTGGATGGTGCTGCAAGCAGGCAAGAGCTGTCTGCTCTCCAGAGTCACGTCTGTGCTGGGGTATAAACTCCATTTGGCCCAGAGTATTTGCACATCATGCTCGTTGACCTGCAAGAGCTCTCTGCTCCTGCCCAGGTAGGGAGGCAGGATCCTGTTTTTGAAACAGAGAAGTGTGAGTATTTTGGGCTGTGAGAGCAATGGAATACCTTGTCTCATCAAGACAAGTATCTCTGAGATCTCAGGCAGAGAAATCTCTGTTGAGTTCTTGTTTTCTGAGGTGTTCAGAAGCATTAATGTAACTTTTTCTCCACCAAACGCAGTGCAGCGCAGCTGGAGATGGGACCATTCCCTGGAGAGGGTCCCCCCACCTTGGGGGTTGTTATCTTGAGGTAGAAATCCCTTGGCCTGAGCTCTTCCCGAGCTGAGGAGTTCTGCAGGCAGCTTGTGTCCACTTTTGGAGAGCCTGGCTGGTGGGCTGCAGCAGAGCCAGGCCATTATTTTCCAGCCAGCCAGGTTTTGCCACCTATCACTACCCTTGGGGGAGAGAACTTTCCCCCTTCCTCCAGAGTGCGAGACCTCATTGTTCCCAGCACCTGAGGCATGCAAAATCCCCCTTGCCATCCTGGAGGAAGGGTCCAGGGGTAGCCATGGCTGATTAGTGAGCCCTGAGGAAAACACAAGCCAAAAATCTCACACACTTTACTGTGCAGGGAGAGAAGGTGGACCCTGAAAAGAGGGTGCAGCTCCTGCCCTGGAAATCAGCAGCTGCAAAACCAGCCTGACTCCCATGGGCTGTGACCACCCAGCAGAACTGGGCCGTGCAGAGGTTGGCATTGGAGGGCTCAGACCGGACCTGCAGTAATCACTCTCCATCTGGGTTTGCGTTCAGCACGCCGGGGGGAACACGTCCCTTGCTGGACTAATGAGACTAAGGCCTATGTGACATTTTTATGACTCCTTCCCAAGCTATTTCCTCCAAGTTTTAGTGTTAAATTGGATTCCTTCCCCCAACCCCTGCGTTGTTGTTGGGAAAGACATCTGCAGGCAGAAGAGTGATGCAGAGATAAGGCTCCTGGAGTGGGTTTGTCTTGACTTTACAGCTCTTGTATCTTTTCATTAGGGTTTCTCTGACTTTTTACCAGGCACAGACACATCTCTCTGAGCATTCCTGTGGCCCTGCACTAAGATCTGCCCACCCCACTCACCCCACAGCCCTCCCAAGGCTTTGTTGCAAGAGGTGTTTTGGAGCAGATGTCCCAAAGGAGCATTTCCCAAGTTCTTACCCCACTAGAGATATTCTCAAGAGAAACATGCTTCAGTTTTATAATGTAGATGAGCCTCTTTTTCTTTCGGTTTCTTTTTCCCCCTCCAGTTTCCAGCCCCAAAAGTAGGTGGTGAATTCTAAGGCTTCAGGGAAGCAACTGCACAAAAGCCTCTTACAATCCGGTCGCATTGTGCAAGGTGAGGATTTGCAATTTTAAGCAGAGGGAGAGGGAATCGTCATGATAATTACATATAATACCTAAAGTACCTATAAATACGTATGTATATTTATATAAAGCCTCTCCCAGCACACAAGTTCCCTGTCTGGGCAGGGTTGCCAGACCACCCTGTCCTGCACAAACAAATGAGTTAGAAAGTCCGAAATTCCATCCCTGCCTTTCGGGGCTCGTCTGGGGAATTCCTGAGTAATGGAGGTTGAATTGGGTCACAAGGGCAGCGGGGAATAAATCTTCAAAGGTTAGCTCTGGCATGAAGTCTCCTTTTTTAGGCATGTGAGGGATTCTTTTGTTTTGCTTTGTTTTCCACAGGCCCCCCCGGCAGGGGAACAATACCTCGCTGGGGCCAAGCCTGGCCGGGCACAGCCCCCAGCATTGTCTGGGGGGTCGGGGAGGGGGCTGGGGGGAGAAATGACATCTTAAAGAATGGTGCTTCTTCTTATGGACACTTAGTAGATCAGTGTGCATTCAATTAACCCTATAAACCATGCAAGGTCCAGGGAAAGAGCCTTTCAGGCTTTATGGATTGAAAGTATTAAGGGGGGTTGGGGGAGAGCTGTTGGTGACTCCAGTTTAAATAAAGCCCATTAGGCAGGGGCAGTGGGGGTGGAGAAAGGGGATGTTTTTCTTCTGAAAATGAAATTCAGTCATAGTCTCACTCACAGATCTGGATTTTCTTTCAGTGAGGTTAGGAAATCCTTGCACAACTCAGGCTGGGTTCTGGGTTAGGCGTTTGCTCCAACTCTCTTTGGCACTCCTGGGAGTGAAAGAATCCTGTAGAGTGTCTCAGGTGGAAAAACATCTTACATGAGTATTTTCTTCCTCCTCAAATTTCAGCTCAGCCCTGCATTGTGTCCTAAGCCTCGGCTGTAACAGCCTGTGGGACCTCCCTGGCCTTCCTGAGTGCAGGTTTGATGGTCCCCGGTGTATGAAAACATCTGAATGCTCCTGTGAAGGACCAAAACACTTCGGTTTTTCCAAGTCTTAACGTCTCGCAGGGTCACTACAAGACGCTGCCACGTTTTGAAAAGACAGTATTTATTCCTTTTAATATTTAGAGGACGGTCAAATATTGAAACTTTTACGTAGCCCATCATTCACCCCAACCCCGCAGTGCCAGTCAGGGCTGATTGCCCCTTCCAGGATGAGAACAATGTTGTGAGCAGAGAGATGGAAACAGCCAAATTTCTTTTCCCTGCATATGGCTAATACTCACCTGGAGAAATCCAACCCATTTGTAGATATTAAACTAGACACAGTAATAAGTTCAGCATGTATTTCAATTTACTTTGCTGCAAATAGATTTAATTTACCAACTGCAGAGTTTGAGATGGAGCTGCCTATATTCCTGCCATTTTATGTGAGGTTCTGAATATATTACATGTAAAGCTGTAAATTAATAGGCCTGTTTCTGATTTGTTGCACACATGACATGGATGTACAAGTAAATTAACAGTGAAGTCTTAGTGTTGCAGGGTTTAATTATATTTGCAGATGAATTAGCATCTAATTCCTCTGTCCCTTCCTTAATGTGAGGTACACTGGAAATGTGTTTTTTTTCCCCTGAAGACATGAGTATTTTGTATTGTTTTGGGGGAAGATCCATGAGATCTGCTGGACTTCCAGCTCATTTTGGACAGCACAGCACTGTGGGCTGAAGACCCTCCAAATCCAGGCTGAACCTATTAATTGGCTGTTCTTAGGTGGGATGTTTGCTGGGCAATGTCAGCTGTGTTAATTCACTCTTGTGAGCTGTCTCATGATTACAGGAGGTGCCATGATATTGGTGAGCCAGGAACTTGGACTTTTGGAGCTGCTTGGCTGAGAGTTGGTAAAGTAAAAGGCAATCTGATTTCTGAACAAAACAGTGAATTTAAAGCAGCTGTGGGTTTGCCTGCTAGTGAAGTCTGGTGGTGCCAAATTAGGAGGGCATCCTCCCTTCCTCCCTCTGTTCTGTATTGGTTTCCTGAGCAAATAGCACCTATGTGGCTCCTTTATCTTGGGAGCTTCTGCAGAGCTCAGTTTTTTGCCCTGTGCTCCTGAAGATCTGCCAAACTGTTGGGCTTCTTGGAGCAAAAGAGGGGATGATGCTGGGGCTCCAGGTCTGCCCCAAATTCTTCCCTAAAATGCGCTCTGTTCCTTCAGGAAGCAGGTACATACAGGGCTGGAAACTCATTGAGAGGACATGGCTGTGGAGAGTGGCATCTGTGTGGGTTCCTGTCAGCATCCTGGGGCTTTCCAGGGGACTGTAGTACCCATCTCTTTGGAGCATGATCTGTTCGGGGATCAGAGCCACACAGTCAACACTCTCAGCTCTAAATGGTGTAGGTGCTTTACTGCTCCACAGGACTGAGGGCTCTTTGCACAACACCTTTGAGGGCTGCCTCCATCCTTGGCCTGTTACATCTGTTGACCTTTTTTGACCAGCAGGGATGAGGTAATGGAGTCTTGCTTTATTAGCTCGTTTAAAATGATTGTGACCAAACTAACGGTTTGCTTTCTCCCCGTGTTGTGCTGGTCCTCTTTTACATAGCACTGAGCTAATTTAAAAGGAGCTTCTGAGTCCAGAATGCATCCTAGGAATTAATGTTTCTTCTTTCCTGAGCAAATATAGACAGACTCAGCAAACATGAGGCGTCTCTTTTTCCTGTTGTCACAAAACTGTTGCGTTCCCGAGATGGATCTGTGCTTGCTCCAGGGTGTGCACATTTAGGGTCTAAAGTGGGGAAGGCTCTCAACAGCTTTTAATTGGAGTTGTTGCTTTTGATGGGGCTGCAGTAATTTCCAGTGGCTTCAAGGCTGGCAGGGAGTGGGGAGGCTGGTGAAATCCCAGCTCCAGTGGCAGGTTCGGTGTTGCCTCAGAGGGATGTGGTGCGACGCCGCTGCACTTTGGGAAGAAACAAGAATTAAATCCAAACGACACCGAGCCATGCACCGGGGCTGTGTGTATGAGCTGGAATTTAAATTTGTGTCTGTCACTGCCTAAGAAAGAAATCTGGGCCATGATGAGAGTTTGTAAGGGGAAACTGAGCTATTCCCCCCAGAGCCACTTTCCTGAGCCATGCCTGGTTGCCAGTAGCTTCCTGTCTGTTGTTAGTTTTTCTTTTCAAATACAATTTAGTTTCTGCAGGCCAGTGGCTTTTAATGATTTCCTTTGAGTCCCTGCATCCTCTGGAGCAGCCCTCTTCTCCCTTGACATTTGATGTGGGAATGTGTACATCAGTATTGTTACTTAAACAATACCCTTCAGGCACCGATGCTGGGCCCTCAGATAAATCACAGATTAAAATGAAGCACAATTGCTTGATAAAAAGTGTGCAGTGTGCTGGCATGCAGGGAACAAACTGCACAGAGCCCAGGTAATGGGAAATTCCGTGTGTTATCTGAAGACCCATGTAATTAATGAACAAGGAACCTGTTTACTCTGAAAATAGATGGCAGAGCTCTGTAATGCCTTTCTGCTTTGAATGCCGAATGAGTATCTCTGGAGGAATAAAAGCTTTAGCAGCTCAGAGTCGCATCTCAGCCAGAGAGACGGGCTGGGGATGGCGCTGAGCATCAGAGCTGCTTTGCTTTTATGAAGGATATGAAACCAGCCTTCCTTCTAATAAACACCTCATTTATTTTCTCTTGGCTCCTAAGCGATCTCGTTTGCCAATGGTGGTGTGGATGGAACAATTAGCGGATTCGATTCAGTGCACATGCCATTGCCAAGCAGGAAACAAGCGGCGCAGGGCATGAATAGCATCAATCTGATTTTCAGGCATGTGCAAGTATCTGGCTCTTCAGAGAGCTTTGCAAACAGGCTGTACCTCTGCTTTTCCCCTCTCTTTCCGTCCTGACCGTGCTGCTGCTGTATTTGTGCGCGTTGCAAAGGGCTGCTGGAGGCTTGGGGGGGGGGTTTTACCGTGCTCAGTATTTCATCCCACGTGTGGAATCCACCTTGGCACTGCAGCAGGCGCTGGGAAGGGGAGAGCTGTCCCTTTAACCGCGCAGAGCATGTGGCTGTTTTTAGTTAGAGCTCTTTTAGCGAGTTGTCTCAGCACATCAGGGCCCCACTTTCATCATGCCTGGGTTTTTTTTTTTTTCCCTTCTCTTTGAGTCCTAGAAGTCAGAGGCCACAGGGGGGGGTGACAGAAAGCAGTGACCTCTGCATAAGCGGGGGACCAGATGGCCACTCCTCTTCCTCTGAGCCTTTCTCCCCTGGCCCCAGGGCACAGATCTGTGACCTTCACTTTAACTGAATGCCCAGACTGTGTGACTGGGGCTTTGACATGCTCTTTAATAGGCATACATTATCCCTCCGTTGCTAAAAGCCCAGAAAACTGGGTTCATTTAGATGGAATTCAAGTAAAACTATTTGGATTGGTCTTGCTATCCCCTGGCTGCCTCCTGCTAAATTGTTGATCTTAGTGCTAATGAAGGGAAATGCGCTTACAGACGGGCAGGGAAGCGTTTTATTTTCAGAGTTTTAACAAAACCCAGTGTTTTCTGACAAATGAGGTGTTCACTCCTGGTGTGAGCTCCCTTTCCTGCCCACCCGTGGCAGGAGTGATGCCCTGGTAACGTGACCATGTCAAGTCCTTGCTCTTTGCTGCTGGACTGGGCTCACTTTTGCTCTAAGGTACGTCTCTCCCAGTTAAAGAAAACTTCTGATGCTAAACAGTGGCAGAACACGGGTTTGTAGCCTCTTGCAGCATTCGCAGGCACAAGGGGGAGATGTAATCACTAACACTTAATAATTCTCAGTTCCAGCCTCACGTGTCGGTCTGATTTCTGAGTGTGAACCAAACCAGAGCGTTGCAATGTGGTAACAGCCCACGGTACTGAGCACAGGGCTGGTGAGAATGGACAAAAATACCCCTGAGGAGGAAGGGGAGCACTGGACCAACTGAAAATGGAGAAAAGTCTTTATTCTCTGTGAATTTGAAGTCGCTGTGCTTTTGCCCAGTACCCCAGTAACTGAGAAGTTCATCTGATATTTCTGCCTTGTCCCGCAGCTGTCATTAGAGAAGGCCAGGCTTTCCTTACAGCAATTGGTGTAATGGTAGCTGTGCTCTTCAGGAATGTCCTTGTGAGAGACTGGAGATACGTGGTTTTCCAGCAGGATGGAAATGCAGAGGTGTGTTTTTCTGCTAAGGAGCTGCAAAACATCTCTGGTGATCAGACTGTGGATGGCCCCCAACCTCTGCCAGGCGAGCGGATGCTGAGGAGGGGCTTTATTAATGCCTCCTATTTCCGAGGGGTTAAACACATGAAAGTTATTCCAGGAATTTCCTTTCCAGGGCAGACCTAAGGAGGTAGGTATAAGCAAAGGCCAGTTCAGCCCGGCTGAAAGTGATGGATGCAATGCTCTTTGAAGTTCCTGGGAGCTGCATTTCCTTGCTGCTGGCTGAATTGAATCCAGAGATCTTCAACTGTGAATCCAGAGCCACAAAACATGGTTTTGTGACATCTGCTGTGGTTCACCAGCTACTGAAGGTGGGAAGGAGAGAGCAAAAAAATTGCCAGGAATGCTGTTGTGGATGATACCGGGCGTTTGTCTGCTCGCAGCTCGTGTTCCTGTTTTCAATTAAATTAGAAAGTATTTGTGGATGAAGTGACCCATTAGTTGGATAATAACACTCCCTTATCACGCGTGCTTATCAGTATTAGTTATGCACTATAAAACCCATCCCAAAGCCCTTGGGGGAATCAATTAAAGTGGAGGGGGCAGCTCTGTGTGCCTGGGCAGTGGAGCTGCTGTGAGACGCGTGGGGCACCTCTGTGCACCAAACTGTTGCACAGAGAGTATTTCTGAGCTTGCACACCAGCCCTGCCTGTGAGCTGTCAGCATCACACATCTCTGTTGCCTCTACCAATTCCTCTCTGAGCAGAAGAAACAGGCCATAAATTTGCTGATTATGCGCATTTAGGCAGAGTAGCTCCCTTAATGGCCTTTCCCATGGCTGCAGCCGCCAGTGATGGGGTTTGTGCATCCCCAGCTTCTAATAGAAGACTTTGCTTGTTCATGCTGTAAGTCCCGTTAAATAAATCTGATTGCTGATATTAAACTGCAGAGGGAGAGATTAAAAATATTTTCCCTTTCTGCTTGGAAAGCTTGGGAGGGCTTTGTTCAAGTTTCGTGGGTTAGTTTTTTTTCCAAGAGAAGTTAGGAAACTAAAAAATAATCTCATCTGTCTTCACGAGTGTTTGAGATGAGAAACCAGTAAGGGGAGCCTGATTTAATAACATATCAAATAGTGCTCCCTCTCATCTGATCCCTCTTTGAAACACTGCCCAAGAGCAATCAGTGCCCGTCTGCATCGATAATTAGACTTTATAAAGTATTTAGACTCTGGTGGCACAGGGAGCTGCGGTGGCCTGGAAAGGGCTTGATTTCCAGGTAAAGTCTCCCAGTGCAGTGACTGAATCTGCCAACGTTTCGGGTGGCCGAAAGGAGCCAGAGAAAATCACCCATCTCCAGAGTCTTTCATGGCCGCAGCGCAAGTGAAAACACGGTGGTTTGTAACGTCCATTAGAGCTGTCGCCCCTGGGGCTGCACAATGACTGTGTTCCTCCTGGCCAGCAGCGAGGGGAGGTCAGAGGGGAGAACTGAAGTGCGGGGTGATGTGGGGCTCCTCACCACAGCCCCTTGATCCCCCCCAGGGCTCAGCTCTGAGCATCCTCTCCCTGCTTTGAACCCGAGGAGGAGCCGTCACACCTTAAGGTCAGGCGAGGGGGCCCCGTTGGAGGGCAGGGGGAGGTGGGGGGAGCAGGATGTCATTTTGTCATTAGCCAGGCTTCAAAGGCAGGCAGGCACCAGGGAGGGGGGAGCGGAGCTGCGGGGTCACGGGGGGCTGTGAGCCCCTTGCCCAGCCTCCCCCGCCAGCCCTCACCTGGTGCACAGCTGCTCCGGGAGGGGGGAGCCCAGGGAGAGCAGAGGGATGGAGGAGGCAGCGTGGGGAAAGCCACTCACCCTGCAGCCTGCCACATGCGGTGTGAAGGTTTCACTGCAGGTCTGTGCAGCGCTGGCATGATGGTGTGAACCCTGCCTGTGTTAGAGAGGCTGTTCAAGGTGTCTCTCCCCTGGAGTTGTGCTGCCCAGAATGATCTAGTGGCGTCCTGAACGTCTCTTGGAGAAACTGGAACATGATTTTGGCTTGCTGGGGGTGCTCGTGTTAGAGGCTGGTCACAAGCATCCATGCTCGTGTTCATACATCCTGCTTTGGATAGGCCTTGGCTTTCCTGAGTCAGATCCAACCTCAAAAAATCAGCAGAGCAGGTTAAAAATGACAAGATGGCCAAAGGGTAAGAAAATCTCACCCATTTTTGAGTTCTGTGAATTTGTGCACTGGATAACTTGAAGATACTTTGGGGTCCCCTGTCAAGGCTTTTCCCTGCAGTGACCAGGGACGGGTTTGTCTATTCCACTCTGAGCCGAGGTGCTCCTGCAGGTCTCCTTAAGCAGGGCTGGGAAGGAACATGGAGATCAAAGCACATGTGTTGGCAATCCTGGGAAGCTTCTGGGCTCAGATGCTCTTTGACCTGCCCCTACAAAAGCTGAGGATGCCTGGCACACATGGGGGGGCTGAGAGAGGAGCAGAATGATGGGATGAGGGGGCAGCAGCTTCAGGAGCAGCCGGGCAGTGCATGGAGCAGCCAGAGCCAGCAGAAACGTGGCACAGCTCTGCTTCACAGCTCCTTCCATCCCACAGCCTGATTAGGCATGTGTGCTGGTAATTAGGATGTTTGCTGTCATCTCTATGGACGTGCCGATGCATATTCATCAAATATGTAAATTAACACATTAAGCTATTTGCATAAATCTTCTGGATCCAGGAGGATGATGGAGGTGAATCGCTGTGAGAGCACCTCAGTAAGTGATTCCCTGGGACACACCTTGTGTCTCGCTGGGTCCTGCACACTCTCTGTGGGGTTAATGAGCACAAGCAGTCCAGGCATCCTTACCTTTGGATTGCAGCTGCATTCACACAGCAGCTCTCAGGTGGCCTTTCCTCCTGAGGGGAGGATGGGTTGGAGGGGGTGGGCAGGCAGGTGAAGAGTTATCCACAGGAAAAGCAAAGCTGTCCATGCACTAAAATCTGCCAGGGATCTCCAGTGAACAGCAACACAGGAAAGTTTGCTTGGGCTTGCTGCAAGCAGTGAGATTCCCAACAGAACCCTGGCACAGCCACTGCCTCCAACCCATCTGGCTCTACCAAAAGGAAAATACGTAAGACCTGTAACCCTTGCCTGCAGGAGCTTAACAATACCTCTGAGTATTGCTTCAAATGCATATAATAAGTCTGAACTAATAAAGTAACGAGTTTATGAGCTTTTTAAAGATTTTACTGGATGAATGGAGGGCCTAATAGCATGATTCGATTTCTCAATATAAACAACATATTTGCTGCGGCCTCTTGAAATATTCCTAACTTTAACTGCAGAAAATCCAGTGTATGATTTATACTTCTGGCTGCTGGGAGCTCTGGCTTTCATTATCTGTGTGTGCCACAAATCCAATTATGTAATATCATTGAGATAAGGCGTGTAATGTTTCACATCT
This sequence comes from Pitta sordida, assembly GCA_013390025.1. Classification (NCBI taxonomy): domain Eukaryota; kingdom Metazoa; phylum Chordata; class Aves; order Passeriformes; family Pittidae; genus Pitta; species Pitta sordida. The sequence goes on along the minus strand of WEKX01017016.1, from coordinate 692,386 downwards.
AATTGTTCTAACATGCAAATTTTTTTTCCATGGCTGACATATATTGGAATGAGATGAAGACAGAGTCTGTGTTTCATGGGTGTGGGTTATGTGGGTGGAACTGGGCTCTCTGGAGGCTGTCGGGTGAGTTGTGTGCAGGGTCTCTGAGCAGCTCTCTGGGAACCACCAGGTGATGCTGGGTTTTGAGCAATGTAATGTTGGCTCAGTGCAACCAGACCTCTTGCCTGGATGGAGAGACCTGTGTGTGCTGCAGAACATTTCACTAATCCAAGCATTGCCACCCTACAAGGTCCCTTCCAGGGGTTTGATAATCCCTGTGCTTCGGTGTGAATGGGACTGCTCCAGTCTACAGCCTGTGAAGTGCTGAATGTAACTCCAGCAGAAAAATCCTGTTGATTCCCTGTATTGGGACCAAATTTCATAGTAATTTCCTGGGTAGTTTTCATCCATAGGTAGGAAAGAGACCACTGACCACAAGAAGTTCTGGTCATCTTTTTAAACCTTAGCGTATGTGCTTTGCCCCTTGGGTATCATCACTGTGTGAACACCCTGGCATGTGGGTTGGTGGCTTGGGAGATGAATCAAAAAACTAGATTTTTTGCTAAGATTTGTGTTGACCATGGTGGAGCTGGCTGGGGAATTTAAAGGAATCATTTAAAGTAAGATGTTGGAGGGGTTTGGCTCAATCCACTTGCCTGTATGACCTTGTCCTACACGTTGAAGTGCAGGCAATGCTGCTCAGCCTCTGCTCTTCCTTTTGGTCACACGTCCCTGCCACGGTTTGGTGCTGGTGTGGTGTTGGTGCCACCATCCAGCCAGTGGTTCTGGTCCTGGTGTTTGACTCTCCTGAGGAAGTTTTCCACTCAAGCCACTGGGCATTGTGCTCTGGATGTGAATAGGTCCCTTTCAACCTGGTTTTATTCATCATCAGCAAAGCATGAAATTACAGTGGAAATGCTAATAGATTTCCTAACAACTTGGTATCTACTTGGGCGAAACAGTTATTTGTTGACTAATTAGTAAGTTAATTGTTTTATACTTTATTGAGGTCAGCTTGCTGTTCTAACGTAGAGGGAGGAGGTGTGGGCTCTTCTAAACAAGATGCTGCTTTAATGAGCAGTTGCTATCATTGATTGGGCTGAAGAAGTGAAGGGAAATGGTGATGGCATCTCTAAAGGAGAGGGGTGATCTGTCCATGGCAGCTGGAACAAATCCTGCTGGGGTGCTCAGCTTTTGCTAGGACCATTAGCAGGGAGGGCTTCTTAGCTCACAAGCTTCAGGCACATTAATTAAAACCACTTCTAACACGAAGAAAAGCATTTTGCAAAAAGGAAAGAAAGACCTTTCCCTCCTTGAGTTTATGACTGAAGGTATGAGTAACCTGGCCTTGGGTTCCTGGGGCATGAAGTCTTTTCCCTGACTTGATTTATGTGATTTAAAAAAACCCCAAATATTGCTCTCCTCCTTAGTAGATTTTTTACCCTTTTCTACCCCCTCCTGACCCCCTTCCATGTTCTTCCTCTCTCTCCTTCTTGTGGTAATTACCTGCCTTGTCCAACCCTGTCCTTTCTCAGTTAAATAACCCCAGGGCTGTGATGTGAGTCAGTGGGTTTGTTACCTGTTCTCATTCTTCCTCCTGGGATTGTTGCCTTAATTTTTTTTTAGTTGCCTTTGGTTTTTTTCCTTGCCTTTATTTTTTATTCCTGGAGCAGCCAGGTAGTTCTTAAGTCTTGGTGGTGGGACTTTTGCTGTGCTGTGTCCAATAAAACCTTCTGCACGGATTGACTGGCAAGAACAGTCCCTGGCAGGCAGGGAAGGGGGTATTTTTACAGCCTGAATCCAAGCATGACTCCGATGTTTCATGCTAGGACAGGCCGTGAATACAGATCACACCACTCCTGTCCCTCCTTATCCCAGGCTTCTCAGTGGGAAAAGGGCCTTTGCTCAGAGGCCACCGGGGAAATGGGTTATAAAAGTTTTATTGGTGAGGCAGAAAGATGTTTTCAGCCTTATTGTTCCTTGGGAAATAAGAGAAGGAAAGACAGATAATGTTTTCTCACTTTATTAGATTGGGAAATCATCTATAAAGCAGAGGTGTATTTCAAACTGAGGCCCCCTGTCTCCTGTTAATGCCAAGTCAGCAACATCCAGCTGGTCAGATGGAGGGTTTGGATGGGGTGGGACTTTGGAGGGGTCCTGTTTTAGAGGGCCAAGAGCCCCAGAGGAGCCAGGTGTTCGGTAAGACCAGAGCCACCAGCCCAGGTGTCCCACACTCAGCCCTTGCAGTTCCTTGCAGCAATGCAGACAAGTGCTAATATTCGTCTGTGACAATCTGCAGGCAGGAAAAACTCATCCTTGGGGGAAACTACCTGCCTGGTGGGTAGATTAGAGCTTGTGCATGCTCGGGGGTTGTTAGCAGGACACTGAGGGGTGGCAGTGAAGCGTAAAATGGCCTTAAAAGTGGCAAGTCCAAGTGAAACTATGCGGCTTAAAATGTTTTATCATGTCGTATGCCAGGGCTATTAGTCCCCTTCTGTGCTTCTGTCAGGCAGCGTGGCAACCAGCAGTGAAGTTTTATCAGATATTAAAACCTGCTTTTGAAATTTCTCCTAGAGCAGAATGCGAAATCAACCTCTTCATGGTGATAGTTCTTTTTTTTTTTTTCTTCTTCTTGTGCTGTTTCCTGCCTGGCAGCTTTACCTTTGCTTCCATTTCTCTCTCTCACTTTCCATCAGCTCTATCTGTAACCATTTTGTGTTTTATTGAGCATGAATGAATGGTGATGCCTTTTAGATGAGTGATATTTTCATCTGAAGGTGCTTGTTTAATATAAACCTCTGCTCAACTGTTATCCCAGTGGCGCTTTGTGTTTACCGACAGATTATTTCAACTAGCTTGAATCTCGGAGCAAATTAATTGCGTGGAGAGGTTTGTGTCCCCTTCTCCTACCCCAGAAAAGATTCTGCTTCTCTTCTGGTGGGACTTTACAGACCTGAAACGCGATTCAAAGGCGGTGTGAGCTGTGCGAGGGCTGCAGCTTTGCTCCTGGGGCTGAGTGTAACCTACGCTCACCATATGCTATCACCCTCCCCTTTAGGTAGATGGGGGGGTTCTACCTCCCTGCAAATGATAGCAGCAACTGTAATCACTCAAGCTGCTGCTGTGTGGGTCTCGATGCATTTGGGAATAAAATTTTCCATCTGTGGCAATAGGTTATGAATCCAAAGTCATTAGAAAGGGTCTGGGTTTGCTCTTGGTGCTGTGAGCGGGAGCTCAGCTGCCGGTGACAGTGATGGATCCCCAAATACCTGCTTGGTGCATGGCATCACTGCCACCCCCAGAGGTTCCCTGGGCTGTGCAACAGCAGCTGAACCTGGGGATGCTGAAATGGGCCTCAGTTGTTACAGATTTGGGGTTTGCTTGGCCTGAGGTTTGTCACAGCGATTCCTTGGGGGTCTCTGCTGGTTGGGTTGACCCTGGGGAGGTGTGTGGCTCATTTTTGGCACCGGTGATAAGCGCCACTGCTGCTTACAGGAGCTGGGTTCCCATCAGTTCTCTGAAGCTGGTGACAGAGGGAGAAACGACATCCCTTCCTGATGGCTGACTTTCCTGTTTGCACCCAGATGGAGGGGGCAGATCTCTGCACACAGTCCTGCTAGAATTTAGTCCCTTCAGAAAGCTCTGGTCTGCCTCAGACACTGATGCCTCCAGCTGTCCCCAGGGTGGCACCTGGCAGCTTCTGGATGCACAGCTGTGTGAGGAGCAGGAGAGAAGGAGGGATTGCGTGTCCCTCTGGGCTGGAGATGGGCTCTCCAACACACATTTTCATGCCTTGGCAGCACTGTGCATCTTTAATCCCCTGTGGTTTGTTGTCTTTTGGATCCTCATGAGACATCGGCAAGGGAAGGGCTGGAGCTGAACCTCGTGTCCTTGAGAAGGTACTCACCCAGCCCTTTGCTGCACCACGACAGCAATGACTTTTCCGTCGTGATTCTGTGCTGGGCTCTCCATCCTTTCTGAGTATCTTAGGAAAACCAGACCTTCATGTCCGTAAATTTTCCTTTGGTACAGGAGTTCCCTGCAGCCCATCCTTGCCAAGCCAGCAGGGGCTGCTCCTGGGGAACTTGGCCCCGAGCACTCATATCGACATCTCCATCCCCTGCACCGTAATTTCCTGGCCGATCTGCTCCATTAGGGCATTACAGGGACATTAGTTAATGAGGCTGGTTCTGAGAGCGCTCGGGTGTTAATCTGGGCTGCCCTCCATGCTGCAGAATTTGCATCTGGCGGGGGTTGTGCATCTCCAGCCGAGCTGCCAGCGCGGGATGAAAAGGGCAGCGCTGCCACATCCCCTCGCCGACAATTCATCTCGCAAACGATCAAGTGCAGCTCTCGGCGCTGGGCTGGGACTCCGTGCCGTGCCGTGCCGTGCCACAGCCGCCTCTCGCCGCTCTCTCTGCCGCCCTTCACCAGCCGAATTTCTCGCGACCGGGCCACGCATCTGCATTAATTTAGGTGGCTTAATGTGGGGAGCTCATCAGCTTGATTTCCCCCGTGGCTGCCGGAGTCAGCTGGGGCGCCGGGGCCTCCCATTAGTGGCCCAGCCCGGTGCCAGATGGCGGGTGATGGCTTGCGGAGCCTCCAGAGCTGACGTGCCCCATTGTGTGGGAACACAAAAGCGAGCGAGCCGGCCTGGATGTTTTCTTCTTACCCCCTTTCTGCTTCAATTTTCCTTCGGCGCTGTCACCCTCACAGCTAATTGTTGCAGCTCTTTATTTATTTATTTTTCGTTTCGTGGTGGGGAGGGCTGTGAAGGTGCTGATGAGGATGATGAGGATGGTGAGGATGCTCCCCCTGCCTTGTGCAACGCGGGTATCTCACGGACTTTGCTGTCTCCCGTCCTTTATTCACTGCCCGAGTGTGCACGTGATGGGATACGTGGGACCACATGGAATGTCCTCCTGGGCAATTTGGCTGCATAAACAAGTTGTTAGGGTATCACAGTGGGTCTCCTGGGGAAGATGTTATGTGCCACAAGGTTTTGTTAAGATAGATTTAATCACTACCCTGAGTATTTTGGGAGTCACAGCAATTTTTCAGATCTCTAGGAGTCTCTACTACAATCACCTGCTTGTTGCTGAGTTTTCATCTCTTTTTAATGCCAGACAGGTGCCTGTTTTGGTGTGGAAGTGTTTTTTCTGTTGAAGTTGCACATTTCAGGAGAGAGAGTTCTGCTGCTCCAGGCCTGGTGCAGGACGGGCTGAGCATCCCTTTTGGGGGCCCCTGAAGATCAGGCTTACAGGGCTTTGGCTCTGATTTCCCCCGTGTGCTGCAAACACCGGGGCAAAGCTCGAGTTCAGAGCTCAAAAGTCACTCAAATGCCTCCTTGCAACCCCTCCATTCAGGCACAGCATTTGACCTCTGCCTGCTTCCTAAATCCCACATTGCTTTTGGAGTGCTGCTGCTCCTTGGCATTTAGCATCGCTCCAGCCCAGGCAGATTTTCACACTCATTTGCACATCCCAAATGTAACAAACTTTAATTAGAATGGAATTTCACGCTGACAGAGCCTAGGTGGCTAAATGTGGTTAACCCTGGAGTCTGGATGGGAACACATCTGGGAAGTGAATGAGAACAGCAAGTGCAGGAGGAGGGATGGGGACAGAGGAGTCCCAGGCAGTTGTAGTCTGGCTGTCCCATCAGTGAGAGTCTGTGAAGGCAAGTACTGATATTTAAATCTGAGTTGTGTGGCTGCTTGAATGCCCAGCCTGTCTTCTAAGTCTTCTTCCTTCCGCAGGAGCTGTGGCACTGGGTGCCTTCTCCAGGCTGGGCTTTGGGTGCTGGGTTTCTTTTCACCATCTCCTCTTGTTTTTTGTCCATGCCACTGAATTTTTGTTGCCAGGTGTTGTTTTGGTAGATGGATGTGGAGTGATGGAGGCTGTGGGGGTTTGGTGCATTTGCAGAGGGTTTAGGTGATGGTAGTCACAGGACAAGCTGTGTCTCCTAATCAGGGAACCACTGCCTGGGGAGTCTGGCAGCCCCCCCAACCTCCCCAGGTAAGTGTCAGGATGCACAAACACAGAAAGAAGCACAAACATTTGGGCAAAATATTTGCTAATTCCACAGTAGGCACTAACACAGGCTCTTCCCATCTCTTCTCCTCCCCACAAATCGATAAAGCCCTGAGAACTGATAGTTATCCCATCCGGGACTATCCCTCAGGACTTGTGCTCTTCAAAGGCTTCCTGAGCCCCGCTGCCTTTGCCTCGTGTTACCCATGGCTCCTCTGTATCCTGTTCCCATAAACAGCACCAAAGGTCTTTGCAAAGAGAGGAGAGACACCACCTGAGGTGACTGGTATTTAGCTAACCCATGATAAAAGAGGAAAAAAAACAACCCATAAGTATCTGAAGCATGTGTCTGAATGCCTTAGCAAAGTGCTCAACTACTTGTTGTAAAAATTCCCCACAGACAGGGCTTGGTTATTTCTCCTTGCCAGACAGAGATGCATGTGCAGAATTCTCTTTTCTCCATGGGCACGGTGAGGTTGTCTTTCTACAACACAGAGACCTGCTCTTGTGAACATCTGATGTGCAGAAATCACACCCAGCGAGCCCAGCCCTTCGTGGTGTGGCTGTGGAGCTCTGTGACAACCTCACAGGAAATCAGTGCATCTCCTCTTTCTGTCAGTTTGCTTCCTTGACGTGATGCTCTGGGATGGTTTAGTGCTGCTGGAGATTTCACAGGCACTGTTGTCCCACCAGCCACACCAGTGAGGATGCTCTGAGCCAGGAGCAGCACCACAGGGCAGTGGGAGTGTTGCCTCCTTGACCCACCACTCATCTCCTGCCACCTCTTTTCAACAAATCCTCGGAGGTAATGAGTTTAATTCGATAAACTCGCCTGAGGTGAGGTGTCACGGTGGGTTTGGGAGATAAGCCTCCCCCCTCCTTATCAACAAGAAGCCAGTCCTCCCTGGGGAGCTGTGTTTTCTGGAATGCATCCCTGCTCCTCGGGTGCCGTGGTGGTCTGGTGATAGCAAGGAAGATAGTTAGGTTGGTGGTTTGTGACTCTGCTATCACTTCCTCTGTGTGACCATTCTCCACATTCTTCAGTCCCTCTCCTGTGTCCTCACTTGTGTTTGTCTGTTGGGATGATGCTGTGTCTCCCAGCTGCACTCAGGATGCTGTGGGGTGTGCAGGGGGGAACAGGACTCACTGTGGGCGCAGAGGTGCTTTGGGGTAGAGTGGCTGTTTCACATGGACCCAGCATGAAATGTAGACTCTGACCTTGTTGTGAGAGTGGGTGTCTGCAGGGCCCCTGGCTCACAGAGCTCAGCCTGTGCTGTATCATACAATCATTGAATCCTAGAATGGTTTGGGCTGGAAGGAAACATAAAGATCATCCAGTTCCAACCTTCTGGTGTGGGCAGAGGCACTTTCCACTATCCCAGGTTGCTCCAAACCCCATCCAACCTGGTCTTGGACGCTTCCAGGGATGGGGCATCCACAGCTTCTCTGGGCAACCTGTGCCAGGGCCTCACCACCCTCACAGGGAAGAATTTCTTCTTGCGATACGTGCCCGTGCACACGCCCTACAAGCAGTGCTGGGGGTACAGCCCCAAGTACAACCATCCCCCCCCCGGAGGCGCAGGAAAGGAGTGAACACTCGCTGGCTCGTGCACAGAAATACAATCCCCAACTCCTCCGAGCTCCCAGAGAGAAATCGGTGCAAACATCAAACCGCACGTCCTGTACCGTGGGGCCGATTCGCCGGAGCTCTGAACTTTCTCTTTGAGGTGGTAATGGTTTGGCTGTCAGCCAGGAGCGGCAGCCGCCAACGGGAAGGGGGGACTTCCAGAGATAAGCTATTTTCAGCCAACGGGGCTTCTCGCCGCGAAATAAATAGAAAAAAGGACGAGCTCTACAGTCTGCGGTCATGTGTCCTGCTTTCGTGGATTTGGCCTATTTTCTGAAGAATGGCTGTAATTCAGCTTGAATTTCCCCTGGATTGCTGCCAGCAAAATAGGAAGCTGTTGCAATTGCCAAGGAGCGAACAGGAATTTGTGTATGTAACTCAGCCACAGGGACGAGATGACAGCTAACGGCTTAGCCGCTGCTAGGAGGAAAAGCAGACCTGGCAGGAACATGGATTTTCTCAGGATCACGGTGCTTCAGTCCTTCCTACATCTTTGATGTTATTACCTTCGATCTGGATCGGGCAATACTGTGACACAGTGTCTGTGCTCAGCATCAAGGGATGGGAGCAGGGGAGCTTTCAGCATTTGGGAAGTCACCTGTATTTGAGTGAAATTCAGAGTTAAAATGAAGAGAAAGGAGCTTTAAAGGAGCCCTTTGTAACATCAACTGTGTGTTAACCCATCTGCTCTGGGTCTGTGCTGGCATCCTTTGGCCTCTTTTCTTCTCTCCTCCCCATGTGCACAGGGAATGCTGAGTTTTTCTTTTGCAGTGGTGTGAGGCAGCTCCTCTGCGTCTAGTGATGGAAATCCAGCCTTCTGTGACTGTTTTTCTATTTGAGTAACTTCTTTAGTCAGCGTGTGCACTGTTTCCACCTCTATTTCATTCCTTAATAAAGAAGAGGAGCAGTTTATCATGCTCGGCACAGAGTATGGCCGTGGTGAAAGACATACTGTTCTGAAGGATTTAAAGTTAATTTCCATCAGACAGAGAGGCCGTTGTTTGTGGTACTTCCACAGCCGCCTTTCCCCCGTGCTCTGGCTGCCGTGAGTCCACAGGGAGCCTTTGCCTTGTGTCTTTGGGCAGCTCTTCCCCCTGTCTGCACCCCATGTGCAAGTCTGTAGTGTTTTAGAGTCCGAGGGATACGACTTGGAGTCAGAGGTGCTGCGTGGTGGGACACGGTGGAGAGGGGTGTCTGGGTACCACAGAGCCCATCATCTCTGCCTGCTCCATCACAAAAGCCAGAGTGTGTCTCTGTGCTGTGCCTGGGGCTTTGCCAAGTGCTACGAGATAACTTTGTGCCACGTGTTGGACCACCAGATTTCACAGAATACGCTGAGTTGGAAGGGACCCACAAGGATCATCAAGTCCTGCATAGGACTATCCCCAGGACTCACACCAGTGCCTGGGACACTGTAAAGCAGCTCTTGGGCTCTGTCAGCCTTGGTGCTGTGGCAGCTGCTTTGGGGAGCCTGTTCCAGTGCCCAGCCACCCTCTCTGGGAAGAACCTTTTCCTAATGTTCAACCCAAACTTCCCTGGACACCTCAGGCCATTCCCTTGAATCCTGTCACTGGTCACCACAGGGAAGAGATCAGTGCCTCTGCTTCCCCCACAAGGAGGTTTGAGAAAAAGATCATCTTGGACACAGTTTCACCGCTTCCAACAACTCCCCAGCCACTGCCCGAAGGAATATCTCAATGTGCACGGCAGGCACATGGGCAGAATGTGCCATAGCTCAATTTTCCTTGGACTTGGCCATTCCAGCCATGCAGGAGCAGCGTGATGACCATGGCTCAGCAGCACCGAGCGCTCGCTGAGCTCCCTCGCCCAGGCACAGCTGTGACCGTGGCAGGGCTGACCCCGCTGTGGCAGCAAGGAAGGTACAGAGTGAATTACTGGCACTGGTGCTGTTCGCTGTCGGCCCGATAAAAATGGCACCTTGCCCAAGTCTTCTATAAATCACAGGTTCCATTTGGAAAGGAGTTTTCTGTGGTAATTAATGAGCCAGTATAAAGACATTAAACGGGGAATGTGTAGTGATAGAAGGGCTTGTCATTCACTGAGCCATCTTCCCCCATGTGAATAACCACGAGGGAACAAAGGCCAAACTCCTTATAGACTGAAGTGCACTATCTCTGATAGCTGGGAATGAAGTAATTCTCTGAAAATAACAAAGGCGCAGTGAAATACATTAGTAAACTAATTACAAGAGAGCTGGTAAAAACAGATGCTGAAAATTTAAAGCTATTACTGGAATGATTGCTGGCAGAAAAATGGGGGCTGACAACAAAAAATTAAAAAATGCATCTCATTTAAAATTCATTAGCCTGTAAATCAGGACAGCTCCCTGCCTGAAAGCGAGGCTCGTGGCACTTCCATAGGCAGTGGTGATGAAAAGCTTCCTTGCCTTCACCTTTTTTCTGGATTCCTCTCGTGCCTCTGGAGATGCCAAAACAAAGTGTGCACTCGTCGGTGAGCACAAAAAACAGCAGGGAAGCTGCTGGCTTTGCTGAAGGAGGTCTGGGCAGGGAGGTTTCTACCCAGAGGTGTTGCAAGGACTGCAGTGGAGCAGGATAGCACCTCATGCTTGGCTGGCTCGCTGCCTCTCGGAGCTGATAAAAAGCAGAATTGTTCGTCCACGCTTGGTATCGGAAGGAGTTGGCTGCAAACAAAGTGGTCCACGGCCAAAACCAGCTGTGTGGGAGCTTCCTCTTTTACTGTCTCCATCAATATTTGGGAGAGGGATGGCAAACATCGTTATTGTGCAACAAATCAAAACGGTAACTATGTAATTTGTCTTAATTGTGTGTGGCGGAGTAGGAAAAACACGAGGAGCTCTGGATGGGAATCTGGCAGGATAGACCTGCCTGCTGGCAGTGTGCTGCACGCTTTGCTCTGCCCTCTCCGAGCCAGCCTCTCCTGGAGGATTGTGGACAGCTTGCCCTTCATTTTCCCATTATTTCAGGGGTCTGCAGGGGCACTTGAGTGGGATAAATCATCGGCATTTTGCAAAGAGTGAACGTGTGCTTCAGAAGAAAGTGCTGAAGAAACTGTTGCTGTGGATGCAACAGGAGGGAGCATCTTCTTGTGGTGCTGGAGGGGAGCTCTGCCTTGGGGTGGGGGAGCTTCATGTGACGCTGGGGTTTCCTAAGAAGTCACCCCTCAAAAACACAGGAGGCCTTTGTGGGTGGCTCACACCTCTGGGCAGGTGTCACAGCAGCCAGTGCTGCCAATCCAGCATCACCCTTGGTGCTGGAGCAGCGTGGTGTGCGTGTAACCTCAGAATCACCAGCCCCATGTGCAGCCCACCCAGGCAAATTAAGAGTTGTTTATGACATTTAATACTGGCCTTTCCCTGCAGCAGCAGGGTGGCAGGACCACAGGTTTGCCTTCACAAATGGTCGCCTCAGGACACACTAAACGCTGTCACGAGCCAGAGAGCAATTTTGTCTTGAAAAATTACTGCAATAGAGCTCCCTGATAAAGGTCTCTCCCAGCAATGCCTCCCTCTTCGCCAGAAACTTCTTCTCTCCCTGAAACCAATTTGAGAGAGCTCAAGGGGCCGTTTATTAGTTGATTCCCCTGCAAAACAAGAGGGTGCTGGAAGATGGATAACCACCCTGCGCTGTCTGTGTGCTGCTCTGTGTGGCAGGTAAGGCAGTGGGATGCTGCCACATGCTCTGAGCATGGAGGGAAGTGGGAAATCTGATCCGTGGGATTGCCAAGATGGATCTTTGAAAGTGTTTTATAAGAAGCAGCATTGCCTCGTGGGTGGAGCTTGTCAGTGGTGCTCAAGGGATGATGTTGGATTTGGGTTGTGACCACGGATGTCACTTTGTGCCTGTCTCTAAAATGGTGATAGATTTATTGGAAGCATCTGAGGATGCTCAGATGGCCCTGGTTGCTCCTTATGCTTCAGAGAGTGTGTTTGTGCCGGTGCACCAGGACCAGGGATGATTTCTTGCTGCATCTGCATTGCAGGAGGCCTTGGGTCTGAGCAGGCAGCATTGGGGCAGTGTTGCTGCACGAGAGAGAGTGTGGTGAGGGCCAGATGCTCTCGGGGTTTCCTCTGCCATTGGCAGCTCTATCCCCCCCTTGCCAAGACAACGAGGGTGGTGTGGTGTTGGATGTGTGGAACACTCCCTCACGTGCTGTACTGGGACAGTGTGGGCACAGTCTCTCTCCAGGGGTGCAGCGTTTAGTGAATTTTATAATTGTGAGATGCTTCAGTATAAAACAGGCCCTGGGGTGTGTGGCCCCTGTTCATTTCCATGCATGGTGCTGAGGCTGCATTTATCCAAGCAAAAATCTTTCCCACCCACAGGAGAGTGGCCCTGCATCAGCAGCTGGTGGTGGTGTAGTTATTTTTTCAATAAGCGAACTATAATCAATACCATGAATACACTAAATGTTCTTTAGGACTGGGAGATGGACTTGGAGTTGTGTGGGATTGTGTAGGAGAGGTTGGGTGTGCTGGTGATGGGGAACACGTTCAGTGGGGGCTTGGGAAGTGGAGCAGAGCTGCAGCACAGGCATTTGAAGGTTTTCCAGGTGCCACAATAAAGTCCCTGCAGGGACTTTTTTAAGGAGAACCCATCCTCCTCCTTCCAGCCCTGGTCCTTCACTCATGCAGGGCGGGTAGAGCAACCAGGGACCCCTGAGGATCTTCCCTCCGACCCCTGCTCTGCATGCAGTAGGGATGTGTTCATTATTTTCACAGGATATTTATCATCCTTACACAGAAGCAGCCCCCACAGGGCTCTGTGCTTTTTTTCTGCTTCTCAAAGCAGCAAAACCAACAGTAAATCATGGGTCAGGGGCGTCCATCGGTGCTGTTCATTGCAGTGCAGTGGGGAGGTGACCTGGGCTGGAATTGGCTCGCAGTCATTTCACATGTTATGCATAAAATTGAGAAGCCATAGTCCCAGACCAGGCAGCAATTTGCCTCCTGGTGGACTGGAGTCATGAAGTAGTAGATTTCCACCCCCCCACCTCCACTTGTAAAATATCTGTTGCATGTTCCCTCCCGTGGGCAGCTGCTGTGTCCCACTGCGAGGCATTATCTTGGTTGTCTCCCTTTCATCCCTGTCCCAGGGGCTTAAGGCAGGGGAAAAAGCCAGGCCAGGTGGAGCCTTTGTTCCTCAACCAGAGGGGCCCATGTGATGCAATGTCTTCTCAACCTTGTTTAAATTATTCCTCTCAACTTTGGTTGCATGTGAAAACATGAGGATGTAAAATGCAGAGAGGACAGACCCTGGACTATCCTCCATCTCTGCTCTGAGCCATCCTGTCAGCTCCAGGGGGAGAGAACAACAGCCAGAGCAAAAGAGGAATGAGCATTTGTGTGCAAATACTCCAAGAGCTGTGCAGGACTCAGCCTCTGTACATCTGCACAGAGCCAGGAGGGTTGTCCTCCATCCCTCATCTCACCATGTATTTTGTTTCCTCTTAAATGAGCTGCATTCCTCCAAAATGTTTTCCTTTCTTCAAACTCCCCTGTGTCTTGCAGCCCATTTTCGTTCAAGATCTGAGGCCCAGCACGGACAATAGAGATTTGGGATTTTCCCTTCTGCGATTAGCAGGCAGTGGCAGAGAGGATTTTCCCCTGTGCCGGGAGAGGCACGACTCCTCTTTACTATTCCCCTCCCTTTCCAAAGCTGAGAGAAAGGCGATTTTTCCTTCCCTTCAGACTCGAGCGAAGGGCCCCGCTCCTGCTACTCCCGGAGAATTAAACAGATAAATGGGCGGCGCTGTTGTTCACGCTTCACTATGCACAAAGCAGCTTGCATTCAAAATTGGACTCATGGCAGTTCAGCAACAACCTCGCAGAAAAGCGTCATTAGATGCTGCTCTGCAGCTGGAGTCGCCACCGGGCTGCCGTGACGTGGCCTTCCTCTCGGCTTTATAAAAATGCATCTCTAAAAAAAACCCACCTGAAATATAGAGAAGGAAGATGCAGTGTCTTTTTTTCTTAAAGACTCGGGCAGGGGGAAGAGAGGTGAGGATGGGATTTGTGGTGTCCGTACGCCCCCGTGTTTTGTGCGGAATCGTCCGTTTCCAGAGTGTGGAGGGGACAAATAAGGGACCTGTGTCTGCAGAGGCTTCACCTGCTGACTTCTTTGAAAATATTCCCTGTCTGGTTGCTGGTTTGATGGTGAAGGTCTCCTAAGCTAAGAGGGAATCAAGGATTTCATCCCTCTACTTGCCTTGGCGCCTGTGGCTTGCGGGGAAAGCATTTGGGAAGAGTTGGGTGCTCAGTAAATCTCACGGATAGTGAAGGTTGGTGCTGCAGGAGCTCTCAGCCTGATTTGAGAGTGTTCATGTCTGGGTTCCACTGGCATGGTGGTCATTGTGTTTTAGAAATGACCCTGACTTCTGCTCACCCAAGGGGAAACTTGATTTTATCAGAAAGTAGGGACATTCCGTATGAGAATCAGCAGCTGTCACCATCATCGGGATGGAGCCAATCTTGGAAGAGGCCAACTCCCCCATGGCCTGTTCTCTTGTGCTGGACAAATCATTTGCCTCCCAGATTTCACCTTCCTCAGTTGTAACGGGGCTAATGAAGCCTGTTCTTGGCAAGAGCATCTGGAGGCTCCCCATAAAACTCTTGTTCCTTGTCGTGTGTTAACTCTGAGGCATTTTAACCACGTTTCCATTGGAAAAAGGGCTGAATTAATGTCAGTGGCAGAAATATGGAGAAAGGCTCTTCACTTGTGTGCTGCTGTTTGTGGACTGCGTGGGATCCGTGGTGCTGAGGATGCTCAGGTCCTTCCTAACATCCTCTGGTGTCAGAGCCAACCTGGATCTCTGTTTCTAAGTAATTTAAAATCAAAAAGCAAAGTGTCTGCAGAACTAGCTGGGCTTCCCAAATGCTCTCCTGACTCCGTGCTTGGCACTGAACCTTTCAAGCCTTCCTCCTCTCCTGGTGCCTGCACAGTGTTTGTGTTTTAATGATTCTAAAGGCCTGGGATTTGCTTTGACATACCAAGTTAGTGTTTTCTTTTGCTGTATCAAATCTGGGTCAATCTCTGGCTTAGCACTAATGCTGTACTGAGCAAAAAAGATTGGTCACTAATGGTTTCAATTTAGTTTTTTATAGAGTAGAGAAAATTTCACTCAATACCTATTTTCATTTTTATTCAGTTGGCCTTTCCACAGGGCCTGTTGGGATGGAGAGAGTGTTTGTGCTTTGATTAGGAGAGACCCCAGATTGGATCCTCTGTGAATATGGATGAGGGTAAGAGCTCACCTGCACCGTGTCCACAGGATGTGTGGTCAGGGAGTGCAGTGGGGGTCAGGTGGATGATCCCGAGCACAGGGTTCTCTTTAGGGAAGAGCCTCACCTGTGATCCAACCTCATCTCAGTAGAGGGTCCTGTAATGTGAGGGGAGGAGAGATGAAGAGCAACTCCTCTGCCTCACGTGTCAGTGTGGCTGTAGACAGCTCAATCTGAATGCAGCCTCGGCCAACATCTTTGGGGAGGAGGCTCTCCCATGCCTCAGTGTGGGAGGGCTGTTCCCCATCTGCTGTGAGCCCTTGTTTTGTCTTTCCCTGCCCTGGCCAAAATCCAGGTGGGATGATAACAGAGCAACCGAGACACCACGGTGTGGAGTATCAGTGTGGAGCAACGAGTGTGCATGTGATTTATGTTGTTTTCATGGCCTGATGACACCTGGAGAGGGAAATTTAATGGGAGCAGGGTGGCACTCACCCTCTCTGATGATGGTGACAAGGACCTGGGGCAGCGCCAGCCCCTCCGTTGGCACGTGGATGCTGCTGGATGATGGAGACCACGGGTAGATGGATTAGCAAATGCCTCCCCTCTTAGGAGCTCGCGGGTGGATATTGTGATTGCACGTATTTATTTTAAAAATTATTATGGCCATTAGCATAGAAATGAGCTGCAGCTCCCTGGCTGCTGGCCAACCCCACCCGGGCTGGTGCAGCTCTTCTCTGTGCCTGGCTGATCACAGGGGTCCTGGTGCTTGCTGAGGAGAGACAAGTGACAGACATCAGTTTGTTACAGTCAGTTGGGACATGAATAAAAACCTCACATGGGTCAGCAGAGATTTAGGCCCTCCAAGCAGTGCCCTGTAAAGCAGTTGGGCTCTTATCCCTCTCCTCTCCTCCTGCCCAGTGATTTATTCCCAGGTTGGAAACACCAGGTAATCACTCGCATGGAAGTTTTGGTGCTGCTATACAGGGGATGCTCCAAAAGTCTTTTGTCTCTGCAACTGTA
This sequence comes from Pitta sordida, assembly GCA_013390025.1. Lineage (NCBI taxonomy): Eukaryota > Metazoa > Chordata > Aves > Passeriformes > Pittidae > Pitta > Pitta sordida. The sequence continues at coordinate 676,446 of WEKX01017016.1, read as the reverse complement.
AATAAACTTGCAAACCTGTTTTAAAAATAGCATTTTGTAGCTGGGTGCATGAATTTTTAATGCATCTTCTGCAAACCAGCTGGTCTTGGCAAGGGTCACAATGTTTCCTAGGCATTTAACATAAAACTGTGCTTCAAAGCCACATTATAGGGTCGTTGAAGAGCAATATTTTACTTAACATCCTCATAACTGAATTATTTATAACTTGCCATGTTTTATTCATTATAAATATTAATACTGGTGTCTTTAAGAGTAGAGGTTATTGCTGCAGCTTTACCTATAAGAGGTGATATTATTGGAATAAAGGAAGGGCGATGAATTCTGTAGCCAGCAGAGCGAAGTCTGTGCCGGGGCTGTTCTCATTCACACCTCCCTCTTCTTATCAACCCTGTCAGCCACCGAAAAACCTCCGTGCTGAGCATCTGTACGTTTGAAAGGAATTTTCCTGCAGGCATCTGAATCCTGCTTTTTTTTCCCCCCCTTTATTAAAGAGTGTCTTTCTCATTAATTCATGGTGAGGGTTCATAAGCTTTGGCTGCAAGATGCTCACCCTGGCCTCAGTCTCCAGCCCTGAGATATTCTGCAGGCTCCCTCGAGCTCTAGGCACCCCTAGATCACCCATTTTTGAAGCTTCCCTTGGTACCCAGGAAGGGAAATCACCTGGTATGGGAGGCCCCCAGCAGCCTTTGGGCTCTGCCCCATGTGGCTGAGTGCTCTGGGCCATCATCAGTCTCATTTCAAGGCTAAATCTATGTGAATTGGGTAAATTGCCACTGCACCATTGGGCTCCGTCCTTTACCAGAGAGGATAATTGCATTAGCTTTCATCTTGGGAAGGGGAAATATAATTTTCCATGATCTTTCACCTCATGCTGGTGTGTTCCCATCTGGGTGGAACATTGTGCAGCCACCTCCTGATCCCGCTCCCACGGGTGCACCCTGACATGGGGCTGGCTACCCGTCCCACCCTCATGGCCAGAAAGCCATCCCAGCCCTCGGGCTGTGCGGGGCCGGGGCTTTGCTCCGTGTTCCTCCATCAGTTTAACAAATCTGCCGTCAGCGGGTTCAGAGCGGCGGCTGCGGGAGCAGCGCAGGTTAATGCAACACATATTTAATGTATGATTGCTAATGGCCATCTCCCATCTGCCTGAGCCCAACTGCAGTTTGCAGATGAATGATTAAGCTGCCCTGACACACAGGCAGCTTGTTCCTCAGCGGAGGTACAGTCATTACACTTGGTGCATGCAAAAGGGGGGCTTTTTGCTGGGGAGAGGGGTGTCGTCGGGCTGGAGTTTAGGATAATGTGAGAGATCTTCCTGCGGATGCAGCACTATAAATGAGTCATGAGCTAAATAACCACTGGGATGTTTATTAGCCTTGAATATGTTTATTGCGGAGTCAACAGGCAGCACCTTCCAATTAATTAATAGTAATAATTACGGTATTATTTATGTAGCTCTAACAGCGTGCCAGAGTCTCTCTGCACGACAGTTACAGCTGTGGCTGAGCTGGAACAGGCTGGTCTGTATTCACCCTGCCTGGTGGGGTTTGTCATCTGCTCTCGGGTGGTCCCAAACCCAAAAGCCTTGCTGTGCTGAGCTCTTGGCAGCTGCTCTTTCTGTCAGCTGAACCCTGTTGCTCCACAGTGTGGGGATGTGGCTGTTCCTTCCACGGTGCTGGAACACACAGTATGCAATGAGCAGGAGCACCTGCAAACAGAGGTGGAAATCAGGGACTGCAGGTTTTATTGGGGTATTGGGGAGCTCTTCTGGTCAAGGTGTTCAAACAAAATGAGTTTAGGAGTCAAGCTGTGCACATCTGAAGGATATTTACAGTAGATAAGACACTGGCAGCAACAGAAAGAATTGACATCTGTTTTCTGATGTGGATCAGGATCCAAAGCCTGCTCAAGCTGTTGAGAATGTCCTCTGATAAGTGCCAGTGCAGTGTCTGTGTATCTCTCTGCCCCCACAGACCTCGCTGAGGACTATGTGAGTTATGGAGCAAGGTCTCCTGCTCTGGTTGTGTCAGTCAGTTCAATGTGCAAAGGGAGGTGGATATCCAGAACTTCCCACTAGTTTTGTTTGTCCAAGCTGGAGATTAGGCTGCAAACCAGCCTTGTGCTCTTGCATTACAACCCCATTTACTGGCTCTGGGAAATCAGGGTGTTTCTAGGTCATGTGAAGTCATTGACATCTTCCAGTTGTTGGATCTCTCTTCACATATGACTAATTTTGTCTCTTTTTTTGTCTTCCAGCAATGTCCGACTTCCACATCCATCCTCAGAACGCAGTGGTGGAGGAAGGTGGTGTAGCCAGATTCCAGTGCCAGATCCACGGTTTGCCTGAGCCGGTCATCCTGTGGCATAAGAACAGCATGCCAGTCAATACTGACAATGAAAGGTAGGACATGCCCAAGCCATATTCTGCTGCCCTTTCTCCAGGTGAAAAAAAGGTGGCCAGGATTGCTGTTGCCCTCACAGTTGTGTTTGGACACAGCTAACCTGTGCTGAGGGTCTTGGCCAGTGTTTCCACCATGGAAAACTCTTTTGTTGAACGTTGTGGCTGGTCTGTGCTCCTTGTGGTCAAACAGCATGCAGAGGTACTGGCACCTCCCAGGAGAGGCAGGTAAAGCCCATTAGCTGATTTTGAAGGGCTTGCACTGACACTCCATAGGTTTGTTTTCCAGCATGAGGAACCTGCCCAGCAATCCTCGAAGAGCTGGGTGTCTTTGGCATCCGTGATCCCTCTGTGGCTCCATTTTGTGTAACTCTTTCTGAGCCAGACCCACGACTTAGGATCTTCCATGTGGGCCCTGAACTCCTGCAAGTGTTGAATTCCACCACGACTATCAGGCTTTCCTCCCCAGGTGGACTCCTTTGTGTGTGGCAACAGGGAAACTCCATTGAGAGCATCCCACAGCACCCTGGGCTCTCGTTTCCCAAGCAATTCTCCTCGGGAGAAATCCCAACTGCCCCCCCCTTCCCAGCCTAGACCTGGAGCGGCACGTCGTCGCTTCCTGTGTTTGACAGGCTGCTCCCTTCGCATCGGAAACATCCCTCAGCAGGGTTTGATCCTCGGAGCGGTGTGGGACAGGTGGCAGGAAACGCCTGCTCGGTGCCGGCACCTCCAGCATTCCCAGCTGGAGCTCGGGAGCGGCACGATCGGTCACAGCACACCTCCACCACCGACTGACGGCCCTGCCTTGGGAATAGGCGAAACCAGGAAGCTGTAAATACTTCCCTGAAAGCGCCTATTCTTAAAAATGTCAGTTCTCCAGCAGAATATGGTTGGGTTCTTTGGAGGCAGGAGAACACACGAGGACTGGAACAATGCCTGACCTTTTCAGAGTGGCTGTGAACTTGCAGTAGAAGGACCCAAGAGGCCCAAATCTGCCGTGAAAAACTGCAACTGTCAGGTTTTGTTTTTCCTTGCGTTTTTCATCTGAGCTTTTTTTTAGCCCAGCACAGGGTTGGTTTGCTAAACTTGGTCTCCTCTGAAGGTTTATTACTCATACAGGTGCTGAACTGGGGATGTAGGTAGAGCAGGGCAACTGGGCCGAGGTGGCATCAGCAGAAGTAAAGGGGGGAGATGCTTTGTGGCATCCTGATGAGATGCTGCAGAACATGAAGTTCCCCTGAGGTCCTTCGTGATCCCTTTCCACTTGAGCCAAGGGACACCAGTGTGGAGATGGTCAGAGATGTGGCAGGGATTTAAATGTGACCAGGATTCTTTTCTGCAAGGCTGGGGAACCCTAAATCTGAGAAGTCAAGACTTTTCTCCAACCCAGAGAGCTCCAAGCTGAGCTCATCCCTGCTGCTTCTCCTCCAGGGCAGGGACCTTGCCCAACCCTGGAGGATGTGGGCTACAAGCAGTTTCCTACATTCGCTCTTAATTTTGAACAGATTTGGCTTTTTGTGGGAGTAAAGTTACTGGGGAAGGTTTTTATTGTCAGCTCAGTAGATTAATCTCTGACTCCAGAGCCTGGGTGATGAGAGTTGCTTCTCTGACTGAATTGGATTTCTGCATTAATCACGCTGGGTGCATTTCTGCGTACAAAGTGTATATAAATTTGTATGCCAAGTCTTGCACTTGGAGGCTTTGAAGGCAGAATAATAGCTTTGGAATTGAATCTTCTAATGCTGTGGGCAGATTGTTAACAAAAATGAAGGCTTCTTGTGGTATAATTCACCCAAAACAATGGGCATTTTAAAGTCCCAGAGAGATTGCAATCAACTGCGGGCCGTGTAAAACTGATTGCTGTCACACTGCCACCAACACGGAGCCACACGTTGGGAACCCGGCGCAGGGAGCAGGTTATGGGCACTTAACCATATGCTGATATGGAAAAAGATATTCCTCATCTTCCAGACGGAAATGGATTATTAACTCATCACCGTGTAATGACTTACCACCAGCCAATTGAAACACGCGGTTGCCAAGCAACCTGTAATGTATGTGTACATATATGTGTGTATGCATGCGTGATTGAAACATACAGGTGTCTTAAAGATATAAAATATTTATTGGTGTTTACATTTGCCCACCCAGTATTTATTTTCAACGTGCCTTTCCGTGCGTTTGAAGGTCATGTGGATTTGATTCCTGGGCCCAGAGCAGGGAGTGTGGAGCACAGACTTCTCCTGATGTTTGTCCATGGTCACTGTGCTCCAGCTGATGAGTGATAATTCCCACATCATGATAACTCCTCTGTCAGCTGTGTTCACATGCCAATGCTCTGCCAAAGCTTCTCCACAGGTTAAATAGGAAGCATCTCCTTTGTAGCTTTCCAGCAGCAGTCATCATTTCTCAAGGATGCATCATGACATAAAAGATTTTCTTTTACTCTCCTTTAAAAGGAGACCAGAGGCTCAAGTATCCCCCCTGCAAAAAATAAACAACTGAGGCAGTGATGGGCATGGGGGGCTTGGTGGTATTGGCACCTCTGCACTGGGATGCAGGGAGCCTCACCTGGACGAGTGTGCAGCCTGCTGTCACATCATGCCATGCTTTTGCAAGCTTTTGTTTCTCCTTCTTTCTCCCCACAGGTACACGTTGCTTCCCAAGGGGGTTCTCCAGATAACAGGACTGAGAGCAGAGGACAGTGGGATATTTCACTGCGTTGCCACCAATATTGCCAATGTGAAGTTCAGCCGGGAGGCCCGACTCACCGTCTCAGGTCAGTGCCTCTCACGCTGTCCTGGCTCCTTCCTGTCTTCTTCCCAGGGCCCTTCTGGGCCAGGGCAGTTTAGGAGAGCTTCAGGCTGACAGCACTGAGAGGTGTTCCTCTGCCCAGCCATGCTCTGGATTGTCATTAGTTCCACTTGATAGCAGATAAATCTGCCTCTTTGCTGGTAAATTAGTGCCAGTTTCTGGATAGAGGGAGGACAGTGAGAAAATGAGTTACAGCAGTTTTACATTAAATAAATTCTTTTGGAAATGTAGACGATTCATCATTTCCTTATGAGACCTGCCCGCTCTGGAAGTAATTGCAGCACACAGGACGATCAATTCTTTGTCTAATGAGGGAATTGTAGGCTGTTAGCATTGCATGGACTGAAGTACACTAACCTTCCTTTGGCAGATGAGAAGGAGAAGCCCCTGAGCACCCCAGGCTGAGTTTTGACTTGGTTCTCTATCCCTGTTTGAAGTCAGTGGCTGAAATAGCTTTTCACCTCCAAAAGCTTCAGCTGAAGAAGTGGTGGTGCCTTATGGTGTTCTTCCCCCAAAAAAGGCCAAAATCACCCACTTGCTGTTTGGTTTCCTGTTGCCTGAGGTGGGGTGTGATGAAAACCGAACCCACCTCCACACTTGGCATGTGCACCAGTTTGTGAAAGCACACAAAATGACACGTGGAAGTGGTGAAAAGCCCAGCTGGGCTCTGCTGAGCTGCCCACTGAGCACCCTCTGTGAGCTGTCTGTGTGGGACACAAGCTGATCTCTTGGAGCTCTAAGTCAGCAGCCAATTTCTAAACCTGATGTTAGATTGTCACCTTCTAGCTGGGCTTTCTTCATTTGCCAGTCTGTTTAATTCAAAATAATTTCAGCTTCAGAAGTCTCTCTTGATGTTTCAGTGGCTGCTCCTAGAAGGAAGGAAGTGGGAAGGATTAACTCAAATCATACAACCCAGCTCCATCAGGCAGCCAAGGGTGAATGACACCTTTGTGCCCTCATCTCAGAAATGCCTTTGATGTGCTCAACCTCCTTGTATGAAAACAGGGCAGCTTCCCTCACCTGGATGTCAGGGCATTTATGGGTTAACTTCAGAGAAGATTAAAGAAGTAGTCACTGCAAATTGTGGCCGTGTTCTGCTGGCAGGGGGGGACTCTGAGATACAGGATTCCTTGCAAGTCAGAACCCCCCATAGATTCTGAGTACCCACTTTGACAGCAGCAGGCACAGTGGCATCCACGGCTCTCCAGTGGGGGACATCCCAGATTCCCTGTGGAAAGGGAGATCACATCTTTGGAGAAGAGAGGCAGGGGAAGTCTGCACAGGGCTGGTTGGGTGTGTGTTTCTCTTTGACCTTTTTTTATATGCAGCGAGAGGTCTTTCCCTGGAGCTGTGATCCTCCTGTCCATCAAAGACACAATAATTGCTGGTACCCAGTAGCTGGGGGCTGCCACATCTCACAGCTTCCCCTCACCCCCCGAAACACTGCCTGGCCAGGGAATCTGGAGCAGAGACTTAACACCTGGACCGAGTGTCAGATTAGCCTCTGCCAAGGGTAAAAAAGCAGCACGTGTGAAATGGGGTGAAGCTGAGGGAAGAGTGATGCTGTGTATATCAACTCTGACAGGGAAGGAAAGCATGTTAACTGGTTCTGAAAGACCTGGCAGCTTTTGGTGCCTGTTACTTATCTGTTTTCTTGATCTACGCGAACAGTAGCCACTGTGGAGGCAAAAAAGAACAGTAAATTATCAACATGGTGAAGTTCCTTGCGTCGGTTTCCTGGCCCTGGTTATTATTTCTTGCAGGGCAGAAAGCACTAGTTGTTCTCATCTGACCATCCCTCATTTCAGATGGATATTTTCCAGGTTTCCTGTCTGTGAAACATTTGTGGTTTTTTTCCTCTTCCTTAAAGCGTTCAGATGATGAATACAGGCACCGTGTGTAAGTGTCTGTTGAAGGGTTTGGACTACGCTTCAGTGCCTGCCCATCAGCAGAGCTGCCATAACGGGACATTTGTATGGAAAAGCCTTTGCACTGGATTAAACCTCCATAGAAAATGTTTCTGCTCTAAATGTGTGTTAGACCAGGGCAGCAGGTATGTGTCAGGGTGTGAACCCCGGGCTCTGGCACAGCAGCAGAGGCTGTGGGGAGCCACAGAGGTGGCACAGGGATGTTGCCCCAGTGGTGTGGGTGTTGTGTCAGTAAATACTGCACTAACATAAGTGCTAACATGGCGTTAGTCACGATGTGGTAAGCGGTGTTCTTGCATATCTTTGTATCACCTCCCTCCTGTGTCGAGGGTTGAAAGGAATGGTGCTCTCTGCTCTTCATCGAGGGCTCCCTCGAGCCTCAGCAGGGCAGCAGCTTCAGCCATTGCTTCATCCAGGTCTGCCTCCCTTGGGGCTTCCAAACTAAGCCCTGGGCAGGGAGGGAGGAGAGAGAGGATAGAGATGGGCTCTGGAAGTGTGTGTGCCCTGTAGGGCACTGCCACAGCCTGGCAGGAGAGGAGGAGGAGGGTGGCTGCCTGTGGGGGAGGAAGAAGCCCACGCCAAGCACTTCCCTTCCTCTCCCTGGCTGCGGTGGTGGTGCTGCCGGCAGCGATGGCTTCCAGTCCTGCTGATTGATTATTTTCAAGTGCCTGCTTAGTGGAGCTGCTCCCCAGGGGCTGCCTGCCTCTCTGCACTGCCACCTTCCCAGGGAGAGCTGTGCCTCTCTCTGCTGCTCTCCTTTGATCACGATGTGGCAGGCGACACTCCTGTCCCCGCTGGAGTGCCTGGGACCTCCCTACCATCACCTCCATTGCTGCTGCTGGAGTCCCTGGGGACCGCGGGCATCGTTAGAGCCTTTTTCCCTTTCTAAATGAATCCCCCCCGTGCTGCCCTGAGCCCTGTTACGCTCCAGCAGCACTCCCCTGCCACAAGTCCCTCATTTTGTCACTCCTTTCTCCCCGACCCTGTATCAAAGGGCTGTTCTGGTTCAAGGAAGAAGGAAACCTCCTCCTTGGTGGTGGAGCACAGGCAGCTCCTCTGCGTGGTGCTGGAGCTGGCACTGCTGTGGGTGTTGGGCTCAGCATCAAGGCTGTGGGGTCAATCTGTGGCTTTTGCAGGAGAAGCTGAGCAGTGGCGGAAATGCCACTTCCAGAGCTGGGCAGGGTTCCCCCAAACTCCAGGAGCTGAGCCCACAGCCCAAAAACCTGAAAGGCTATTTAGTACTCAGAGTACAAATCAAAGAGTGCGATTTTTTTAAATACTTCATTGTCAATCTAGCGTGTTTTATAAATTCTGCTTTATCTCAGCTCGCGTTTGCTGATATTCTTGGGTGACCTTGCACAATTAGTTTCATTTCTCTGTGTTTTGAAATATTGAAATCACTATATAATACGCTGATAATACCGTATTATTCTAAGCGTGAACATTTAGTATTGTGATTGAGAACAATAAATCTACATGGGTTTTAAGGGCATGCCGAGGTACTGAGGGGAAGGTATTGTTTTTCAGATCTCTTGGGGTTAACCAGCCGGTCATATGAATTTATTGTGCATTCTGGTTCTCATCAAAAAATCTGCATTTTATGGCTTGCAGTGAAATGCATTTAGTGAGAAAGTCAGCTCTTAAGTCACACTGACACGGTGATTTTTCTTGGATTTTGCCCATTTACACATGAGCCTGGAGTCGCTTTATCGTTCCCCAGTTTATCCCCCATAGGAACAATTAACAAACGAGGCTCTCTGATCCCTGATTGCCCTTGGACCGCTGCGAAATCCCCCTGCTCTGCCCTGACTGCAGCCCCTGAGCTGCTGAGGAAGGGTAACCCTCAAACGTGCAGGAAGAAAAGAATGTTTTTCTTGGAGAAAAACCCTTCCAGATAGTTTTTGGGGGATCACTTCTCTTTAACAAGCTTTTTGGACATCACACAGTCAATGTAGGGGAGTCAGGATGCGATGGTCCCCATGGCAAAGGCTCCCCAGCCCTCCCTGTGCCCTCTCGGGCGCAGATGACCAGCCCAAGGGTTTCTCTCTGCAGGTGTACAGAGGTTTTTGCCAGCAGCAGCTGTCAGATTGATGGAATTCCTTAAACACTGCTTGACCTGAGCATTGCTGGAGTATAACCCAGCTCTCATCAGAGATGAGGAGACAAACTAAAGCTGAGATTTTCAGGGTTCCTGTTTGCCCATGGAGAACTGACAATATCTCTTTGTTTTCTTCCTCTCATGCTCCCAATAAACGGGAGCAAAGGCTGCAGGGACATTTGGCCCAGGGCACATTTTAGGGACTCAGGAGATGTGAGTTCAGCTGTGGTATTCCTGACACAGGATGGTGTTTTTGTCCCACGCTCTCATCCTGTCTAGTGAAATGTGTTGGTTTTTTTGCTTGCCCTGTGCCTGGCTGGTGCCCACAATCCTTGTGCCAGAATTTTATTTTATCATAGGTTTGTGCATCATCTTGTATGATGGGTTTCATTCTTGGCTGCTGCCACTTGGTGCTACTGTAGTGCAAATAAACGATTAGTGATTGCAAGGTGAGCAATGACTGTGTCACAATTAGAGCAACGGGATCCTTCCTTGCCCTGCAGGAAAATGGCAGGGAGCCACCCCGTGAGCTGCAGTCATCAGAGGAGTTTCCTCTCGTAAAGATCCCCAGCAGGAGTCAGGAACTGGTACCTCCATCACTCCGTGTGCCAGGACAGGCCTTTTGGAGCAAATGACATTAGCAGCAGGTTCAGACATTGTGGCCTGCATGGATTCCTTTATGGCTTGAGATGCTGAAAGATAAAGCAGCTCCTTCATTTATTTGTATTCCCGCTGTTCTGCAGCTTGTATCCTCCCTGTATGCCATGGTTTCCCTGCACATCTGCCCTTTGCAGTTCACAGTGCAGTTCCCTCTTTGTGCTGCCACTATCTGACTGTTCCAGGGCTGTTTGTGGGTGCGTCAGTTGGCTCAGGGGTTTTCCCCAGGAATATCAGTGCACACCTAAAGCATGTTCAGTGTGACTGTCATGCAAACTTTGTGCTCCTTTTGTTTCAGGTCCATCTCAGACTTGAGGATTACACCAGCCATGTCATTTAGAGTCCTGGAGTGGCTTGGTTTGGAAGGGACCTTAAAGATGATCTCGTTCCAACCCCTTGCCGTGGGCAGGGACGTCTTCCACTAAACCAGGTTGTTCCAAGCCCTGTCCAACCTGTCATTGGACACTTCCAGGGCTGGGGCAGCCACAGCTTCTCTGGACAGCCTCTTCCAGTGTCGTTCCACCTTCACAGTAAAGAGTTTCTCGTGAATATCTCGCCAAAATTTCCCCTCTTTCAGTTTGACTCCTGTTACTCCTCGTCCTGTCGTTACAGTTCCCGATGAAAGTGGATGTGCACTCAGAAGAGATGTTTAAAAGGAAACACTGAGGATTTAGGCACCTTCTAAGTACAAGAGCTAATGAGCTGCCTTTTAACGATGGTTCTGTCCTTGCAGGCTCCCACTCCACCGTTTACAAGGACCCCACGATTCTCGTGGGTCCGGAGAACCTGACGCTGACCGTGCACCAGACTGCAGTGCTGGAGTGCATCGCCACGGGAAACCCCCGGCCCATTGTGTCCTGGAGCCGTCTAGGTAAGGCCCAGGGGTCACTGGGATTTCCTGCTGCTCCTCCTCTCCACAGCCATCCGCTGGGAAATAGGAAGGTGCCGCTGACTGTTTTATACAACAAGTGATTCACCCTCTCCCTTCCCACTGAAGGTAATTGTAGGCTCGAAGTGCTTTTTACCCTCATATCCACACTCTGTTTTTTCTCTCTGCCAAGATCCTGTTTTCAGCTGTTGGAGAAGTGGGTTGGTTAAACCTGTAGATGTTTCATGAAAGGTGATAATTTTATCTTTTCTCAAGTGACAGCATCATCTTCTGCTGCATCAAAAACATCACCACTGTTGGCCTAGAGAAGCAAAATCATACACAAACACATCTTTCACGTGAAAACAGACTTGAAAGAAACTTGCTGCCTGTTCGGGGAGTTTTAAAACAATTTTGAGGGGAAGAGATGTTTAAAGTAGCATGTCTGAAGCTCTGGAAAAACAAATGCTTGCTGCTGGGGTCCGTGATATGTTTCTAAAGCAGTGTGGAAGCCAGAGGCAGTGCCTGATGGCATCATGCAATGAGGAAGAGCAAAGTGCTGCTCCTCCAGGTCTGAAAGCAAAGGTTGTTTTAGCCTCTAGTTTTGTAGATCAGAAACTATTTTTCTCAGAGCAACACTTCCACTGCCCTACAGAAACCCGTGCGGAGTGAAGAGCTGATGGATTTTTTCTCTCCCACACCTTGTAACTCTGCTTGTGCACGCTGGGGTTGAGTTCAGTCAGTATTTCCCGAGATCCTGTGGTCCATGAGTCGCATTATTTTTGGGATGCTCATCTCACCATGTCCCCCGAGGTGGCTGTGGAGCACAGACAGGGATAATCCTGTCTCCTGCTGCTGTGCTGGATATGGGACTTCCCCCCCATGGCTCTCCAAGGGTCCAGCTCGTGGACAGGGAGACTTCCCACTCCAGAACTGTCTGACAGGGAATGATGACTCGGATCCAGCATCAATAGCACAATTTTTCCACGTTTGCCCTCCTACTCGCATCCTCTGGTGGCTTGTAAAATCAGCCCCTCTCTGCCACTAACTGGGATTTTTTTGCCTCCAGAGCCATAACCATCAGATTGATGCTGTTTTAAAAATTCCCCAGACACTCTGTATCACTGGTGTGGCTCTCTTGGACACAAGGCAGCACTATGTACTGCTCAACTAGAATAAACTACTTTATAATTGCCTTAATTATAAGTGCTTATTACCTTCTTCGAAGCACTTGTCTCTACAGAGCAGTGCAATAATGAAGATGTACCAGCACCATGTGATGTTTGTCTGCATGGTCTGAGCTCAGCATTGCCTTCACCAAAAATAAACACCCACTCCAGGCAGCACTGTGGCAGGATGAGAGCCACGGAATGGGAAACACATCCTGGTATTTTCTGTCCCCTCCAGCAGGAATGATTCCTGTCCAGAGCATCGCAAGGTCTTGTTTATATGACACTGATCTCAACAGTGAGGTGGCTCTCTGATGGCTCAGTGGGTTTGTCATCTCTTTGTAGCCATTTTGGCAGCACTTCTGTGTGTCTGTGTGATCAGGGCAAGAGAGGAGGATTTGTGCTGGGCTGGGAGGTCCTCTGAGTATCTGCTGTCTCCGACTTTCCCCCATGAGCAGCCCATCTTCCTGAAGTTCCTCCTGCAGGGCTGCTTTAGCTTGGATAACCAGTTAATTCACTCAGCTTAGGAAAAAAGACACTTTAAATCCATTCCCAGAAAGAAAAAAAAAATCCATGGCCACAGAGTCTTAGAGACATGCAGCTGATTTAGCAATAGACCTGACTTAATTTAAACAAAAAATGTCAATTCTGTGTTAACACCTTTCTTGGCTGGTGGAAGGGAAGATGCGCTGTGGCCTTGCCGTTGTGCCAGGGCTTTGCACAGGACACGCTGCTGTTCTGGAGTCTCCCCCTGGTCCCCTCTGCTCACAGTTTTGACATTGTGGCATTTCTTCCTTAAAAAAGGAGCAAAAGAACAATTTTGCTTTCACGGCTTCCTCGTGCAGAGCTACAAACACCATTTGCACTTCTTGCTCTGGCTGGTTTTCAGTGGGAAAGGCAGCTACATTTTGCTTGAAGGGAATCATTCAAATTCTGGGCCAGTTTTTGAGTGTCACACGATCAATTTTGAATTTAATTTCCTTGGGAATATGTTGTAGCCCCCTGACCACAAACAGAACTCCTGTGTCTTGCCGCGCATGAAATGTCAACATTCATTAGAGAGCAGGCTCTGGGAGAGATGTAAAATCATTAAGGGTTTGTTCAGGGAAGATAGGGCTTTTCCTTTCAGAGCCACGCACTTGAGGCTTGGACCTGTATGTGTGCACCAATGAATATCCTGGGCACTCACTGCAAAGGCTTTTGAATGAACCACGATTTTAATGTATCCTTACCCTCTAAGTGACAGGCCACTGAGCTGGCCTCCATAAAAGGTACCAAGGCAGAATAATAAACTATTTAGAGAGATACAGAAAAGTGAGGCGAGAAAGAAAGGACAGTGATTATCTGATAGCGTTATACAGAAGTTGTCAGAAAGGGCCGCACAATGGGAAGGAAATTACTAAAGAGGGGGCCATTCAAGAAGTAAACTATACAACAATTGTAGGAGCCAATTAATTGGTAACTTATTGGACACAGAAGCTTGCAATAGATGGCTGACTGGTTGACAGGAGCACCGTTCCCGTAAGTGTTTAGAAATAATAGAGTAAATTTCACCACTTCACACACTGAATAGTCAACTGTTGCAATGTACTCTAAATATGCTAATCCACAGTGCCCAGTGTCCGCCCGAGCAGGAGACCCATGTGTCTAAAAAGTGCAAGGCTACTATGGCACAATACAAAGAATTCACAAAAGACCTAAATGATCAACATTAGAAAGTTGTTACTTTCTTTCTACTCGCTGCGCACAAAAGAAAGGCGTTGGTGTTGTTGCATATTCATATCGCCCGGCACGTTTTTGAAGGGGTCTCTGTAATTGGTGCCCGTGTGCCAATCACTGGCTTAGCAGGCGGAGAATGGGCTCCAGAAACCATCACACACACCTTGGAAAAATAAATAATGTGGCTCCCAAAGTGCAGGCATCTTTCTTCCAGGCTTCATCCCAACAGGGAACGTGAAAGTACCTAAAATGGGCCTCAGAGAAGGCTGGAGAGGGAGTCCTTGTGCTGTGATAGGACAGGGGGGAATGGCTTTAAGCAGAAAGGGAGGGTAGATTTTTGTTGGATATTAGGTAGGCATTCTTGACTGTGAGAGTGCTGAGGCACTGGAATAAGTTGCCCGGAGAAGCTTTGGCCCATCCCTGGAAATGTCTAAGGCCTGGTTGGATGGGACTTGGAGCAACCTGGGATAGTGGAAGGTGTCCCTGCCCATGGCAGGGGATTGGAACGAGATGATGTTTAATGTCCCTTCGAGCCCCAACTATTCTGATTCTGTGAAGTCTCTACTTGTCCTTTCGGGAGAATCTCCCATTTGGAGAACCACCTCCTTTATTAGAGTCTCTCTGCTCTTCACAACAGCTGAACCTCCCCCTTCTGTCCTCATCAACTGAGGATCAGCAGAATCTGTCAGACATTTCCACCCAGACTGACTTGATTTCAGCCCTCACATTTTCTGCTTTTGACTTCATAAAAAGAGGTAGAAGGTCATGTTAAATGAGTAGCGGTTTTGTGGGTCCCAAGAGCTTTGAGAACAGAGCAAGTGTTAGCTTTTTCAGTCCTTCATTCTCCTCCATGACTTGGTGATGGCCCGTGATGCCAGGAAGGTGGATTTACAGGATTTGGATTGCTCGGTCCAAGCCACTCTTCAGGTCTCAGTGGAAAGAAAACAGGGTTAAAATAAGTAGCAACCTTTGCAAAGTAGGTGTGAGACATCAGTCCCTCAACACAGCGGCTCTGCAAAGTGCTGAGCTTTCAGGATGTAAGGAATTTCTTGGGTAAACACTCTGTATTATTTATATATGGTGGTGTCAGTGTTACTAGGACTGGATATTAGCTGAAAACCTTCCAGCTGACTGCAGGACAGCTCAGGCTGAGTGAGGCACAGGAGAGAGAGGAGGATGGAGACGCATTTCTGGAGAGCCCTTTTCATGCTCTTTGGAAGGGAGGAGTTGAGTGAAGGACGTGTGGGATGGTTTGGCAGGTGATTGAGGTGGCCACATTCTGGGCCAAGTGGCAGATCCCTGAGATTTCTGAGCTTGGAGGGCGTTGTTCTCCAGGGAAATTCAGGATACCTGGTTGACAGGAGCTGTTTCTTCAGATCACCACACCTTCAGTTGATAGTTGGAGCCAGAGAGAGAATTGAGGATGTGTCAGTGCTGGCATTTGGACTGCAGGGAGTACCTGCTGCAGGCTGGGTCTTTGCATGATTAAATTATGGAGCACATTATAAATAATACAGTAAAACTACTGACATTCAAGTCACATTTTTGTGGTATTTCTCAAGGCAATTATGTGATGAAGGATCCAGATGTGGCCACTTTGCATCTTTCACTGGTCCCATCCCTCCCTCAAGAGAGAGATTTGATTTTTACACTTATTGTAAATACAGACTTCCAAAAGGTCTAATTTAAAAGATGAAATCAAGTTCAATTTGAATTTAATTCAGACCTCTTTACACTTCAGCTCAAATGCTGTTTGGAAGGAATGGTTCCTTGTTATTGCTCATTAAATGTGGGACAGGTCATGTTTTACTGTCCTTTTTTATGGCTGAGCCATTTACTGCAGCAGTGGCTTGGCCAGCTCTGTGATCATTTAATCATTTAATGACACTGTTTTTCTCTCTCTAAAAGACCTGAGCATTTTTCTTTGCTCCTAATATTCTTTATTATGCAAAGCATGATATTACATCTAAGGCTTGTGATTGCAGGATCACTTTTAACCAGCTCTGCATGCTGCCCGTGTTGGACCATGAAGCTCATTATGACACAGACCAGTAGAGCCTCCAGGAGGAATTTTTCAGATTACTTTTTCCTTCTGCTCACCACAGCTTTGAAGCACGAAGCACAGGCTCTCCTGCTGTAGCAGACGTAGAGTATGGATGGCTTTTGAGATGGTCAGGTGGGGACATCACCAGGGCTGCTTCTTGCTTCTCCAGTCTCTGTAGGTTTTTTAAACTCCTCCATGAGCGGACTTGAAAAAAGGACTGAATTCCTGATTCCTGTCTGATGGAATTGTCCTCCCTTTAACGGCTCCCCCAGTAAAACTCTCCTGGCTTGTCCCCCTGCTCAGACACCCTGACACGTGCTCGGGCTGATTTAGAGTTGCCTTTGTCAGACAGTGTCTTAAAACACAAATCAATGAGACAATGAAAAGCAATAGCCTGATACTAATGAAACACATTGTAATTAGAGCTGGCTGGGAATTTTCCAGAGAAAACAGGCTTTGTTGGAAAGAAATGAATTCCCTGATACTAAACTCTTGCACATGCCTCAGCACTCAGGATGGAGGCAGCCCTTTCTAGGTTCCCTTCCAAGCCAGAGCAGCTGAGAAGATCCAACCACCACCTCAGAGTCTCCTTGGCCCTGAGCTCTTGTGTGTCCAAGAGCTAAGGAATTGAAAATCCACTGTTCACGTGTTTTCCAAAGCCACAAAAGTCTGTCAAGGGTTAACGGGCAAAAAGGTGTCACTTCTGGGGTGGGAAATCCCCAGGTCATAAATTGCTGATGGTGCATCAGGGAAGAGCTGCTGTAGGCTGGCTGGACTTCTTCCCAGAGCCTCTCCCTTGGGAACAGGCTGTTGAGCTTATTGGATCTGTGGTCATTCTAATGTAAGAACCCAGCCAATGGCTCAGGGAAGCTGAGATGATTTAACTTGACTTACCCACTCCATTGAACAGTGTTCTGAGTGCTTTTTAATCTGAACATGTGGGTGAAAGCTTTCACATCTCCTGTGACGGCACCTTGGCTTTTCAGGCAGCACAAAGGACTGGTTGTCTCCAGTACATAGTTCTGCTAAGAACTTCACAAATCCCAGCAGCAGAGCATGGCACCACTCCACAAGTGCTTAGACTGGACCCCACCAAGGGCTGTGCCCTGGAGAACCTCACACAAAGATCCAACGTGTGACTCTTGTCCTTCTCCTCTTCTTTCAGACGGCCGCCCCATTGGCGTGGAGGGGATCCAGGTGCTGGGGACAGGAAACCTCATGATCTCGGACCTCACTGTGCAGCATTCTGGGATCTACGTGTGCGCCGCGAACAAACCCGGCACACGCGTGCGCAGGACAGCCCAGGGCAGCCTCGTGGTGCAAGGTGAGCAAACCCTCTCACTGGGAGGGGTTGGGTTGGACTGACTTCACTTCTCTGATGGAGCCAGACACGTGGTTTCCCAAGTGGGTCTGGGTGTCTGTGTCCCACACTGGTGAGTAGCAACCAGGTGTCGTTCAACTGAGGCTTCAGCTGCACAGGTTGTGATGGTTTCCCACCCCTCCACACGCAGTTATTTGGCTTGGCAGACATCAGTTAGTGTCACTTGTTACCACACTCTTGCGTCTTAGCGGAAAGCCTGGTCTGAATTAATCAGCCAAATTTGTTTCATGGTCCTTAGTGATCCCAGGACATGGTCACTGTTCTTATGTGTCTGGATGATAGATATCAGTCCTGCAAGGTGAAATGGCACCAGTAAGCCTAAAACCATTTCCAAAAAGTCAGTAGGACTGTTTCCTTCAGCAGCAGACACCGTGTCTGCGCCTGTTGCCATGAGCTGATCAAAGCACCCTTTGGGGGCCGTGCCCATGGGATGCAGGTGACTCCCCTTCCACCAGCAGCTGTCCTGAAATGCCACTTGTAAAGGGCAGTTCAGCCCAGATCAGAGATCAGCACTCAAGAAACCACACAAATCCCCTCCACATGCTCCGTGCGACCAGTCTCCATGGTGAGGGGAGCCAGGCAAGTACCGAGAAGGCAAACCCAGCTGGCAGCGTGCTCTGAATGGCAGCAATCCGTCCCTGATTACAGGCACTCACCTCCTCTTCAAGCTCGTCCACTTAAAGCATCTCGCTCTCATCAGTTCACTCATTAACTATTGACTGATGATATCCTGAATCTAAAATTACACACCTCCTGCCGGAGCACGCTAATTGAACCTTTCATGCTGGTGATGGGGAAAGGGCCCTGCTCCAGCCCTGACACTCACCTGGCAGATCCCAGGAGCTGCCAGGGATCCCTCCAGCCATGGAGGAGCAATGCAGAAAGGCTTGTGCCTCCCGAGCCCCAGGTGCTGATCAGACAGGAGAGGAGATGGAAACTTGTGTTACTTTTGCTGTTGGATTTCTGGGTAAGTCGTGCAATGAGGAGCCTGCCAGCTGGCACAGCTGTGAGTCCCTTTATTAAGAAACACCAACCCAGGCATTAAGAACAACTCTGCTGTACTGACACGAACCCTTCAGAGCTGCTGCAGGACAGTTCTGCACATGGTGCATGCAGCAGAGGCCTCCTAAGCCCAAATGCCAAGCTCATGTCCTGGAGCCAAAAGAAATGACTTGGAAAATCTACTGTTGTAAAGATACAGCTACTGAATACTGGACTCCTCCTGTTAGCAACTGTATGAGAGGGTGAAGGGTAGCACTGCTTCTCATTGCTACAGATACGTGGGTTTAGTCTTTTTGGAGATTTGAACATCAGCTCATGAGCAGCTGGTCTAGTGCTGGAGTTCAGCTGGGGTAGAATTACTACAGATTTTTGCCCAGGGAACAAAGATGAGAATTTGTCCCTAAAATGTTAATCACAGGCTGTTGGAGCCCAGCCTCACTGTGCAAAGGGGATGCTCCTGCATTCAGCATCAGCAGAGAAGCTGGCAGGGGTGTGGGAAAGTGTGTCCAGTAGACCTTAGACAGGACTGGCAGAGTCCAGGACCCCAACCTGTGTATGATGCTTCATGTTTCTTGGGAGACTGCTGATTCCCAGGCAGGGTAGTGGCAGAGTCTGGCCAGGCAGCTGAGCTTATCCCAGGTTTGCTCACCCTCCCTCTGGAAGCAGCTTTTCCTTCCTCTGCATCTCATTTTGCCTGAATTTTCCAGCTGAGAGGTACAAATGATTGCTGTTCAGGTTTGTCTGGGAAGAAAACAGCGATAATGACTGACATGGGAGACTGTGGGTTTTATCTTTGTCAAGATGTCAGCGATGCAAATTATATCCGTAAAGAGAAGAAAAGCAAAGAGCGAGCTCTCAAAAGCCTGGTTGGGGAGGAAGTTAGCACAGGGCTAGGACAATACCGCGTCCTCAAAGCAGGCCAGGCCAGGTACTTGCTGCCTTTATGAAGGGGCCCTTGAAGTGCCCGGAGGCACAAATTAACTTGCCCCGCGTCTTTTGAAGGAGGCAGGTTTTATAGGTGGGAAACTGAGGGAGAAAGGGCGATGCTTCCTGTTGTAAGGCAGGGAGTTAGCGGGAGGCTGGGGCTCAGGCCACGTCCTCCTTCCTGCTGCCCGCAGTGCTCCTTGTTCCATTGCTGCAGCTGCGTGTGCAGAGGTGTCCCAGCACGGGGCTCTGCTCTTCCTCCGGCAGTAATGTCCTTTCCCATCGCGTGTTTTCCTTCAGATCATCTAACACAATCTTATTATCTTCCTGGGAATTCCTCCTCCCTCCAGAGGAGAAGGCGTCAATCCCCCTCTCCCTCCTCCCTGCCCTCCCCTGGCCATTTAGGCTCCTTTGATCTCTTTTGTAAGGTTCTCACACAAGAAAGTTTCCATTTTCCCTTCAGATCCCGGCGCAGCCATTTGAATATTGCTTTGTGCCGGGCTGCCAGTGAAAGTCTCACGGGGGGAGCTGTGGAAGGGCCGAATGCGGCGCTGGCAGGAACGGAGGGTGTGTGTGCATGTGGGGCGAGGGAAGAGCAGGCTTCGGTGGCAAGGGAAAAAAACACATATCAAAGCGCTTTCCCTCTACCTCCTGTGCAATCTTTTGTGCTTTATTATGTGTTTGGTGTCATAACAAACTGATGGGCTGTGAATGGCCAGATGGTCACCAGTGTTCTCCACTCCACGCTTCATTTCCTCCTGAAAGCTACGCAGAAAAATGAGATCCCATCTCATAAACGAGGGCCCATCTTAAGGACATGGGTTTGAAGGCTCTGCCGACAATGACTGCCTTGTTTGCCTTGCTTTCTGCTGGCAGGACCAGGCACTGCTCCTTGGTCCAGCAGATCCGGCCACCGCTGCGCTTCCTGATGTTTCTTCCATGGTTCTTGCTCGCTGGCATCACAGGCCTTGGCTGCAGAGTGGAATTCAGCAGCAGATGTATTGCAGTTGCTGTGGTTTAGATTCGGCTCTGTGGTGCTTGGTTTGTCCTTTGAGTTTAGCCCTAAATTCATGCTGCAAACCAGCTTCAGCGTGTGCTGCATGAGTCAGCGTCCCCCCCAAGGAGCAGTTCTCTTCCTGTCCACAGTTTCCTTCTCCAGAAAAGCCGTCACGCAGGGAGAGGTGGACACTGAAGTCTTGTCTGCCAGGATGCTGCAGTGAGTGGGGGTGTCTGAGCCCTCTGGACCACACGGGTAGGTGACATGGGAGCAGATCCCATGGCTCTGGAGCTCCAGCCTGCACCTTCCCAGGACAAGAATTTCATGAGGGCTGAAGGATGGGCTCCGTGACAGCCTTCTTGACTGATCCCTGCTTATTTTCCAGGGCACATGAGCACAGATTCCACCTCTGACACCTGCAGTCCCATCACAGCTGCTTTAGGTTTCTCACATAAGCACTGGGGATCCTCCATGGTCAATAGAGAGAAGCCAAGTGAGCAGCACTTGTCTTAAATCTCCTGTCAGTGGTTGCTGTGCTTGACTGACTTCCCTGCTGACCTGTCTTCTCCTTTATATCCTTGTGTGTGTCCTGGTAGCCTAATTTATGAGGTTTTGTTGTTTCCATGTTATTCTTCCCTCTCCTCACCTCAGCCTCCCTCCCTCACCCTGCCACAGGCTACTTGAGAATTTATGTCACTTCATACTGGAAAGTGTGTCCAAGGGATTGGTCTGGCACTGGAGCATCGACTGTCAGTGCTTCCCCATCCTCTCAGTGAGCCAGGAGATGCTGCCAAACTCCTGGCAAGGACAGTGAAGCTCCCGGGTATCCTGGGGGACACTTGGGATATCGGGTGGCTGATCTCTGCTGAGATGAGATATCTCTGAAGAGATGGAGCCCAAATGGGTCTCCCATTACAACCCGCTGTTACGGTGCATCTTCATTGCTATCACAGTTTGCTGAGCACAGCAAAAGCTTTTGAATCACTTCATTAACGGTTCTGGGGGTGGTGTGAAGCGTTATTGCTTTTTGATACCAATGTCACACCTTTAAATATTCATTAAAACTGCATGATCCTCTCCCTCCCATTAAGTCCTGAATAATCAACGCTCTGGTTTCTTCATACTTCACGAGCCAGGGCTGGATCCTGTCCACTCCTCCTTGCCAGGTTTGAATCCTCTGCTCTTAACAGTGATCTCCTTTAGTGCCTTTGTTAAGATCTTAATGGAGGGCTGAAAACGCTTCCTCTGCCTGTCTGCAATGGCCTTTTGGCATCTGGTGTGGAAGGGGGAGAGGTGTTCAGGCCACTGCGTGTCCGTGCATGGTGGGATGAGCCCTGACAAGCTGCTCTATTAATTATGAATGATGAGGGGGGTGGGGGCTGGCAGCAGGCAGGGCTTGGCTCGAGGCAGGGCTGGCAGCAGGCAGGACTTGGCTTCTGCTCCTTTCCCAGTGATCCAGGGACAGAGGTAGCAAACTCCTGGGTCCTGCTGAAATCATTTGGAAGGGCAGGCAGAGGCCTGGGAGAGGACAGCAGACATCCTTCTGTCTGGGAAAGGAGCCATTTGCCCCTAGACAAGCACCAGCAGCTGCCTGAGGGCACTCTGCCCAAGGACACTGGTGTGCACCGGGGTGGCAGAGCAGCACTCCTTGGAACAGAGTCTGTCCCCATTCTGGTGCCACCCAGACCGTGTCTTTTTAACCCCATGGGTTTCTAAACCGTGTCCTTCTGACTTCATGGGCTTCTGCTTTGACCTTTGGCCATTTTGCTGCGACAGCTCCACTCTGCTGCTCCCTCTGCTCCAAAAGTAGCAGGGTGAGACCTGAATGGGACAGGGCCATGCCTGAAGAAACAGGACGAGCAGGAACGGTGGAAGGGCATCTGTGCCTTGCAGCAGGGGATGCCGTGGAGCACGGACAGCTCTGCACAGGGGAGGTGGGAGCCCTTCAAAGGACGCTGCTCCCCAGGGAGGTTAAGCCAGTTAAACAGGGGCCGGGGCTTTGATCTGGTTGTGTTTAGCAAGGCAGCAAAGAGGAGAGACAGTGAAGGGGAGCAGGGCCTGAGGAACCCGAGGGGCTGTGGCACTGAACAGCCTCACTGGCCCCGAGCCAGCGGCCGCAGCTGCACGTTTGTCACCCCGAGTCACACACGGCGCTGCTCCAATTGCTCCCTCTTGACACGGGCTGATAAGGGAGGATAAGGAGGGCCGGCGGTTCCAGAAGGGTTATGCCGGGTGCTTCTTGCTGTATTTAAACTTTGTTTCTGCTGGAACAAACGGTGGGTTTGAGATTTGATGAAGCAAGGGGGGAGGCAGAGGCAAAGAGCCAAGCGGGGTCTTTAATGAAGCTGCAGCGAGGAGCTGGGAGATGGCTGTGCCCTTCCTTGGCATTGTGGGTTTGCACCTGCAAGTGCTGTGGGTGCAACGTGGGAGCCCAGATGAAAGCAGGGGGGTGCACAGCCACTTGCGAAATAATTGCTCCTGCAAAACTGCGCCAGCACAAAGCAGGGGGCGGGAGGGAGGCTGAGGAAAATCAAGTCTCTAATGCTCTCGCTGTAAACCACAAAGGGACCGTTCACTGCAGGGAAGAGGACTGTTCCCCCTGTTTATCCTTGCTTCCAGCTTGTATTGAACCTATCCTGAATTTTATTTTAATTTGTAAGTCTAGAGGAGGACAAGGGATCAGTCAGCATGTGGGGAAGTTTAGCGGGAAGTTCTGGAAAAATGTGTCCATTTGGTTTCTGAGATCAGGTTCATCAGTGGACCTGAGTGCTGACAGCAGTGGCCTGACAACAAACTGTTGGTGGACATCGTGTACCGCTGGCATAAGCAGACCTGCCATGCTCCACTTCTCTCTGATTATTAAAAATGAAGGAGGGTCCTCTGAGGGGACCAGGCTTTGCAATGATTTTCTGTGTTTTCCTGCTGGAAGGACTTGACAATGTGCACAACGTCACCCCCAGTGCAGTTTGGCTGTGTGGCAGCAACAGTGATGCTTTTCCCTTGCCTTCCCACAGCTGGGGAAGAGCTTTATCCCCGTAACTGCTGCAGCAAACCCCGAGGGGTGTTTTGGCCATGGACCACAAGGCTCAGCTCTCACATTCCACCTGCAGCCTGGCCCCTCCTCAACACATTTTGCTGGACCAGTTTCCTCCCTTCTCCCACCAGAGCCCACCAACCCCATGCTTGGAGAATGCCAGTGAGACTGAGCACATCTCCCTGGAAAATCTTGCTTTTGTCGAAAAGATTTTGCCACCAGCCATCCATTATGTGATGTTAGTCAGTAGATTTATTATGGGCCTGTGCCTCTTATCTGTTTGTCTTCATCGTGGCTGCTGCTACTTCCACCTGATTTTAGGTTTCAGCAGCAACGTGGAGTATATTTATCACTTTGCCCTTTGAAGCAGGACTGCTCGAATAATCTCACCTCTTTGACAGTGTCTGTCAGGCCCTGCTTTCTGGGGGTTGATACACTGGTTTATTCTGATCAATGATTTTAAATCTCATTTGAGCTGCTGGAAAGGGGAAATCACTCTCTGTTTTAAAATGTTGTTGTCAAAGTTGAAGACATTTGGTGACAGGGTGAGCAGCAGTTACAGTCATGGTGGAGTCTTCTGCCAGGCTTGGCAGGACCCCAAGGGTCCCAGGCTGCAGATCTGGGGTAAAAAGGGTTCCCCAATCTCTTGCTGCCAGGAGAATTTGCAGGAAATCTGACATTCAGTGGGGAAAGAACACCCTGCCAGATTGCTGTATCACATCCATACATTTCTTTCCATTTCCAGCAGTGTGGTAATGCCAGGGCATTGCTCTCTCTCTGCCCATGATGAGACAGCACACATTCCCAGCTGCAGCACTGGGGTTGCCTTCAGTGGGAGACCAGGGGGAGGTGGAGGGACTTAAATCCTGCTGCTGTTTGCCTGAGCCCTGCAGGACTCACCCTGGCTCTCAGTCAGCTCTGAATTGGCCTTCACGTGCCTTCTGTGAAGCCGTGACTGTGAGGATGAGGATGGGCAATGACATGGGAGTTTTGCATTGATTAGAGACACCCCATTCAAAGCAGAGCCATGTGCTGCCTGTGCTGTGGGTTATCACGGGTATCCCGTGTCCCCAGGCAGACGAGGCTGTTTTCTGTACCAGGATAAAGTGGGATCATCTTGGCTTTTCTCACCCTCCTTCTCCTTCCTCCTCACAGCCCCCGCAGAGTTTGTGCAGCACCCCCAGTCCATTTCCAGGCCAGTGGGCACTACTGCCATCTTCACGTGCGTGGCCCAAGGGGAGCCCCCTCCTCAGATCACCTGGCTGAGGAACGGGCAGATCCTGGAGACCAGCGACCACATCAAGCTGAAGAACAACAACAGGTGAGTCCTGCTGGCATTGCATGGGGAGTGCCAGAGCTGTTGGATCCCTTTCTGCAAAGCAAAGAGGTGATGTGGAGGTGGTAACATTCAGAAGCAGATCTGTGCATTCAACCTGGGCT
This sequence comes from Pitta sordida, assembly GCA_013390025.1. NCBI lineage: Eukaryota > Metazoa > Chordata > Aves > Passeriformes > Pittidae > Pitta > Pitta sordida. The sequence goes on along the minus strand of WEKX01017016.1, from coordinate 651,973 downwards.
TTGATATCCTAAAATACTGCACCTCGTAGGCTCCCGTTCCTGTGCTCTGGGGTTTCTGTGCCAGGACATCAGAGTTAGACTTTGGCTGATGGTGCAGCAACCCAGCAGAAGTTTCTCTTTTGTCCAGGTCATCATCTGGGCATTTCTGGAAGGACTGGAAGTTGTGCCTAGAGCAGCCAGGAACCAAACTCACCCCATAGTGGAGAAACTGTGTTTAATCCGTGACCATTGACCTGCCCGGGTGTGCAAATGCAAATACATTAGAAATAATATTTGCGTGGAACCTGACTTTGACTAAACCTCAGCCTTTCATCTCACCAGGGAAGAGTGTTTTCTCTGAGTAGTAAATAACTGCATTTTCCTGCGAGGGGATGGGGATGTTTGTACTGAGGAAATGATACGGTGGGATGCACTTAGTGGGAAGATTACAAGTCGATGATGTAGTTTCTATGGAAATAGCATGGAACAATATACTGCAAAATAATAGCACCTGTGTTGTAAACCTGAATTATTGGTGGAGGTTTGTGCTCTCTGGTGTCATACAGCTGCTCTCTGTATTAACAAATGTGTCTCATGAAAGCAACTACCCAGCCTCGCTGGATCGTTTGGACCTTCAGTTCAGACGGTTGGGAAGGGCTGTGCAGGCAGCAAGGCTTGTTCCTCAGAGGAGGGCAATGAGTTTGGTTTTTCAAATTCCTATATAATATGATTTTTGTTTCCAGCTTTGAGCCTTTTTTAAAGCTTTGTTTTGTGCAGGATGGAAGGATGTTCGTTGCAAGTAGGATAAGGTGTCAGGTGTAGTAAATATTCTCAGTCAGGGGAGGTTTTCTCCAAGCTGCAGGTTTTCAGAGCTTCAGGGCACTTTGTATGTGCACATACAGATGCCACCTGGTCCAGGCTCGTGGTCTTCTCGTTCATTGTAAGGGTTCCTTAGGCATGTCTGGCCTTGTGGTACCTACAGAGCAGAGATGGGAGAGGGGAAATGAGTCCATCCCCTTTTACTGATGAGGAGGCAGAAGTGACCAAAGACTTTCCAAGCAGTCGTTAAATCCGTGACAAAACTGACACTGAATCCAGCTTTGCACCTCACCCAGATGCCCTGCCTGTGAAATCATTCCTCTCCACTGTTTGAGGGAAGGAGAATTCAGGTCTTTGGTTGTGGTCTTGTCTCCTGGCCAGGCCCCTGTGCCTGGAGCTGCACTGCACATGAACTGTGACTGGGTGAACATCCCTGTAACCCTTTTCTTAGGGAATCACCGAACACAATTTAGCATCAGTCTTTTCCACAGCCAGCCAGATGATCAGATTACAGCATCTGGCACAGGCTGAGGGGGCTCAGCCCGTTACTGACACGTGGCATCATCTCAAGCTGTAGTACCATGATTGCAAAGCTGAGCCCTAAGGCCGTTGCACTCAACAGTGTTGAACTTTTGTCTTCTTTCACACCAGTCTTGGTCTGCTCCGACCCCCAGCCTCAGGGAAGTGGCCCTGCCTGGTGGTTTCCAGAGCTGCCAGCCTAGAAAATGCCCTGGCTGGTGCAGCAGGGATGAGGGCTCCATGATCTGGAGGAGACACATCAACTGGATGGGCTTTTTCTGAGCTTTTTCAATTGTCCTTTGATAAAGTGCTGCAACCCACTTAGTTCCAGGCAGAATCAGTCTGTGGTTCTGCCTTGGATTTGTCAGTCTGTTGTGCTTGGAGAATATTTGTCCATGGGAAGATGGATCTCAAATCTACCAGTAATGAAGCTACTAAAGTGCACTATGAGCCTTTTAATTACATTACATGGCTTCCTCGAAAATTCATTTGGATTAAAACTCTGCTTAATATTGCCACGGAGGTCTGAATACCCCCAAAGGGATTTTTAGGGGGGTAAAAAAAAGAGTAATTCCTACCAAAATGTATCATATGCTAATTGACAGCCAAATATGTCGTTAGGAGCAACTTCACCTTTGTAAATTGGCACAGCCTGAGGTGAGGGCCAGCCCTGCAGAGGATGGTGCACTCAGGACACTGCCCTGCTCCTGCACCTTGAGGCCTCACTCCTTTGGGCAGCAGCACAGCTGCACAAACCCACAGCCAATGGATCCACTGGCTGCTGCTTCCCAAAGCTGTGCAGGACCCTTTGGCATCTGTGTCATGTGCAGTAACTCCAAACCCAACCACAGCGGACCTGCAAGGTTAGGGCACTCCAGAAGCCCATCCTTGCTGGAATGGGACAGCAGCTTCGGGGCTGCATTCACTGGGAATTGGATGTGGCTGCTGATAGAACACCAGACAGGCTCTTGCTAAGCAATTTCCAGCCGTTCAGCACAGCAAAATCAGCCTCACGGACTGTGTCCAATAAATACCTCATCCCTCGTGGTCCCTCAGATGTGAATTCCCATCACCTGATGTGTTGATGGTTTCTGGGCACATTAGCATTAAAGATCAGCCTTCTGCTGTGCCCTCTCCAGAGGTGGTTGTTATGTTTTGAAAATGCCAGCTGTGTGGGAACAAAATAGCCAATCGATGATTAGCAAAAAATCAAAAGCGGTTCTGGGATAAGGGATAATTGTTAATGAAAAATGCATGAGGGCTCGGGCGTAGGGAATTGTGGGGTTTTCCATTAAAAGCTGTGAATAAAAATGACTGAAGGAGCTGATGGTGGGGCTGCCTCGCCATGCAGCCCCTGGGCTGGGGCTGTGGGGGGATGCTACACTGAACCAAGCCCTTGGATAGACAAACTGATGGAGCCTTTTGGGCTTTGGTGGGGCCTGTGTCTGTCCCTCTGTGATGGTCTGAGATGCCTGTATTGCTCCTGGAGTGTGATTTGGATTGATCACCATCCAAATGCCTGAGATGTGGAATGGACATTTCTAGCAAAATTCCCACTTGGCATCCCCAGCCCATCCCAGAAGCAGGAGCATTGCTGCAGGGGGAAGGAGTGGTGACTTGTCAAGTTAACCATGGACTTGTGTAAAATCATACTTCCAGGTTATTGCTTCAAAATTTACAAGGAAGCATGAAATAGTCCCTGAATTACCACTCTGAAAGGTTTATTGCTTTTCTTCCTTTGACCTGATCAGATCTGGGAGGTAATTTTCAGACCAGAAGTATATCACACTATGAGGTTTATATTGCCATAATAGCGAGGAACAAAGCCCAGCATCCTCAGAGAAGGCAGGCTCTAAATATTGATTTTCTGAGAAGATTTTATTTACAAAATGATAATTAAGGGACTTCATTTGTTCCACCAGAAAAAGGCTTCGTTAGGACCCAGGCTCAGGTGGTGTTTGCTCCCCTCAGTAACCTTTGCTGGAGAACTGTCTCCTTTTTAAATTCCTCCTCACTGCTTTGCACTTGGTTTAGTGCTCTGGGAGTGCCTCACATACAGGGCCATAACTGTTCAAGGTTCATCAGGGGGAATACTCCTCCATAAATAAACTTCAGGATAACTCTGCTCTTCTTGGACTTGTCATGTCGCTTAATCCCAGCACAGATAGAGAGAGGAGCCTTCAAGCACAGGCACTTGAGACAAGACAGCCCAGGGAAACCAGAACTGTTCTGCACAGGGTGGCTTTTTTTCTCTAAACCCCCTGTTAGCTGAGTGTGGAGACATGCAGATGGGTTTGTACATCTCTTCATGGTGCACATATCCCACCAGCTCTTGAACCTGTAAGGATTTGGACCCCTTAAGGGAGGGCAGGCAAGGCTGCAGGTTCTTTATGCCGTGAGTTTGAAGGATGTTATGGTTGTGGGAAGGGCACCATACAGCAAATCATATTTCAGTTCCCAGAAGCATGACAAATAAGTTTGTGGAGGACTGGGATGTGAACCAGCTGCTCCTGATTTAAGGATAATTTATGGATTTGACTTGGGAAGACACATGGAAATGGCCTTTGCCAGGAGGGTCTCTACAGGAGCGGCCAAAGCCATGCTGAGCAGTGATCCCACATTCCCTGCCCTGAGCAGGGATCACACTGCTGCACCCCACAAAAAGGACCTGCAGCAACGGCAGTGGGCATCAGTCTCTCCTTGTGGCTGCGATTTTGCTGCCACGTTGCAGTGTAACTTCTGTGTGAGCTGCTTCACTGAGCTGCACTTGAAGTGCCTCACCAAGTCAGGGGTCCTTACCCAGGAGCCTTCGAGGCAGGACTGGGCCTACAGTGGTGCAGCCCCAAACCAGCCTCCCCTGGAGTCAGCTGAGTCTTCTTCCTCTCCGGTGTTTGTGCCCTTTGCTGGCACAGAGAGCTCTCCCAGGTGTCTGCATTCACAGCCCTACAGGCATTTCCCTTCCTTCCAGGAGCTTTTCCTGAGATGCTTTGTGTTTTCCCATGGTCCTCCAGATGTAAAGGATGTTTTCTGCTCACTCCTTGGGACATTCTGTTTATGTCTGTATTTGCACTCTTGGCTCGTAAAACCAGTCTGAGTGGCTGGGACCAGCAGCATCCCTGCAGAAGTTGTGCTTGTGTGAGTCTGTAACCACAGAGCTGGGCTGGCATCCAGGCTGCAGGACCTGCTGAGCATTAACCAGTTGGTATGGAAAGGGTTCCCTCTCCTGCAGAACCCAACCCTCTTGTGTGATATTTAATCCAGTGTGCTTGGAGAGGGCTGGGGATGATGTGCACTGGCCCTTTGGGCTGCTGGGTGTCACCTTTCAAGCTCTGCACCTTGTTCTCAGCCTGTATGAGGGAATCTTCGGTCATTTCTGCAAAGCTGCCAACAGCCAGCACTGCAGAGAGCACAGGCTCCTTCCCAGCCTGGCACCAGCTGGCTGCCCAGGAGTAACAGAGCAGGGATGGGGCATCTGAATGTGGCACTGGTGGCTTTCTGAAGTTGCTGGCACTTAAAGCGCTGTCCCTGCTGGCCACAGGCTGCTCTCTGCATTCATCTCCCCACACTCCCTCCTTTGTGCGCCTGTGTGCGATGCCCTTCCAGATGGGCCCCTCTTCTTTGTGCTCCTGAATCGATGAAGAGGCTTCCTTCAGTTCACAGACTTTTTCAGAGGAGCCTTTGGAAAGCCGATCTCCGGTCACCGGCCTGGACCCCTGACCCGAGCCAGATCAGTCATCCTGATTGCCTGTGAGCCGGGGAGACAGCTTGGGAATACCGCGGCTCTCGGGCAGCAGAGGCCTCTCGTTTGGGCTCAGCCGGGTGTGAATCTGCAGCGGCTCCTCTCCCCACTTCCATCAATGCCTGTCAGGGCATTGTGTGAGCTGTGACGGAGCCCTGGGCTCGCCCAGCGCCTCCGGTGACCAGCAGAAACCCTTCTGGCATCTCGCCTCGTCTGACGTGCTCACGGCTCTGCCAGTCTGGCACTCGCGGGAAAGTTTTCCAGCAGCAGATGTCCCAAAGTGACAGATTTTTTTTTTCACCCTGTTGATGGGGAGAAATAAAAGGACACTGCATATTTCAGATGGTTGACGCACAGAGATGCTCTGAGCCTTCCCACACGGCAACTACAGATTTTCCTGTTATTCGAGCTTCCTTAAGAAAAAAAAGAAATAGACAAAACCCAGCAAAACCTGGGACTGAACACTGGCCCTGCTGCACCACATCCTCCACGTGCTGGGAGGTGATTCCGTGGGCGAAGGCAGGAAGAATTTGTCCATAGTTGAGATGGAAATGGATGCACAGATATATCTGGGATGGTGCTGGGGTTCAGTGCCAGCTCCATGCCCTTCTCACCTTCTGAGCTCACACTGGAGCTTGCAGGGAGCCTCCTTTGGAGGGGGTGTCTGAGGGACACAGAGAGAGAGAAAAGACCCTTTTTTTCATGAAGCTGGTGTTTAAATGCTGGGCATTCTGTTCCCCACCTTCTCCATAGCCAAAAATCCAGCTGTGTGACTCCCTGCTTCCCGCATCATCCCAGGTAATGTGGGTCTTAGGTAATGGGTGCCCAAGGCTCTCCTGGCACAGCTCATCCAAACACAGCTGAGTAAATCTCCATGAAAAGGACCTTTTGAAGCCTCTAGCAAGTTTGTAGCTACCTGCCACGTCAGCTTTGCAAAAAATGTTTTATTTATTTCTTCTGGTTCAACAGTGCATGACAGAAGCTCTGCTCTGGGCCCCAGTGGCCAAGTGCTGTCCTTCCAGGACCACTGGCATCCTGCACATCATCTGTCTCATGTGTGAAGTGCTTTGCTTGCCCCCCAGTCCTCCCAGGAGAGAGAGGCCTTTGGCTCCAGCATCACACCAATGCCATCAGGCTCCCTGCACTGCTTTTGAGTCAGGCTCCCCTCTTTCCTCCTCCGCAGCTTTTCCTCTCCCCGTGCAAAGCAAATAAACACCCTGGGGGTCAGCAGAGCCTAAATGCCCCTTGTTCCAGGGCTGCTCTGTGCTTGGGAAGCTGAGCGCTGCTCTTGACCCGTGTGCCAGCCCAGCCTGGCCACTGCTGGGTGCCCAGATGCACAGCAGCCACATGGAAATAATCCCCGCATTGACGGGGCAGAAGGAAGTGCTGCTGCTCCTTCCACACATCTGCTTTGTGCGGGGCTGGGAGCGCAGCTCTGGGATGGCGTAATCCTGCCTTCTGCCATCTGTCCTCGCCAGAGCCAGCCCTTGTTGACACAGCTGAGCCACACATCGGCTCCTTCCTCCCTGCGCCCCCTCCCACCTCTGCCTTTCTCCTTCCATTTAATCAGATACGTTGAGCCCGTGGCTATGAGGGGAGCTTAGGGCTGATTCTTGAAAATCACCGTATCAGCTGAAACCATCACATTTGATATTCCATTTACAATGTTTCCAAGGAAACAAAAGCACAGGACATAAATAGATGACTGTTAAACATTTGCTCGCTCACCATGGCCCCCGATAATTTGCAAGGCAGAAACAGGAATGTTAAATCAACAGCAATAATAAATTTTAATATAGGAAGACCAATATTTTGCTGCAATTAGAAGCAGCATTTGTTCTGACATACAGGCAGACAGTGGCAGGTTGTTTATCATTTCTGCTTCCCAATGCTCAATTTTTCATTTACATAAAAAGCAGCTTTGATTATGATTCCCAAAAAGCCATGAAGTGCCCCTCTCATCAGCAGCAATGTTTGGGATTTACTTCTGTGCTGTGTCCACCTGGAATTCACTGCAGGAGAAGTAAGTAACTTATTTATTCCTAGAGACAAGCAGTGGATATGGATTTGGTTGAGTTTGGGTCATTTCTTACAGAAAAATAGCAAAAAGCTCCTGTGAACTGTGGCCTAAGCCAAGCTGAAGCTTGGAGGCATTTTGGTCTTCCAGACATTCATGTGGAGTCAGAACCACAGTGCAAAGGAATTGGACAGGACTGGAAATAAGAATGCACAAGGGATTAATCCAGAGTGGGGACATAGGAATGACTGAGGGCATTTTAAGCAGATCTTATCATAACCTGAGCTGCTGCCACAGGATTGGGTAAAAACATCTCCAGTGTCAAAGGCTGCCTTTCCAGTTCCAGGTCAGAGCTGGTGACACTCCCCACCTCATGTCTTGAAAGGGAGAGACACTGGGTGTTTAGTTGTTTAGATGGTCTGGAGTCTGATCGTGTGTCTGATCTTAGAATCGTGGAATCATTAGGGTGGGACAAGGTTGGATTGTTCCTGGCTTGATTCTGAGCAGAGCTGTCATTGATGGGTCCCTGCTTGTGGACAGATGTTATTAAGAAAAGCTGCTTTGCAGGTTCAATGGCAGGACAGAGTTAAAGTGTTGCACAACTATTTCTGAGCCAGTATTTGCTGGTGTTGTTTTAAAGCTATTGGGTGGTGCATCCTCTGGGCTGCCCCTGAACTTGCTCTGGTTGTCCACAGGCATTGCTGGAGGGTTGCAAAGTGCAGGAAGGGCCCCCCAGTCCATGTGGCCACACATACAAGGACTCTGCTTGTCCCTGTGCCCATGAAGCCTCTCCTGAAGGTGTTGCAGAGACGGGCACTGTGCTCAGAAGCGCACTCCTTTGCGAGGCTGGTTTCCCTCCTCCTTTAGGGATGTTTTCCATCAGCATCGCCTTTATCCTGGATGGTGAAACCAGCACCTAAGCCTGCTGTGGAGGTGCCTGAGGGAAGCTGGCAGAACTGTTCTGGTTGTTTCCCGAGGAGGGAGCAAGCTCTGGTGCACGAGCATCAGAAACACACTCAGAGGTTTGGCAGACAAAGCACACGACTTGCTCATAAGCCTTGGCTTCTGGCTCATGGTGAGGGTGTTTCTGGAAGTGCAGAAGCAGGAGCTGAGGCTGTGACCCTGCTGGATAAGTCAGCTAATCCCAGTTACCCTAAGACAGCCCTAATGTGCTATAATGCAATTAGAGCATCACCAGAGGGTTTTCTGGCTGCGTTTGATTAGACTTGGCTTAGCAACCCTCTGAGGTGCCTGGATGGGTCTCACTGGTGAGTACTGGAACTAAGCCAGTTAAAACTGGTTTGGGTGTGTGGATGCACTTCACAGAATAATCTGAGTTGGAGGGAACTCACAAGGGCCTTCAAGTCCAGTTCTCAACTGAACAGCCCATACAGGGATTGAACCCAAACCTTGGCATTGTTAGCACCGGGCTCTAACTAGCTGAAGTAATCTCAGAGTCACTTGTTGCTGTCTCTGTAGTGTGGCTGGCATCTTCCTGAATCCAGAGCTGCAGATCCTGTTGTACCCCATCCCACCCTGTGTCCACATCTGGCTGTACCTGAACCACTGTATCTGCAGTTTGGGACAGTGATAATCTGCCCGAGTCACAGATTCCAGGGAACGACACACCCACCTCCTGGGCTCTTCCTTTCCCACAGCTTCCTGGAAGCTTTCTGTGGACAGGGAGGCCAGGGGGTGCCCTGCCATTGGAGCCAGTGCAGGGACCATGCCGTGGCTGTGGGGATGTCCCCTGCAGAGCGCTCGGTGAGATGTTTGTCCCTCTTGTGTCCCCCCCAGCACCCTCTCCATCTATGGGATCAACCAGACGGATGAAGCCATCTACCAGTGCCTGGCCGAGAACAGCGCCGGCTCCACGCAGGCCAGCGCTCGCCTGACCGTCCTATGGGCTGATGGGCTGCCCAGCCCTCCCCAGGGCGTCAGGGCCGAGACCGTCTCTGCCACCACCATCCAGGTGTCCTGGGAAAAGCCCCTGCAGAACACCAAGGAGATCATCGGCTACGTGCTGCACATTCGGAAAGCGGCAGGTACGGGGCTGCCCCCGCTGCCCAGAGCGGCCTCAGCCTTCCCTTCACTGAGTAACTCTGCCCACGGGGTTAAACCAGCTCTGCACTGCACTGCCCAGCACTGCCACCCGTGTTCTCCATCCGTGTTTCTGAAGGAGGGAGATGAAATGCAGCTGTAAATACCAACAGGGTGGGGAGGGTGAAGCTGCGTAGTCAAATCTTGCTGCCCACGTAGATCTCTGGCAAATCACTCAGAAATCACAGAATGGATTGGGTTGGAAGGGACCTTAAAGATCATCCAGTTCCCACCTCCTGCCATGGCCAGGGACACCTTCCACAAACCCTGGTTTGTCCCAGCCCTGTCCAACCTGGCCTTGAAATGTAAGCAGAAAAGTGTGTGGGCGGGCACACATCCCCTCCAGGGACCAAAATCACTGCTCACAACCTCTGTTTAGTCTCTTTACCTCTTGCAAAGCCTAACGCCGCTCTGTTCTCTCTCCCCTTGCGTTTCAGATCCCGTCGAGATGGAGTACCAGGAGGCTGTTAGCAAGAGCACCTTCCAGCAGCTGGTGACTGATTTGGAGCCCTCGACCAGCTACAGCTTTTATATCAAGGCTTACACCTCCCGGGGTGCCAGCAAAGCCTCAGAAGTGACGGTGGTGAGCACGCTGGGAGAAGGTAAGGAACGCTTTGCACTTGGACCCTCAGATGCTGACGCCTGCTGTGCGTAACAGCAGCGACAGTCGCCCCGATGCTACCCTGGAGTGCCTGGGCATGTGGCCTGTGGTGTTGCTGCTCCTTGTTCCTGCTCCTCCTCGTGCTCTGGGATATTGTGTGAAGCTCACTTGTATCGTTACAGGGGGGTTGATTGATCAAACGCAGCCTCGTCTCTCGCAGCTGATGTTGTAGCAGGGGGTGAGTGCAAACTTGCCTGGTCTCTGTGTTGCAGCTGCTCTGGGCTGTTCCTAAACTCCTTGCTAAGTGCAGATTTCCTGCTCAAGCAGCGTCTCAGCCTCCTCCAGCAGCTCTGGTACTCACAGCTCTCACTTCATAGGTGCCACACTTTTTAAGGTTTGATTATTCTCTGCTCTACTCTGGACAAATCGCACTAGAGCTGAGCTGTCCTGACCTACAAATCCCTGCCTGGAGCAGCCTTCTGTTTCAGTGGGAAATCAGGGTGAGGCTCTTTTCCTGACTTGGCCACCAGTCAGCTTGTGGTAAGAAAGTAAGTGCTCTTAGTAAGAAAGTGGGTGCTCTGAGGCAGGACCCTTCCACACAGACACCAAACAGAAATCCCAGCCCCACTGTGATCTGTCAGCTGGCATTTTAGGAACATTTTCCTGGAAAACTCATCTACCTCTCCAGTCCCTCTGAATCCTGGCTTGTCTCACATATGGAGACTAATTCCTTAGGAACATCATTCTCATGAACGCTCAGTAATTTTAAATTTGCAGTGGAGAGGGCCTTGGGTGTGAGGATGTTATTTGGGATCAAATGGAAGAGTGTTTTGACTTCCAGGTAGGGGATCCAGTCCTCATTCCACTCTCAGCCCTTGCAGATATTTATGACAGAATTTAAGCAACAACACCAATAAATCCTCGCCCTGCTGGGTGGTTGCCCTGCCAGTTTATTTTCCTTGGTGCTCTGCAGGGAATTGTTCACCCTTGGAGTTTGTTTTTCCTTCCAATTTGGAGGCAGAAGGAAGGACTAAAGCAAAACTTGAAACTCCTTGACCCGCTGCTCTGACTTCAGGCACAGAAGCTGCAAGCCAGCCATGCTCCACAAAGCAGGAACCTGGGTCAAGTGAGAGAGCACTTTTTGTCATTATTACCTTCAAGAACAACAGGAATAGTCAGGGATCTGGTAACAGGATCATAAATTTCCTGGCTCTCTGAAGTTTCAAGGCATGACTGTCCCCGTCTGCTGTTCTTTAAAAAAAGGCTTGTCCTATGTAAAGAAGCTTCAGCAATGAGCTCCCTGTTCAGGGTGGACAGGCTGGAGTGGTTCAGGTCACTCAGCCCCAGCCTGAGTTTGCCTTGTGGAAAGGTAAAAAGAGATTTGAAACCCCCAGTTCTGACTTCATTTGTTTGCTTGGCTTCTCTTGGGTGCCTGTTGCTTCCTGCTCACCGAGAAGAGAGTGGATCAGAGAGCCAGGATCTGGTGGCTTTTGTCACTAAGTTAAGGTTTCACTGCAGATTTGCCTCTTCTCACAGCCAAGCAGTTTCACCCTGTGCCTTCCTGAGCTGCACAGGAGAGCTGTGACCCCCTGTGCTCAGGGAGCCCCTGGATCTGTGCAAAAGGGATGAGTTTTCCAAGACACGCCGCATCTGGCAGCCAGGGATGGCTCAGCAGAGCCAGGGCAGTGCTTGCTGAGATAATGCCAGCTGGAGACTGGTTTCTGTGACTGTGTTATCCTGGTGTTGTCTGGGTAGGAACACGACATACTCAGAAATACTAAGGATGGGGCTGCTTTTGGCGCAGGGCCCTCAGCTTTTCAGGGACAGCAGAACGCTGAGTGCACTTGGCTGAAGCCTCCAGTGCTTTCTAGATGCTCCTTCCTGTGGGCCAGTGCTAGTTTTGGATGGAAAGTAGAAGGGCAGAATCCTCATAAACCTCACTCACTGGGAAGGTCCTCCCGCTCCTCCCTGTTCTCCTCCCCGCCGTGGTATTTGAAATCTCAAACGCTCCCCGCTTCATTAAGCAGCACACACTCCTTGTTCTTGTCTTTTAATGCTTTTTAGGGTTTTCTCCAGGACTTTTTGACATTTCTCTAGGATGAAGACTGTTCCTTTAGTCACCTTCGGCTAAAGACACCTTCAAGAAGAAAGTTGAAATGACCTGGGGAAAATTCCAAACAGCACGGAAGAGGAAAACAAGTACCCCAGCCCTTAGCATGAGGGAGATGCCTCACTTATAGTAGCTCCATATTATGTCTGATATATACTTCTGTGAAGCACTTATCTGCTGGTGTGTGCACATATATTTACACACACACAGATATACTCCATTGTATACACTTATTTGTGTAATCACATTATAAACAGCACGTGCATTCTGCGAGTGCATATACCTATCATCAGTATTATATATATTTATATATATATACTCAAAGTTTGAATAAATACTATATATTTCATACTTTGAAGGAGAGATTATTCTTGTGGTTTTTATGAAATGTAAGGCTCTGCAACGGTAAAATAAAGCCAACTCTTCACAAATCAGGATGGCCCACATCAGTGTTTCTTTGTCCATGGGATGATGTGATCATTTCCCTTTCTTTGGTGTTTTCACCCGTGGTTTGGAAAATCATGCTTTAAGCACGGGTTCAGCTTCTCAGAGCGGGGATTTTGCCCTGGAGGGAATTGGGAGGATGAGAAAAAAGGAGTATTTAATTGGACTGCAAAAATACGCAGCCTTAGGAGGAGTGGTACATTCTGGTATAAATAGAATTTACTCTGTGTTTTGCACCCAGGAATTGCCAAGTTCAGCCTTCCCAGCACTGAAATGCACATCAGAATAAATCCTAGCAAAAAGAAGCACTTCAACCCTTTCCCCCACCCCTCCCCCTCAATTGACAGCACTCAGGCAGGATGGGATCTCATTAACCTCACCCAGGACTCTGGGCCTTTCCTCCTTAATGCACGTGGAGGTGCTCAGCAGTCACAGGGACCTGTTCATCTCCATGTGCTTATTTGGAAGGCGTTGGGCAGAGTTCCTGCAGCCCAAAGGAAGGCATCACTGCGGGAAGAGAGAGGGTTGCCCAGATCTTCCTGCTCACCTGGAGAGATGTCCTTCCTTCCTTCCTTCCTTCCTCTAAATCTCCTCGTGGGAAGGCCTGACCTCTCAGTGCCTGGGAAAAGCAAATGTTGTGTTGTGCAGTTTTACTCGTAAATTGAGGAAATGCCCTTTTTAGCTCTCATCAGCCTTAGATTGACATGGCCACGTTTCATCCACTTTTCATCATCTCTCACTAATGGTTTTGCTGAACTCTCTGCCAAAGGCTGGGTTTGCTTGTCCTTAGAGACCTTTTGGGGAAAAGCCAGCCAGAAACAGCTTCAGTGCAGTGCAAGCCCAGCAATCCTGACAGTTTGGAGCTGCTGAGCTTGTAATCGTGTGGGATTGGAAAAACAGCTCCACACCAAAGCCTGGAGGCTGCTGGAGAAGCAGAGCTGTTGTTCTGCTGGGTACTTTTTTCTCTGGGGCGTAGCCAATCTCAGTGCCTGGTGCCCAAAACCCCTTCACCCTCCTGGTGCTGGTGCTGGAGCAGAGCCCTGGGCAGGGCCTGCAGCACCCGGTGCTTTGCACTCTCTGGATGGTGCCCAAGACTGGACAGCTGATGGGAGCGTTTGGCCTGGGGGTGTTCTGTGGAAATCAGGGGGAGAAAAATCATCAGTGAACTGTCCAGAATGTCCTGCTGAGACACATCTCAGTGTTGGTGTGATCAGTGTAGGAGACAGGGAGGGAGGGAGGGAGGGGTGAACACGGGGCTGTGCCCCAGCGCTGCACAGGATCTGTGGCAGGGCTTGTGCAGAACCAGCTTTGGGAAACCCAGGCATCTGTGTCACAAGAAAATTGGGTTGGTTTTGTAAACCTTTGCCTCTTGGCCCAGGCCGATGGGGTGGAATGGGGCCGGACATATTTTTGGGCAGCTGGGCAGGGAATGGCCTGGCCTCCTCTGCAGCACAGCCCGAGAACCAGGGCAGGGTTTGGGGTATTGACTGGAGCAAAAGGTGTCCTTGTGGACTCTGAATCAGGTGACACTGGGCAGCAGCAGGGACCCCTGGGTGCCCCTAAGGCCAGGTAAGTGCCTGCCTCCCAAGACAAGCCAATCCCAGCTGTGCAGGGATCTCAGGCTGCTTATGTTTTAGGGCTGTTGATGAAGATGCTTCACTTCTCTTTTGAATCCCCAGCACAGAATCACAAACCTCCCTCCTAAAGCTGATGGGGAGAGCGAGTCCCCTGCTCCCTGCAAGCCAGTGCAGGTACCCAGCACACTTGTAAGATGGATGTCTCCAGCTCCATCCCTTCTGGTTCCTTCCTCCCTGGGGGATTAATCACTCTGAAAGGTCTTGGCTTTAGGGTGAGGGCAAAACAAGTGGAATTTGAGAACACATTGCAAAAGTTGCTGCATTCCTGCCCTGACCCGACTGGGCTGAGCGTCAGATTGCAGCCAAGTGTAAAAGTAGCCTCTGCTTGCTGATCTGAGCAGAGGAAACCCTTGGAAACTCCTTCATCTCCCTGAAGAAGTTCAAAGCTGTTAAACCAAACTCTGGTGTGCTCTGATTTTTCCCAGTCTCAGCTGGCACATTCTTTGGTGCAGTGACGGCAGGGAAAGGCTGCTGGGGAATTTCTCATCAAGCAGACGGAAAAAGCACCTGCAACCCACTGTCTTTCTCTCTCTGTTTCAGTCCCAGCCATGCCATCCCTCTTTATTAAAGTCATTAACAGCACGGCGGTGCAGGCGACGTGGGAGCCCTCCATCAAACTGGGCCAGCACGAAGGCTTCAAGCTCTACTACCGCAAGGTCCACCTCTCCCAGTACACAGGCCCAGTGCTACTGGCCAGCAACGTCACAGCCTACAACATCACCCACCTGGGTGAGTACGGGGACACCTCGATCCGTGTCCCTTCCCCGCCCTGGGAGGGTCTGTTATGATTAGCAGATGTGTTGCCCAACTGGTAAATGAGAGGTGCTGCAGCTCTGCCCTGGGATTTTGGGGTGTTTTCCCAGGAACTGGTAGTTATTTGCTGCATTTTGTGTGTATTTGATAAGATGGCCTTTCCCCAGATAAGCCTCACTCAGGGAGATAACGCTGATGGTTACACCAGGACTGTCCTTTTTGTGTCTCCCCTGGGCAGATGCGTCGGTGGTTTATGAAGTCAAGCTCCTGGCCTACAACCAGCATGGGGATGGAGACTCAACTGTTCGCTTCGTGTCCTTGAGGGAGACCGTGGAGAGGACAGGTGAGATGGGACGTGTTTGGGTGAGACCAGACACATTCCCCAGACCCCTCATCTCACCTGCAGCATCACAAACAATGCTGAAGCAAACCTGTGGGGCTGCGATCACCCGGTGCTGGCAGGGGTGGCTTCATGGCCACATGGCTTGTACCAACCCCATCAGCCCAACCTGATGACATTTTTACTAATGGGGAGAAGACAAACCAGTGTTCTGCAATCCCCAGTTTTGTTCCCTAAGCTGGAGCCAGAGGTGAGGCCATGAGCACGAACAAACCCCCCTGCAGCAAAGAGCTGCCATCCTCAGGTGAGATGTGATGCACCGAGCATCTCTGCTCTCCTGCAGCTCCCCTGGATATTTTGACCTTCCTTGGTCAAAAGGGAGGACACGTGCCTTTGGAATGAGGAATGGCTGCAGAACACAAACCCTGCATTATGTGGCAGCAAAGGGGAAATCTCTAGAGGGAATCTCTTAACTGATCACACCTTTCGTATTCATCTATGTGTAAAAAACATTCTGCTGCTCTTGGAAGCCTTTTAAGCCTTCCAGTGGGAATATCTTCAAGAGATAGCTATTACTCCTCTATCTGTGTTGGAGTAAATATTAATCTCATTGGTGTCTGACTACTCAGTGTTCTCAATTAGGCTTCAGCTTTCTCTGCCATGGTGGGCATCCCTCACCTCCCACTTCGGGCACGAGGGTTGCAAAAATTGACACCAGAGTGTTTCCTGTTTGTTAGTTGTGTGTAATGACAGCAGCCAGGTAATGAGGCTACCTCGCTCTGGACATCCCAGTCCTGTGCTGGCCGTGAGTGCTCCTGGAGCGCCAGGAGCAGGGGAGCTGCTTCAGCAGGCAGTGACCCCCTCCCAGCTCCACATCTTCAGCTCCTCTTCCCGTACACAGCCCGGGCTCCAGCTTTGGCTCTGGGCTCTCCAAAAGCTGCAGGAGCAATAGCAGAGTGGCACTGCTGACTCCCCTCTCCTCCTCTTTCCTGGCAGTGCTGAATCCCCCCTGCGACTGCATGAAGGACGAGCAGAACAATAAAACCTCCACGACGGGCATCATCATCGGGATCCACATCGGCGTCACGTGCATCATATTCTGCATCCTCTTCCTCATGTTTGGGTACCGAGGAAGGTAGGGATGCTCATGTCTGAAAATCCACTTTAGTAGAAAATCCACTTCAGTGCAGTGTAAATGTCTCCTCCTGTCCTGTGAGAGACCCGAGTTCGACTCCCACTGGGAGCCAGTTTAAGAGTTGGACTTGATGATCCTTGTGGGTCCCTTCCAACTCAGAATATTCAATGATTCCATGTCACTGCTCACAAGGGGTGATGGTCCCTAATGCCGGGCGGGTGTCCCCACCTGTCTTGCACCCCCAGTGTGACGTTGGATTGTATAGAATGGATTGAACTGTATAGAATGGATTGAAAGATGAAGGAAGTTGGCACAGGGATACGGCAGACTCAGGCATGGGAGAGCCACCCTCTTTCTCACCCTCAGCTTCCATCTCTTTGTTTTTCAGGCTGCTGATGTGCAAAAACGTGCAGGAGCAGCTGTCCACCCCTCAGATCCCCAGGAGCCAGCGCAACACCGCGGGCCTGGTCCTGAACGGAGCCGCTCGCAGGGACAGGGACGACCGGGACTTGAACGAAAAGCAACTGGATATGAATGAGCTGGAGAGGTTATTCCCAGCATCCCCAACCCAGGAGCAACAGGATAAGGGAATCATGGTAAGTCCAGTGTGACAGGAGCACAGCGGGCTCATCTCTGAGCACATCAGTGAGCTGCCACTGTCACTCCATTGTCCCCTTGTCTCTCTCCAGTCGGCTCATGGCCCGCCGGCCCCCCACGACGACACCCAGATCTCCACACTCCCTCTGGATGAGTTCAGCATCATCGAGGAGCAGCCAGACCCCCTCCCGAACCCCCCCCGTGGTGGCAGCCCCGTTGCTCCAGCCCCTGCCCACGGCCCTGCCAATGAAGGATAGAACTGCCGAGACTCGAAGCCTCTTGTAGGAGTTACCAGAAACCAAACCCACGGCTGGTGATGTCTTTACGAGTTGTCAATCTCAGGTCAATTGAAGATTTCTACGGTCTGATTGTTATTTTTTTGTTTTGCTTTATTTTTATATATATATATAAATATATATATATGTATACAGCCCTTTGGGAACTCTGTGAAGTTTTACCTTTCTGACCTCTCTCGAGCCTCTCTGTGTGTTTCTTCCCATGATGGCTTTATGGAGACTGGTCGTGATGGATTTTCCCCACAGCTGCTCAGTAACAGACTCCAAACTGGCAGAGTTTGGCAAACTCTCCTGTCTCTGACAGACTGGGAATATGGTGAAGCCTCCATCTCTTGGCATCCCAGACTTTTCCCCGAGCAGCAGCTTTAGGACTACTTTTTGGATCTATTTTTTATTTCCAGAAGACTGGATTTGGAGAAATCCTTCTACCTTGACTCCAAAAATTGAGGCCCAGGAAGGCTGTCTCTCCATGGATTTGATGGTTTTGTACACTTTCGCTATTTCTCAGGATACTTTTTTTGCTGATTGACTCTAAATAATATGAAAAAAAAAAGAAAAAAAAAAGAAAAGAGTGTGTGTGTCAAAGGATGCCTGAGGGCTACTGAAAGACTTGGACAGACAACTCGAGTGAACTCAGAACCTACCTCAACCGGAATGAATGTCTTCTGGGAAGCAGAAATACCTGCGTCTTCCTTCGTGTTCCACAAACAAGTAGCAAAGCACTTGGTCAGTACAAGCATGGTCCTACCTCAGCACTCACGCTCTGTACCCGCCGCCTCCGCGGCTTCGGCGGCGGCGCTCCCATGTAAAGCACTTCCAAACCTTTGAAAGCAATGTTCTACCTCAAGCATGAGAGAAACTCATGTGTGAGTGTGTGTGTGTCTGTGTGTATGTCTCTCTGTGTGTGTGTGTGTGTGTGTGTCTGTGTGTCTGTGTGTGGGTCCCCTCCTCTCCCTCAGTTCCTGCCTCTCCCACTCAGCCCCGCACGGAGCGCGATGCTTCACTGGTGTTATGAGCTTTACTTCTAGGGGCTCCGGTGTGATTTTGTGTGGTGGAGATTCCCGTCGAGGTCTTGTACTTTAAGGGTTGTTGGGGCTGTCAGAGATGAGCAGCGTGGTGCCCTGTGGCTCCCTGGTGTCGCTGCCTTTCCAGGGCTGATCTGGGCGCTGGTGGTGGCTGCCTGGGGATGGGGTGCTCAGATGCCAGCGCTGGGACCCGGGCACCTTCCTGCCCTGTCACTGTGCTGCTCCCCAAGGCTGATTCCCAGCAGGATGACTTGGGGCATGTGCCATCACACACACACACAGGGGTTGGGAACCTGGCTGTCACTATCTTGCCCCCAAAGCCCACCCTGCCATTAGGTTACCCATGGGGAAACCCTGGTATAGTAGCACTTCCAGAATCCCTCGAGATGCTACTCGAGATGCTACTGAGCTGCTCCCAGCTCCTCCAGCCAGAGGAGACCATCCAAAGGATGAATGGAGCCTCAAAGGGCTCAGTTCCCTGGGAGGGACAAGGTGAGGAGGATGCTGGGGGCTGCCAGCAGCTGCCCCCTCCCCATGCCCAGCGTGGGCAGAGGAGCTCCCGACACCAAAGAGAGGGTTTGTCCCCTCCAGGGATCAACCACCAACCTGCCACTGTGGAGTTTGGGTGGCCTTGGCGTGAGTGGGTGTGTGACTGGCATCATCCACGGGGTGGGATGGGGGCGGGGATAGTGCCAGAGGCACCCCTTTCCCTGCCAGGGGGGCTGGTGAAGTCCTGGTGAATGTGAAGGTTTGAACTCTTTGTGTAGGTGGTGGTAAATCAAATGTTGCCGTATTTGCAAGGACAGTGAAAGGAATCAGGAAAGGAAATGAATTTAAGTTTTAAAAAAGTATTAATTGTATTTTTTTTAATGGTACCAGTGGTGTGTGTGTTTATGTGAGAAACACCCCCCATCACCTGCCCTGTTGGCAGTGGAATGCTGCCAGTGGCTGTGTAAATAAGACAACAGAGAGGAGGATGAGCAAACGCCTCTTCCCTGAGCTGTGTCCTGGTGCTGGGCCAGGTGAGCTGGGAGCAGGACTCTGTCCTTGGCTCAAGGTGATGTGATGGCACCAACCTCGGGAGTCAGGAGCTCTTCAGGCTCCGTGTTCCATTCTAATTCCTCCTCCCATCGACATCATGGAGGACAAAAAACACACGTGAAGGGTTAAGCTTTGCTGTTAACCCCCC
>WEKX01017016.1:603837-632632 GCA_013390025.1 Pitta sordida | reverse complement strand
CTCCCCGCCCCACCAAAGAGATTTAATGGGCCGTCAGAGCGATCTCTGCTCACACCTACGGGGGGGAAATGCTCCCTCGTGTGACAGCCTGGGAGGGGACGGCGGGGTGAGACCAACAGCACAGCCCAGCCCACCCCGGGAGCCGCGGGATGGAACGGGCAGGAGGGAGGAGACACCAAACAGAGTTGCAGCCTCATATCAAAGACAGCCCGACCCTCTCCTGCCGTCCCACCCCTGCTCCAGCGCAGCTTTGCTTTTTATTGTTTTTTTTTTGGTGTGTGTAACGTCACCGTTCACATTGAATAAGTACCGTTGCCAAAGTGAACACAAAACCTAGAGTAGTGCTCAGCTCAGACTTCCTGAAGCTGTGAACATGCTATTAATTTAATATCATATTATTGTGATATTGTAATAGTAACAAGTATTTGTCACTACTTCCTTTTATTAAAGGGAAATGCTGTGCCATTTGACTAGTTGGAATACAATAGTATGTCAAGAGTAGAGCTTTTTCTTTATTTTGATTGGGTTTTGTTTGGGTTTTTTTTTAAATTATGCAGAAACACGGTGGCTTAAACCAATGCAGATTCTGTGTTGGTTTGAGATGGTTGAAGATGGATGTAAATCTTTAAAGACTATTTTTTAGAAGTTTAGCTTTTCCTCTTTTTGTGGGGGGTTTCTTTTCCACTCTTTTCAATCCACACCACTGGGATATAATGTAGATGGTTGTGGGAACTCAGCCCATGAAGAGATGAGACTGAAGTCTGGTGATCCATCAGGAGGACAGTGGTCTTCCCTGAATTATCCAAGTGCACAGAACCGGACAAAAAACCCACTCAGAATGTCACGTTCTGGCTTTGTGCCTCTCAGCTCGAGAAGTGACACGTAACAGCCCCTTTTGCTGTAGGTTAATGCCTGAGCTGGGCTGGAGGCAAAGCTGTGCCAGCCAAAAACTGGGGAAAACATCACCGAGAGTATGTCTGGCCTTTAATCTGTGAAACGAGAAGGAAAAAAGAACAAAAAAAGCGCTTGTGTTTGGTTTCAGCGTGGGAGACAGTCTGTCCCTGGTTCATCCAAACCGCTGGATCATGGGCACGTGTTGGATCCTGTGCAAAGCGCTGGCAGCCACCCGTGTTTGGGGGAGGAATCTCATCCTCTAGTATTTTTCCAAGCAAACAGTTTCACTAATTCAACCCTCTGCCTTTTCTCAGACGGTCCCAAACCCCCTCTTATTCTGGCTCTGGTGAGATGGAATTACAGGAAGAAATAAACATCCAAAAGCTGATTTTTTATTTTATATTTTGGTAACCCATAATGGGCACAACCCATTCTTGGAGCTCTCAAGTTGACCAGAGATGGCTGCTACCTCAGGGATAGTATCCACGGTATCTTTAGTTGAACAGGGAATAGTTTTATGCTGTGACAGGGTACTTTCACACTGTTGGAGTCAGGTATTTATTTGTCTACCATTATCTTCTGTCTTGTTTTGTAAAGGTGCTGATATATTTAAGTGCTGGAGCAGTTTGGGAATTTTAAATCATATCAAGGGACCGTAGATTTTAAGTTGGAAATAAAAGAGGAGAGAAGCTAGAAAGCATTGTTGCTTCTGGATGGTGAAGGGAAGGGTTTTGCTGCCCGTGGGGCTGTTCCTCTGGGATAACCATCCCATGGCATTTCACGGGGGGATCGGTGCAGTGTCCGAGCCCTCTCTGAGCTGAGTGACAGCACTTAAGTCTGGGACGATTGCTTAAAAAAAGAGGAAATTAAAAGCTTATGAAAACAAATGGGGGGAGCTTCTTACTCATTTCATCTGTGCAAACAGTCTGTGGAAATCGATCCCTCCCCGTGTGCTCCGGAACAGGCAGGTTACACATCCCATCCAGTAACTCGATGCCGGCTCGTTTATTTCTCTTGCCCATCAAATTAAAAAAAAGGGGAAGGAAAGTTGGCGGCCAGTTCCCAGTTGGGGGCCAGTCACAAGTGGCACCCCCCAGGGATCAGCGTTGAGCCCGGTCCTTTTTCATGCCTTTATTGATGTTCTGGATGAGGGGATGGAGGCCACCATTAGCAAATATGCAGATGACACCAAGCTGGGTGGGAGTGTCCATCTGCTGGAGGGTGGGAGGGCTCTGCAGAGCGCCCTGGACAGGGTAGAGAGATGGGCCAAAACCAGTGGCAGGAGGTTCAACAAGAGCAAGTGTCAGGCCCCGCACGTCGGCCACAAGAACCCCCTGCAGCAGCACAGGCTGGGACAGAGAGGCTGGAGAGCAGGAAGGGACCTGGGGCTGCTGAGTGACAGGAACTGAACACGAGCCAGCAGGGAGGAGGTTGTCCTGAGGTGGGTGTTGGTCTCTTCTCCCAGGCAACCAGCAACAGGACAAGAGGACACAGTCTCAAGTTGCACCAGGGGAGGTTTAGGTCAGACCTTAGGAAGAAGGAGGGAGACCAGGCACTGGAATGGGCTGCCCAGGGAGGTGGTGGAGTCACCGTCCCTGGATGTGGCACTGGGTGCCGTGGTCTGTTTGACAAGGTGGTGTTGGGTCAGAGGTTGGACTTGATGATCTCAGAGGTCTTTTCCAGCCTAATTGATTCCGTGATTCTGTGAAAGGGAAGGTGCCTGGGCTGGAGCTGTGGATAGGGAGACAGGGACAAGTGAAGCACCAGCACCCCCAGCAGAAAGTGCTGCTGGCACGGGGCCATGGCACTGAAACCCCCTGTAAGGATGGGAATCAGGGAAACAGCTCCAGGTTTGCTCCATGGGCAGAGCCTGGGCTTGGGCATCATATGGGAAGAAGGGACAGGTCCGGGAGAAGCCCAGCAAGGTTGGGACAAGCCTGATTTCACAGGGCTTTAGATCAGGGTCTGACCTAAAAAGCAAAGAGGGATTTGTACTTTGATGGTATTTCCATCATTTAAACTTCCAATATCTTCACGTTTGTAAGAATGTCATAATAAAACTGATGCTAAACCTTTGTCCCAGTCCTTCTTGGGAATCAACTGTTAGGAGTGATACTAAAAACCCAAATTGCAAAGCACTTTTCTACTGTTTATTTTCTACCTTTCTTACTTTGAACTGTCTTGATATTGAAATCCCAGTGATCCCACGATTGTTAGCTCTGTATTAAAAAAAATAATAATAAAATAAAACCCAGGTTTTTTGTAGTTTGCTCTGTTTAGATTTTAGCCTGTGGCTACTTGTACAACAAAAATAAAGCTAGAGTAAATGAGCTTGAGTGAGGTTGTTCTTTCCATGTGCAGGGCTGTGGTGTGGGGATCATTGCAGGGCAGCTCGGGGCATCACCACTCCGCGTGGACAGCTGGGGAATGTGGCTCCTCTCAAAGAGCAGCTTCCAAAATGCAGCATTTAAGGGCTGAGGGTGTTTTGTTTCCGTGCTCTGCTGACAAACATCCAGCCAAGCCTGCTGGAGGCAGGGGGGCTCTTTGGGAGGTGGGTGAGATGAGACCTCCAGGGTCACAGGATGACACCTGTGCTTGGAAGTGCAAATCAATTTCCAATTAATCTCGGCTCCTGCTCAGTTATCGCTGCCATCTGCTTTTCCTGCTGCCTCAGGCGCTGTCAGGGGCCTGTGAGGGTGGGGAGGGCCTGGCACAGGTTGCCCAGAGAAGCTCTGGCTGCCCCAGAGTTGGAATTGTCCAACGCCAGGTTGGACAGGGCTTGGAGCAGCCTGGGATGGTGGAAGGTGTCTCTGGCCACAGCACAGGGGGTGGAACTGAGTGATTGTTAAGGTCCCTTCTAATCCAAACCATTCTGGGCTTCTAAGGTTCATCCTTGCACAGAAATAGGGGCTGTGTGACATGGGCCACCTTCCTGCAACTGCCCCGTGTGCCGCAGCCCTGCACGGAGCAGTGGCCCTGTCCCCTCTGCTGCTGCCCTTGATGCTCAAGAACCGCCAAAGCAGAGGCTGTGGGGAATAAATGAGTGAGACTGAGCCCAGCAGCACTTTCTAAGGAGGGTTTCAATAAGCAGGTGGGTGAAAAGTCACTTCAAACAGCTCCCCGAAGCTCTCGGAACTGCTAAATTGCAACACGGATTGTCCAAATATATACCTCATAATAAATACCAGCATAAAAACTGGTTTTATTTCCCAGTGGCAATGCAAGAGGTGAAACAAAAGATCAGAGTGGGCCGACTCTGGGGATTTCCATGTAAGTTCAGTGGAATCTGGTGCTTCACATAGCGGCTGCAGAGGCAAGATATTGTATAGAGCTTGTAGCTTTCATTAAAAAGGACTTTCTCTGCCTTCACGGCAATAAAAAAAAGGTTTGACAATATTAATCTAAAGTCTTAGAAACTAAGGAAATAAAAAACTCCAACCAATACGTTTAAATCGTTCTGAGTTTTGGCTGCTGGAAATACCAAGAGCCTCAAAAAAAACCCCCCTACCTGAGTGCTCGAAACTCATTTTTAAGAGAAGAAATCTCCTTTTGCCTGTGCACATTCAAATTCCTGCTGGAAACATCTCAAACCCCCAAATTAGGTTGGGTATTTTCAGCTCCTGTCTCAGATATCGCTGGAGAAGATGTTACTGCTAATGTCCCAGTTACAACCCTGCCAGCGCAGGGAGAATTTATAATATCCCATAAAGCCCTAACTATTGGAAAGGTCATTTTGGCATTAATACCACTTGGGCATCACCGCTTCATTTGCTGACACTTTTACAGAGCCACGCTGGGTTCCAGCACGGCTGCTGTAAAACCTTTATAGTCACGGCCGCGGCCTCCGAAAATCACCTTAAAAATCAAGAGCTGGAACATCTTCATCAGCAAATGCAGGCAGCCCTGAAAGGCTGGGCTCGCTCCGGGTGTGGGGTCTCTCCAAACCCAGGGTGAGCACCCCAACCCACTGCTCCAGGGTCCTCAAATCAGGTCTCCAGCCCGGTTATTCCCAGCACCCTCAGAGCCCACCAGTCCTCAGTGCCTCGGCTAAATTAAGTCCCCTAATTTCATACGAAATTAGCAATCCCTCGCCTTGCCCAGAAAGCCATTTCCTCAGTGCTAAAATAGCTAAATTAGCCTTGCTCGGCGTCGTAAAGGAGCTTGTCTTGTTTATTGAGCGATAAATATAAAGGTACAGTAACTAAATTCATCAGTCCCTAAATGCAGCCGCTGGGAATGGCCATTTCCACCATCCAATCTACGGCTGCATGAATATTTCAGAGTCCTCCTTCCCTTGGGTGCTCGCCTTATCTCTGGAGCCTGGATATTATTTTCTGCTTTTCAGCTTTTTGGATGTATTGGAGGAAATGTCATTATTTGGACCTGGGTGGATTACAGTTGACTTTCCTAAGCCAATTTATATTGGCAAGCTGCTGTTTTTAAAAACCCCTATAAATCACTCCCATGAATTTTAATAATATAACTTGGTTTCAAACATGCTCCCTTAATACGTGACACACTATTACAGCCGGCAATCGCTCCTCGGGTCGTGAACTCTGTTTTACCATCACCTTCGGAGAACACCTCGGCCAGAATTGTGGAAACACCCGTTTCTGCCCCAAATATCTCGTCCTTGGCGTGACAAGAGCGTGTGTCTGCTCACTCTGACCCACTGCACTTGATGTTATCTCCCTACCCAAAGCCTAAATGTCAGAGCTAAATCTTAATTGCATGAAACACTCGTTTAGGGACTTATTCCCTGAGCTCCAAATGCTCCCCAGGGCACCCCCATCCCTTGGCGGGGGTCATGACATGGTCACCAACATCTACTGCATTTGAGGCAGTTTAATTAATTTCTTTATCTGAAACGGTGCTTGGAAGATCAGGAGTTTCCTCCCTCCTTGCCAAGACCCCATTCCCAAGGCAGAGCTTGGAGTGAGACCCTAAAAGATGCCAGTGTAGACACTGTGGAGATTAGGGCTATTTGCTGGTATTTCCCCTAATAAAGATGTAAGATGCACATCCAGATTGCAATTCCAAGCTGAGATTCATGGCTCAAACTGAAACAGAAACTCCCACACACCAGGATTTGAGGCCAGAGTTCCTCATCACATACAGTCTTGCATTGATGAGCTCTGTCCTCATCTCATGCAAATTACATTAATTTTCTTCCCATCCCCATCACAATGACTCCGTGGCGTCTGCCAGCTCTCACTGGCTGTCCATGCACTGGGGAGTTGTCTCCTGGTCAGAAGAGAAAGGACTAAGAGGGATGAGGAATAAATTCCAAGGCAGAGAGGAAACCTTGGGAGATCTTCAAGGAACCAGGTCATGGAGAATCTCCTGTGGACCCTCTGAAGGACCCGATGATAGGGTTTGATGCTCCAATGGTGGCACTGGGGACGTCCTCACTGCAGAGTTCCCTGTCCACATTGCCTGCTTTTAGCTGAACTAAAATATAAGAATATTCCATCCCTGGCAGTATTGCAGGAAAGATTGGACAGGGTTTGGAGCAACCTGTTCTAGTGGAAGGTGTCCCTGCAGAGGTGACATTTAAGGTCCTTTCCAACCCAAACCAGTTTGTGATTATGTGAATATAATCAGCACGTCTGAAGGAGGAGGATTGTTAAGGGATGGACTAATTGCAGGCAGGGAAAAAATAATGAGACAGACTTTGCTTTTTGGCTTCCAAAGGCAGCAAGGGCTCCCTGGCATGGGGTGGAGCAGGATATGGGGAAAAGGGTTGCAAGGACCTCCCCAGACCTTGTCACTGCCTGCTCAGCTGCAGCCAGCACTGCTGAGCCCCAGAGCAATCACTGCTTTAATGTTCTTGGGAGAAAAAAAAAAATAAAAATCCCGTTTGTGCAGGGAGAGAACAGGCTTTTCAAAGGCTTTTGCTGTGATGATTTACCCTGAAATGTTGTCACGTTCATCATTAATCTATTTTTTCCCCTTTTCTGTAACTTAACCTGCGACAAGCCGACATTGTAAGTGCTTGATTTCCCAAGAATAAATTACAGTTTCATAAATGGTATTTTGCTTCGCTGCTCAATTTGCAAGTGAAATGATGCCAATTGCTTTGTTCACAGGATTTTTATCTAGCACGAACAATACCATCCTCGAGATTTATTTATTTTTTAACCCTCAAGTTATTTTTGGAGCCTATATAACAGGAATACATGGAAAAGTACATGACAGCCCATATGTTTCGGCGCTATTGACTAACCACGAGCAGATACAGGGGCCCACGTGCCTATAAAACATTGATCTAGGAATGAGATGTCACACAGAGAGAGCCACTGCCCCAACGGAAAATAATCCCTCGGATCAGAAATATTTACAGCTGCCCCACGCTGGGTTAGAGAGTGCCCTGAGTGACTCTTTATAGGGGTGATTTCTGATTTGGAGTTGGGAAATCAGCCCCCCCCTCCAGCACACAGGGTCCCTCAGCCCCATGGGAAATATTGTGGGTTTTACACCAGCTTGATACTTTATTTTGTCCTATCATGATAAAATTATGAGAAAAAGGAAAGGAAAGAAAGAAAGGGTTTTTGAGCTAGGTAGTTACATTTTTTAAATGCAGAGAGGTCCTCTCTGCTGGGGACACTGGGCTCTGCCCAGGGACCACCAGGGCCATACAGGGTGTGATGTGCCACCATTAAACTTGGTAAATCCTTGAATCAAGGGAAGGGAAGGAAGGAAAGAGTCTGTGCTTTGGAGGCACTAATATTACAAGCTTTTGTTAGCAGCCCCTGGCTTCTCCCAGGACTTTTTAAACCTTCACCTTTGGGGGAGATCGTGGAAGAAACGCCTCCTTTGGGGAATATTTTGGATATAAGACAAAAAGTGAATGGAAAGGGTTGCCTTTGGAATGGAAACCTGGTGTTTGAGGTGTGTGTGCTCATCAATACATTGGGATGAGTTTGTGAAGAGCCTGGAGCTTCATCTCCATCCTTTAACTGAGCCACCCCCTCGAATCTGGCAGGGTCCCAGTTTTCCTTCCATTAATAAGCCATTTAACCCAAACCACAGAGCTCTGAACCTGCAGGTGATATGGGCAGTAGAGGCAACTCACATTTCCAACAGAGAAACTGAGGCACAGAGAAAATATATTTATCTTCCCCTTCAGATACAAAAATATATTTGTTGTCATTCCAATTCCCCCATGAGATCCCAGGAAATGTTTTTGCTGCTCCCTTGCAAATGAATGTTTCAAGACAACCCCAGACTTTGGGACTTTGGATTTCATCTAGCACTGAAAAAGGGCAAATTTCTGACGACAAACCCCATTACAAAACAGGACTGTCACCTTTTGGGAAACCCCAAGAGGGTTCCAGAGAAATTAAACATTCGCAGCCACACGAAGCATGTCCCTGCACCCCTGCTGAGGAGAACAAGATTAAAATTGAATATAAAAGAAGTGAGGGGGTGCCCACTGCAGGTACCGTGAGGTCAGGTCGCCTGGTGGCTTCCCCACGCACAGACAGGGCTGCTGGCCCTGAGCCCCGGGCTACAGGCAGCTAATGGCTTTAAGCGGCGCTAATTGATCCGAGCAGTCACTGTAATTACGGAGCGGGATACGGTGGCAAAACAGCGGCAGAGCATTAACTGCTGAGAGACCAGAAATCCAAATCACGGGTGAATCGATCCTCGGGCAGCCGGCAGTGACAGCCCCGGCCCCCAGCGCGGAGGACTTGCCTTTGCGCGGAGGTTTTCTGCAGGAACGTGCTGATTTCAGGAATATTTGATGAGAGGGAGGGTGGCTGCTTTGCTCTTTTAATCTATTTATTTGAATTTTGCCTTCAAGCCCAGGCTGTGTGGCCGCACGGCTCTCCGGCTTTGCCCGCGCCGCGGCAGCCCCTGATCCAAACGTGTCCAAAGAAAAGCGCTGGGTATCTTTGCAATTAATTAGTCTTAATGACAACCTTCAGCAGCACCAGGGCAGGATGTTGTACGAGCGACCACGAAGGGCAGCACCGTGCGTGCAACAGGGACCCGCTCCGCTCCTTTCCCTAGCGCAACTAACT
This sequence comes from Pitta sordida, assembly GCA_013390025.1. NCBI lineage: Eukaryota > Metazoa > Chordata > Aves > Passeriformes > Pittidae > Pitta > Pitta sordida. The sequence continues at coordinate 623,711 of WEKX01017016.1, read as the reverse complement.
CATTAATTTTTCTTATTAAAACATGCGGTAATTGGTACTTCTGATGGCGAGGGGCTGCTTGGGGGCGAGGGAGGAGCAGGAGCAGCCCCCAGCCCCTGCCTGCGGCCACCGGCTCCCAGCAAGAGCCCGAGGATCGAAACTGGAATGAGCAGGGGAAGGAGAGGGGGTCTGGCCCGGGGACAGCGCTGGGAAGTGACAAGGTGTGGGAAGATGACATTGTTTTGCAGTAACCTCCCAACCTTCGTTAATGCTGCTGTCACGGTGCCGACGTGCCGCGTTAATTAAAGCGAATGGTACACGACAGAGCAGTAATTCCATTATTTCTCCGTGCTTGCATATTCCTGTGCCTCATCAGAGTAGGGCAGGGGGTGCAGGGGACTCGGGTGGCAGGAGCGGGGGTCCCTGAGCAGCTGGTGGTCCCTGACCTGCCGCCTCCTGTCAAGGACCTGGTGCCACAGCAACAAGGACACTCAGGGCTCCACAGCTCCGGGTCCCCTGCACACCCTGTGCCACTGCTGCAGCAAATCCCTGCCTCAAAACCGTGAGGGCCCACATGCCACATCCACACAGGGACACACCGAGGGCAGCGAGGCCCCTGGAGCCATGGAAAGCATCCAGCAGAGGTGAACCCTTCTCTCCCACAATCAGCAGCCACAAGCAACAGACAGGTATGGGCTGACGGTGGATCAAGGGTTTTGCTAAAATGCCTCCTCTGCAGAGGTTGTTCTCCCCCCCTCCCACACCTCTTCCTGCCTCTGTCCAACAGCATTCCCAAAAGACTAAACACCTTTGGTTTCCATGGCAGCCTGATTTTCAATGAGCATCCTTCAAGTCCTAACCGGAAAGAAAGTGTTTCATTAATGCATACAGGACACACTGGCATCTCCCCGGGGCGACAGAATCCTTCCCCCAAAACGAGCACCTTCTGCCCATGGCTTTTTTATTTCAGTGTGCTGATGGATTGATGGAGCCATGGGAAGGGGCTGGCCTCTGCCTCTGCCACCGACTCACGAGGATGGCTTAGAGAAGGAATTGGGTTGCTTTTTCTTGGAGGAGGTTAAATAAATAAAGTGATGTTGAGAACTGGGAGGCGGCACATGGAGCTTCCCTCTGGAGCAGCTTCCTCGCCTCCAGCCCATTGAGGAGGGGACAGTGACACCTCCTGAGCTGTCCCGGATAACAATCTCGTGGTTTTAATTTGCCTGTTTCTGTCCAGACTCTCCTTCTCTCTCTCCCATTTAACACAAGCCAAGCATCTGCACGCTCACAATTTGCCATTTCTTTTGGGTTTAACCCCATTTAGTGGCTCTGCTGGGCAGACATTGCCCAGAGCTGAGGAACGGGAAACTAATGAACTAATGATTTGAAGCGCAGCACTTCAGTCCTGCAGGGTTTCATCAGAAAGAGTCAAAGGACATTTCCCCCAGCCCAGGGGTCCCAGGGCAGGGCAAAGCGAGCTATGTTTGCTATGCGATGTCCAGATAAAGTAACCATTAAGCAGAACGAGCAAAATTTTTCAGCAGAGGGTGCCTGGGGGAGGATGCAGAGCAACCCAACCTTCACCAGCCTGGGACCCTTCAAAGGTTTTTCCAGACCCCAGGTCACGGCCCAGCCCCGGCCCTGGCTTTTCCCAGCCCCGAGGATAATTGCCGTCCAGCCGTGCCGTACCCTCTCGCTGACCCCGCCGGGGTCCCAGCCACCCTCCGGGATCTGGCAAGGGCAGAAATACGGCCGGACCTCAGGGGGCTCCTAAAAGCAGGTCACGCCGAAACAATGAAGCTTTGTCAGAGGCAAAGAGGGAACGAAGCCGCGGTCAGCCCCGACCGCTGCCGCGGGATTTACAGCCCAACAGATGGGACGGTGGCTGTGGATGATCCACGGAGCATCGCCCTGGGGCAACCAGGGGATGGGGAGCCAGGAAAGCGTCCCCACACTTTGGTTTTTGGTTTGCACAGGCAGCATCATCTCTATCTGCTGCAGAGGCTGCTCTCCAGAGACCAGGACTTGTGAGGTCTCTGCTGGGCAAGTAATGGCTCCAATGCCTGGCTGTGCTTCCCTGCTTGGACTCGTTTCCCTTGCTGGGATTTCTAAATGCAGAGCTGCCAGAGCTGAGATAACCCTCAGAGCATGGTATTCCCCCAGGGAGGTTTGCTCTGCCTTACACATCACCCAACCCTTTGAGGAGCCTGTGTGGATCCAAGCATTTCAGAGGGGTCTGGACCTCAATCCTCAATCCTTGAAAAGGAGGCAGGATGCTGCCATGCATTTATCCATCACATTTATCCAAGAGGTTAGGAAGTAGCCACGGAGACACGAAAAAGGTCCTGCCCATGCACATGCAAAGGATGGTCAAAGAGCATCAAAGGTAAATGCAGATAAAGGTGTTGCACAGGATACTAAGGTTGAGATAAAAGGCATTATTTTTTACAAGAACACCTAATAACATTGATTCTGGCACATGACAACCGTTCACCTCAGTGCCTCCTTCTCCGTTATTTTTGAGAGGACACACAGATCTTCGTTAAGACTCAAAAGCTTCACACACCAAAAAAAAAAACCACCACATTTTGACTTATCCAATCTGCACTGCACAGAGCTTTTTCACATTCACACAAGAAAAGCATCTTTTCCTCAATCCTTCTGCAAAAACAGAGTGGTTTTCACGGACGAATTTCAGCCCAGCCCTGCAGTTTTCTGACCATCCTTGCCCCATTTCCCTGGCCCAGGGCAGCAGGGCCCTCACAGCAAAGCCTCTGGTGCTTGCAGGAGGCAGCTCTGTGCCAGAAGAGAAAACCCATTACAGCTCCCAAGAGCAGAAACATTTTATAAGGCGGCAACATTATTAAATAAATACATATTCATAAATTATTTTGCTACATAAACAATATTAATATCACACCTTCCAGCTTCAAAAGCCCATCACAGGCAGGGACTCATTAAGACCCCAGACTCCCAGCAAAGACTGCTCACAGACTTTTGCTTACATGGAAACTCAGAGACTTTATTAAACACGAGCAATATATTTATTTTAACAGAGTACAAAGCCTGGACTTGGCCACCCTAAAACAGCACTCGGAGCTCCGAATCCCCGAACAGGCCAATCAAACAAGGCTAATGTGTGCAATATATCTTGGGTGAGTAATATACAGCCACATTTCCTGCTCCATTTACCCAGTTTTAACTACACCTGACCTACTCTTATCCTAATAGAAAACGGCTGCTCTTCTCATTGCCCGTCCTCCACACATGTTTTTCTGATAATGACCAAACCTAAATCACTTCCCTTTCTCCTAAGTGCTGGGCACCTGCTGTCTTGTGACATTTAACTAACAACAAGTCCTTTTGCAGGACCTCCAGGTTAGTTCCCGGGGCCCTGGGCCTCTGTCCCTGTGTCCTGTCTCCATCCTGCATCCGGCAGTCGGAACTAAGGCAGGAGGGTCCCGCACTTGGGTCACAGGAACCCCGTGGGATGCTACAGGCTGGGGGAAGAGCGGCTGGGAAGCTTCCCGGCAGGAAAGGACCTGGAGGCGCTGGTGACAGTGGTTGAACATGAGCCGGCGTGGCCAAGAAGGGCAAGGGCAGCCTGGATTGTGCCAGCAATGGAGTGACCAGTAAGACCAGGGCAGTGACCATCCTGCACAGGGCACTTCTGAGGCACCTCAGATCCTGGGGGCAGTTTGGGGCATCTCATGACAAGAAAGATATTGAGGTGCTGGAGCATGTCCAGAGAAGGGAACGGAGCTGAGGGAAGTTCTGGAGGACAAGTGTGATAAGAAGGGATTGAGGGAGCTGAAGGTCTCAGCCTGGAGAAAAGGAGGCTCAGAAGGGACCTCAGCACCCTCCACAACTACCTGACAGGAGGGTGGGGCCAGGTGGGGATTGCTCTCTTCTCCTAAGAGACAGGGTAAGGGGAAACGGACTCAACTTGCACCAGGGATAATTTAGATTGGATATTAGGAGCAATTTACTCACCAAAAGGGCTGTCCATCCCATGCACAGGCTGCCCAGGGCAGTGGTGGAGTCACCATCCCTGGAGGGATTTAAAAGACATGTAGATATGTCCCTTAGGGACATGGTTTAGTGGCGGGGCTGGTTTAACAGTTGGACTCAACGATCTCAACAGTCTTTTCCAACCTAAATGATTCCATGACTCTGTGATCCCAGCCCCACGGGATTTCCCTGTAAAGCCTCACCCAGAAAACCTGGGAGCTGCCTCAGCTCTTGCAGCCAAGGTCTCACTGCATCAGTGAGGATGCTGCTCACAAGCAAACCTGACCCATGGGTTCATGCTGGGGTGAGAGGTTCACCCAAACCCACGAGCATCACCTCACAGACCAGGTTCAGCTTTGGCAGGGAAAAAAATCTGCTTCCGACAGTGTTTTCCCTGCATGGAGCTTAGCCTGGGGTGATCCATCGAGGTGGATTTAAAGCCTCCTGAGCAGGGTGTTTAAATGGCCAATGTGACCAGAAAATGTGCTGGATTCCCAAGCACCGGCTGCATTTCTCCAGTGCCGAGGAATCACAGCTATATTTCATTATTGTTACTAATTGCTGTAAAGTATTACAGGGAGGCGATGGCACAGGCAGAAAGAAATATCAACCATTTGCAGTCTATTGACCCTGGAGAACATTTCCCAAGCTTGCTTAGGGGTGCAGAAATCGGTGCTCGGTGCAAAGAAATGAGAAAAACCATTTTCTGAAGGAATTAGCACATGGCACAAGCAAATTGCAGCAATTGTCTCTCCCCTTTCTAAGTGCTGAATTGCCTCTATAATTCCCCATCATTTAGTTGCATAAATCTTGCACAAACAAACCAGCAATTTGCATATGCACAGAAAAGAAATTATAGAAACACGAGGAAAGAAGTTATATTTTCCTTCATGAGATGGAAATAAATAAGCATTGCTTACTGCCTAAGCTGTGTTTGGCCCAGACCAGAAATAAAAATTGAGGAAACCCTTTAATTTTCAATAATAAATACATATCAGAGGATGAAAAAAAAAAATGTAATTTGTGGCACATGGAAGCCCGCGGTTCCTGGGTTGTTGTACCGTGAAGTGCAACAGCTGCAGTGGTAGAGTCGTGTGTGATCACAGAATCAGAGAACCCCAGAATGGTTTGGTTTGGAACGTTCCAACTGCCTGCCCTGGGCAGGGACACCTTCCACGACACCAGGTTGCTCTAGGCCATGTGTCACACTGATGAGCTTCGTGACTGTGGACAAGGGATGCAGCTCACCACAGCTGAGAGGCCAAGGCAGCTGCCTCTGGTGTGGCTCAACCCAGCACTGACTGAAATAAATGCAGACACTTTTGGGGAAGCAAATGTCTCTTGAAGGCAACACCCCCTTACGACTCATCTTGACTTTCAGCCATGAAATGCCTGTTTGTTGTGATTTCTGTGGAGGACTCTGAGGTTTCGCTGCTACAGAAAGCCCAGGGTTAAGCGCGGAAGGAATTAAACTCTTCCTCTAAATTATTGAGCCATAACTCACTGTCTGGCCTCAGATCCCACGGGTGGATGGAGGCACCAGTGGGCAGCAGGGGGAAGGAGCAACTCTGCTCATCACGCTGGTGGAGACTTCCCAGAGGAGGGAACTGGCTGCTTCCGATTAACTCCCCGTGTGACTGATCTCATTCTGGAATAAGAGGGTGTTATTCCAAAACACCATAATCCTCTTCCAAATGACTTAATCGCATTTGGAATAATGTGCTTTTCTTCCAAAACATTCATATAGGGGGAAAAAAATCGGGGGTGAAAAAAAATCAATCAGAAACAGCCTTGTGGAGTAACACCTCGTGCAGAAGGGCTCTCAGTGGGGATGTGTGAGACCGAGCTGGTCTACAAAGACTCAATAAATCACTAGTATTTGCAGTAATTCCTGAAGGCTGGGAGAGCAGCACGACTTCCTCACTTTGTCTCCAAAGCTATGGAGCTCCAAAGCAATGCCACTATGTGCCGGTGCTCCAAGCTCCCACCCACGTCCCTCACGGTCCCTATGGACCATGTGTGGCACCTCTCCATGTCCCATTGCACACCCACTGCACAGGGATGTGTCAGCCAGGCCAAGCTGGAAAGCTAAAAGAAGGTAGGAAGACCCAGGTGGCACCAACACCCACTGGCTCCCACGCCACAGCCCTTCACTTTTCCTCCTCTGCGTGTCACACACTGCCAGGGCAGGAGGACCTTCACGTCAAGGAGAGGAGCAAGCAGCGACCTGAGGGTGAAAGCAGGAGCTCTGACATCTTTCATCCATTAACTAATCATTCCTCCTGCACAACACATGTGCCAATTCATCATAGGTGATCAATACCTTCCTTGAGGCCCCAGGATGATGAACATCTCTGCTGATATTCAAATGACCTTGAGAGAACGAGGGCAGCTCCCTCGGGCACAGGTCAAAGAGCCAGGACTATAAGATGATATGTGGACCCAGGATCTCTTTGTAAGGCACAGAGAAATGGTTTTGGGCAGAAAGCTTCTCCAGAAAGAAAAACAAGGGACAATTTTAGATCATGCAAAGGGTGAAAGATGATGCTGGGCCAAGCAGACCTGGATTTTGTGCGCCAGGTTAGAGCAGAAGGCGGTGACACCCGCCTGCAAAAGGGTTCACCATCCCACGCCCTTCCTCTGGGCTTAGGGGCAACTCACAGCATCTCTGTGTGCAGTCAGAGATGGAACCAGGGATTGTGATCTCCATCCCTCACAGAGACCAGGAGCTTCTGCGTGCCTCCTCTGCTGGGCTCAGTCCCTTACTCATTATTATGTGTGGCAGGGTAAGGACCAACTCTGAGCCTCTCCAAACCACCATTCACCTCACCAGCCCAGCAGGTCCCGGGGCTGCCCTGCTCCTGCATGAGGAGTTACTGCCTTTGGCCCTGGCTCTGCCCATTTCCAGCAATGCCAGCAGGAAAATAAACCCCCATCACCCTCCACGTGCAAAGCAAACCAGGACTAGCCCTGCAGGTTGACTGAGAACGACGATGTTTAGGGTTTACTTTTCTCAGAAGGGGGAAAAAAAAAGATAACTAAAGACAACTAAAGCAGTTCCACACCTTCAGAAAAAGTGAGAACCAGTCCTTTAAGACAGCTGTTTGTCCTGCAAAGCTCCATGTTTCGCCCCAACGATTCTAATTGAAAGAAATGCTGAGAACTGGCAAAGCTCCTACAGTAGTTGTTTGCGTGATTTAGGTTAAAAATAATTGCTGTCCAGGCTTATCTGCCTGACAGAAGTAATTAGATCACAGGGTACTTATAAAGCTGCCATTTCCTACGAGCATATTTTAACATGGCCTTTATCGTTTGACCTTTATATCTGCAGCAGCTCCATCCGCTCCCTGCTCCTGTGATGGATTTATTTTAGAAGATGGGGCTCAGGCTTGCCAGTCCTCGGGCGAGGATGTGGCACAGGAGACATATTACAGCCCCAGCAGCTTCTGCAGCGAGGATGAGAGATCGTGCCTTCACAAGGAGGAGATGTGCCAGACCCAGACCCTGCTGTGACTCCACCAGAATTAATCTGCAGGGTTAAATTTATTGTTTGCACCGAGGGAAATTACTGATGGGCATTACAAAAAGTTGGGCCGTTGGGACATGGCAACACAGCACTGGAAGGGAATATGTTATTATTTGAGATATAGTCATATATGTCACATATTCGTATTTTCCCCAGAAAAATTATTCATCCCTTTTCCGCCAAAAAACAAAAGAGTCAGAAGATTCCTTCTTGTACATCTCAAAAGCAGAAGATGTTCTTCCTGGCTCATGGGTGAAGCAGCTCCTTGACTCCCAAAGCTCAGAGGAGGCCAAAAGCAACATCCAAGACAGAAAATACCCACGAGAATTAGATTGCAGCCACTATTTTCTGACATAAAACCAGCCACAGGGACACACTGATCTCATGCACAACCAACCCTGCAGATGCACAGCAGGCACTGGAGTCCTGCACAGCTGAACAGCTCTGAGGAAAGAAACAACTCCTCCAAAATCTAAGACAACATCACTACTTCCTTTCCTCTTTCTTTGAACCCCACACTTGTGTAGGCTTCCTCTTTCCATCAGCATCCCTTGAGAAGCAATTTGACTTTGCTGGAGTTGTCAGATTTGTAAAATAAGAGATTTCCTTTCTGCACCTCACTCAGCTTTTTTATGAAATCTTCTTTTCTTTTAAAAAACATTTTCAAACTTCCCTCGTGAGTGATGGATTTGTTTTTCTTTTATTGTCAGAACTTCCTTAACAACATAAAGACTCTAAGTTTGAACAGTAACCAGGGACTGCTGAAGAGTTGGAGTTTGTGTTTATTGCAGTGTCTGGCAGATTGCTGGTAGGACAGTATTAAGAGCACCAGTTTGGCTCCCACCACGGCCCAGTTTAGCCACTGAGATGCTCTTCACAGGTTTGCCAGGGCACTGCTGAGTCCTCCTTTTGCTCTGCATCCAACAAAACAAAGAGCAAGGATTCCGCTGGTCCTGTTGGGGTGGGTGGTACTGGAGTGCCTGGCTGGGGGAGAGCATGGACTGACCGATCTGTGTCGTGAGCTGTGGAGTGCTCAGCTCAGGGTGCTGGTTTTCACATTGCCTCAGGCAAAATGAGCAGCAAATATTCCCTCTACAGCATCTCTTCCAAAGCAGAGATTCCCAGGCTGGTTTAAAGAGCCTGAAACATTAGGTCTAGATGTGGATTGAATGTTTGCAGAGCCATGATATGCCCTCCAAGGATGGAAATTTCGTCCCTCTGTTCATGCAGGTGAAGTGAAACACTTGGGCCGGAGTTATTTTGGCTAAGTTGCCTTCTTTAGGGAACCAGGTTGAAAATCCTGGGCACTGCCAGGCAGATACTCTTCCTGCTGAGATTCACCAAATGATGAAGCAGAACAATAAAGTTGAGCCTCACCTCCAGCTGCCAATGGTGGGAGCTCTCCTGCCCAGCTCCTCTAGCACCCCACACCTCTGGAATACGTGGAAAGGCCAATGGGATGATTTATATCTTGCCACAGATAGGATTGGATTGAAAAGATGCTGCATCACCCACTGAACCAGGATTTCCACCAAGTGCTGCCTTCCCACCACATCTCCAACAAGCCCCCAGTTTCCTGCTGGTAGCTCAGAGTGGATTTGATGATCTGAGAAGGACCTCCAGTCCCACAGAAAATCCCAGGCTGTGTTAGAACCTCAGTTGCTTTCAGAAGTGGAACAGGTGGGAACAGCTGCTGCAAACCAGAGCTATTTGCCATCAGGTGGGCAAAGCCAAGGGTCTCTTCAGAGCTCTGCAGAAGTTTGTCTCATCTGCAGGTTCGTCTCTTTTAAGGGGAGGCAGAATAGCTCTGAAATAGGATTTCAGGACCAGTTTATCTATCAAGGACAAAATCCCACACTGAGACAACATCATGGAGAGATTATCCCACGTTCTCTGAAGGGGAGAGCACAAGATTATCCTGAAACGAGGCTTGATTCAGCTGAGGCAATGACAGATAATTGGTAACCCCCTCTGCAGAGCTGGGTGACCCAGCCAGCACTCCCAAAGTAGAAAAGCAGCAGTATTTCCAAAGGGAAGGAATCCAAGGTCTGACGTGGACTCAGTCTGAAAGAAAAACTTCTGGAAAAGATCAGGGCAAGGCCATGAATTTATGAAGTAGTTGCTCGGCTGACTCTAATTTTTAAAGCATTATTATCCTTTTAGCAAGGCTGTCGGGTAGATGGAAGCCAGAGCCAGTGTGATGAAGAGCAGCTGAACAGCGATTTGCAGCAATTCCTCCTGCCTTCCACACTTTTTTTTCCTGCAGAGCAGCGAGCCAAATTGCCTGTAACCAGCTTACTGCAGCCCAAAACTCTGCAAAAAGGGAGATTTCTGGGCTGGTGGTGTGAGGAATGAAGAGGGTGAATGAAAAAGGAAGAGAAACACCAGTGGCAAATTCTGGCATCTGCTGGCACTGCAAATCCCAAAGCCAGACAGGTGAGAGAATATTGGCTTCAGAACCTTGGAGATTCTTTCTAGACTGACCCAAATGGGGGAACCCAAAATTTCTGCAGATTTGCACCCATTTTCTGTGCAGCAAATCCTTGCCTTGCTCACAGCGATATCTCTGTGTTTCTCCAGTGACAACGGCTCAGTCGGATGCAGCACCTCTCTACCCCTCCAGGTGCTCACATGCCACCTTCCGAGTAATGCAATCAAAACAATCCAGCTAAAAGCATTTCATCTGGCCTAGGCTGAAATGAATTGTTCCTAATAAAACTAAAGCTCTCTGGGACAACTAATGGGTGCTCATTAGTACAGGCAATGGACGATTCAATCAACCATACAGGGAATCTAATGGGGATTGATGGCCAAAATACAAGATGGGTTTAGGCCTTTAAATAAACATCTGATGGGCTGATGATCAGACTAGTCATGGGAATCTGTGGGGAAGGTCCACACCTTATTAATAAAGAGAGAAACAAAATATGTATGTGGAAAACGGCATGACTGAGTCCCCGGGGGGTTTAATGTTATTGCTGTGGCAGCAGGTGGCTTTCCAGAGATGCTCATCTTTCCAAACAGAGCGGGTTTGGGAGAGAGTTAGAAGCTGGTGTAACTCAGACGATACAAGAGAGCAACTGGAAAACCTCTGAATGAACCTTTGCACTCAGTATGGCCCTTTATTTAAAACCACCTAGCAGACAATCCTACTTTTTCCTGCTTCATCTCCTCCCTTCAGCAAAGGCTGCTGCACAAGATTTTTCCAAACCCCAAGATGTTTCTACCTTTGTCCTTGAGCTGATGGAGGAATGGAGTGACCTGCAGAGCTGCAGGAAGGGCACATCCACCTCTGGGACTTCCAAGTCGCTCTTCCCTGCAGCAAACCCTTCCTTGATCTCCACCCTCCCATTTCCTTCCCTTTGAAAGGCCTCCAACCGAATCACAGATGGCAATTCCTGTGTGACAGATCCTAATGTCGTTATTGACGACAGACCAGGTGTCCAGGGAGGCATATTGCTGCCTTTAACCCAAAATTCATCCATAGCCTTACCTGGGTAGTTTAGGGTGAGTGTAAAGGTATCTTCATGGGAAGGAGTTAGGGTCACACATTGGTTTTCCCTCTTGCCTCATTTTTCCTTGGAGGAGGGGACAGTTCTGCACAGCATGGCTGGGAGTGACTAAACTTGACACCAAAGGGGTCCTGTTCTCAATAGCACCATCATTAAAATGCTACAAAAATCTCTCTTGAACTTTAAAAGGGCCTGGGAAGGGACATGCTTCATGTGACAGGGTGTGTATGAGCCTTGAGTCATTATAATGTGCTGCTCCTGTTCCTTGCTGCGTTTCAGGTACCTAATTCCTAGTCAAGAGAAAGAAGCCATTCCTATTCTGGGTTACAGAGCAATTCTAACTCCTAATGCATCAGTCTGTCTCCTGCCTGACACCTAAATACGACACATTTTTCCATAGATTAAGCGCTGTACAGCTCTCCTGCTATAAGGAGCTGGATAAAAGGGGGATGACATGGGATCAGCACAAGCAGGAGATGCAGTGTGGACCACGGCTAGTTAGCAGCAGGTAAAAAAACCCCACAGGTGACTCGTTCCCGCTAATGTTTTAAAGAGAGAGCTCTCGTGCTCGTTATCTCTCCTGGAGACAGGGAAAAAATCCCAACAGCCTTTGTGGCAGCGAAGACAAAGCTCTGCTCGGTGGGAGATGTTCTATACAGCATAATGTATGCCGGGAGCAATCCTGGTGTTTTATGGGCCCGCTTAGTGTGAAGTGCAAAACAGGCTCGGGGCTGAGACTGACTGCATTATTCATTAAATATTTCAGTGTGAGGCTGAGGTAGGGAACAACATCACAATAGTGTATTGTCCTTTTTCTACCCCTAAATCATTGTTTGTGTTTAAGAAGGCAAGTGGGAGGAATCTTTTCCATTCAGTGTAATGCCATGGACTGACACATCCCGGGGAAAAGCAGGATAACAGCGAAGCAAACCCCACAGACCCTCCAAGGGAGGGGGAATCGTCCTGTCCAAAATATCAGCCCTGTCTTCAGAAGAGGAACAACTCAGCGCCTGACATTTCTATTTGGAGATGATTCACCAGCTCTGCTGTGCATGAAGAGGCGTATCAGCAGGTGGGTGTGCAGACAAGGAAAGTTTTCTGGCAGTTTTTCCCCTCTGAAGCAGCAGGGTTATTTCCACACCACTCTCCAATCACTCTCCTGTGTATGATTTACTTATCAGAGGCAATGGCTGGCTCGCAGCAGGGCAGTCAGAAGCTGTGCTATAACCCGAAATTGCAATATTTGGGGTCAGAGCAGCCGAGGGCAGAGGCAGGTGAGGAGGCAGAGCTGCCTCTGTGCAGATCCACTGCTGCCATCAGCCGGCAACTGGAAACCAGCACAGGGCACATCCCCTCCCTGGAACGAGAGTTAAAGCTGGCACAACACACCCCAACCACGCCAAACCCTCCACTGGCTGTTTTCACTCCAAAAAGGCACCTTTGGGAATTAAAAAGAACGGTGCAGCATATGGGATGCTCAGGCACAGGAGAAGGCTGGACCTCTCCAGGCAAAAATTGCCTTTAAGCGATGCTTTATCCTCTCCAACGCCAGGGAGCCGAGAATCACAGAAGCTTAAGGGTGGAGTGAGGGTGTGGACAGGCCTTGCTGGGTCCTGGGGTGGGTATTTTGGAGCTCAGCAACAGCGGGATTGCTCAGGCAGCTCCCTACATACTGCAGTTGGACCAGAGCTTTGGTCTGCAGTTCCCCTGCTCGTTATCCCTACAGCTCTGGTGTGGTGTTGAGACTTAAGGTTTGGCCGAACTTCAGATAACCAGTTATTTCAGATAACATGATTCTGGCCAGAGCTACATGAGATTCCAGACCTTTCTCACTTCTGTTTCCCTTCCTGCAAAACACCCTGCAAAGATAAATCTTGGCAGCTGCCTCTTGCATGAGATGAAACAGGATCAGCTCCCCAGGTCTGACACAGCTGAAGCGCAATAAAATTCCCCTTTTCTGCTCTTTTGAGAACCATCAGAAAGAAACTTAAGTGGCTCAGTTCTGATTTTTAATTTGTTTCTCTCACATGTTCCCTCTCAGCTTAGATCAAGGCTCATGGCCAGAAATTCAGATTTCAGAGCCAGGAAACCTTACACTAGGCCACTGCATGGGTTTATTTCTGTTATTTTGTATGTGCTGTGCTTCCCACGTGGAGCCATTTGCATCCAGCCCCCTCCAAATCAAAGTTGCACCACTTTTCCTTTGAAATCAGCCCTCCAAAGGTGGGGGGACAGAGGGCTCAAGTATTTCTGAGATAACAGCCCGTTATTTTCTAGGGACAACTGTTCACATGCACAAGTCTCTTTCTACAGGACTGATACAACCACTTTATAGACTTCCCTTTTGTTTAGATTAACTGGCAATTTACAGGCACAGCTGCTGCATTTTTGAGAAGATGGAAACCACAGAGATCAGGGCTGGGCACGACCTGCACATGTCCCATGCCAGAGCCCTCGGCTTCCTCCAGCAAGAGCATCCCCGAGAGCAAACTCTGATGCAGCCCCTGAATTCCCCGCACTGGGTATTCCCCTGTCGTTTATCCCCTTGGAAAAGCTGCAAAGCTCTGGCTCGGGAAGGGAGGAGGAAGCAATGGGTCCCTCCTTTGCTTCAGCGGTGTCCCTGCAGACCCTCCCTGTGCCACCAGGCAGGTGCAGTGCAGACACCGGGGCGCTGCCACCGCCAAAGCTGACCCGGAGCTCCTGACCTGGCTTGGACTGGAGCCCGTGACCCAGAGGTGAACTGCTCTACATCCCATATCCAGTCTCCCACTGAGTTTATTTTCTGGTGTGGCAGATCAAAGGCTGCTGTAAGGAGAAAATCTATCAAAGGCTCAGCACCCTAAGATAGATCCAGCTCGCTTTTATGTTTAGTTTTAACAACCATACTCCTTCCTATTGTTCAGCAATCGCTTTAAAATGGATAATTATCAGATTTCCCTATTAATGGGAAAAATCAGGCAGTCATAAATCTTAAAATGTGCTACTATCTGCACGCTGCATGTATCACATTAGGGAAAAAACAATCTGTAGAGCAAAGCTATTACAGAGTGACCACATCTCTGCTCAGCAGCTGGTTTTGATTTCAGCAGAGGGTCCCTTCTGCTTCCCAGCATCCACCAGTCCTGCTCTTCCCACTGCTGCCCTGTAAGTGCTGTAAAACTCCATCAGCAATTCTGTGCATCTGAGATGACTCCCAGCTCCTCACTGGATCTGCCTTGTCCTTCATCAAATCCTCGAATGGTTTGGGTGGGAAGGGACCTCAAAGATCATCTCATTCCAACCCCCCTGACATGGGCAAGGACACCTTCCACTAGACCAGGCTGCTCCAAGCCCTATCCAGTATCATTGAAGAAGTGAAAATTTCTTTTATTTCCCCTACACTGTGACCTACACAAAGCTGAACACGGACTCAAATGACTGGTGGACACACGGCCTTCCAGATCCTGGTGTCTCCCTTATTCCACAGAGAGTGAAAGTATAAGGGAACACGGACCAAAAGCTGCAGGTTTATCTTGTGGTTAAAACAACAGACTGACACTCAGGAAATTCCAGGTGGGATTCTGGTCCTCTTCATCAAAAAGGGTTGGAATCTAAAACAGCCATGAGGACTAGTTTGGGTTTTGCCACAGTTTAAAAGTGACTTTGGGTAAATTGTTTATCCAGCTCGGTTCTCATTCCCTGTGCTAGCTGGGGCACTCATGCCCATCCTGCTGGGATGTTGCATGAATTATCTGGTATTTGGGAAGCTCACACATAACAATTAAATGTTGTCCTGCTTTTAGATCAGAACTACAATAATACAGAGCTGAGTACATTTGCTTAGGTTCTCCTATGACTGCCTGAATTCACTGAGACAAGTGACAGAGAAATATGATTCACCCTATTCATGACTCTTTCCAAAACAGTTTAATCTGAGCCATTGGAAAAATGTTAAAGGCAAGACTGTTTTATTCCACATTTCTGTTTTCAATAAACACCCCAGGACAAAAAACATCCCCCACAGCAGATCTATGCAAAGGACAAAAAGGCGTTAAATCCTAAAAAGGAGGAAGAGATAAATAGTTTACTTCTATTATCTTTACCATATGTTCTATTCCAACTGGATACACATAAACAGCATGTAATCTTCAGGCTCAGCTTTAGACTCTTTGAAGTGACCTGACCATACTACTGATTTATTTCAAACTAACCTTTCTCTTTGAACCCCAGGTCAAGGTTAATTCCATAATAAAACATACCTTATACAGCTGGCTGTTCCAGGGGCGGTAGCAAGGAACCAAGCCCTCAGCCATAAGCATTTGTTTCACTGAGTGTGGTATTGTATTTCTATTTTCTCTCCCCTGTATTAATTTCCTTCACAGACCCTAGTTAAGGGGGGAGAAAAAACCTCTTTTCCGGTCCATGAGATCAATTTTAAACACACTGGAATTAAATGAAGACATTTAAGCCACATTTCTTTGCTGAAATGCATCCGCCAACACCAGAAACTATTTTTATTACAGCCTATGTTTAATAATCAGATCTTCCATTTCAGAAGAAGCTGAGCAGCGATGTTATTCCAACTCCTGCACTGGCAACGACCCTTTCAGCATCTTTTACAAAACCATCTTTGCACTGAATCACAGCAAATCACCCAGGATAGCTTTTCTATCTAGGAAAATAAAATGGGAAAAGAGAAATGCATTTGAAGAGCACTGCTCAAAAAAGCAGAGCAGAGCTCCTTCCCAGTGCCCCAGTCTGTGGGTGTTTTAAGGCAGAACCCCTTCAAGCAGGGGTGCAAAGGTGTGGGAGCAACCTTGGGATGTGGCAGACCTGGGAGATGCTGAGGTGCATTGGGTATTGCTAAATCAGGCAGTTTTTAAGAGGACTGGAAAGATGCTTTTGAATCTCAGCCTCCAGCCCATGACCACTTGCAGCGCTTAATTAGAATGCAGCAACACCAAAGCTAAACCTGGAGCTCTTCCCATATTTGTCCTGACTCCAAAGCTTTGCCAACACGGTCCCTCTTGCAGCTGCCAGGAGAGGGATGAGTAGAAATCTGGGTCTGAGTCTTCTGCAAGGCACAGGCTGGAAAACCTTCTCTGCTGCAGCTAAAACCAGGGGGGAATTGTTCTTCCCCTTCAACGGAAGGATGAATTCATCCTGGCTTATCCTCACTCATTTCACAGGCTTGAGCTGTTCAGCACCAGCATCACACGAAAGTGTGCTCCCCAAAAACTGTCCCCGGAAGCTTTCAGTGCTACCCCTCTGCCTTTAGGAGCAGCCTCATAAAACAGGGCTGAGTTTGAGCAGACAGCACTCTGGGGCAGCATCGATACACCAAACTTGTTATCTCATCAATATCTGTCACTGCCCAGCGCAGCTGAGCTCGCCGTAATGGAGGCACCATCCATTTGGAATCCCAAAGGTGGGCAGCAGTTTTGGATCAATGCTCTCAGAATCTCCATTAACTGTTACGACACCAACCATGGCTTAGATCTATTTTGGGTTAATTTCTTCATGCCAGAGCAAGGCCACAAAAGGTCTCTCCCTGCATTTTGACTCTCTGAGGGTAATAAAAAGTGGCAGTAAGGGGAGCCCAGCATTCCCAGAACTGATGTGGTTCCCAGGAAACACTTTCCCCTCCAGCTCTCCATTACCATTCCACCATGCCATCTTTCTCTCTCAGCTTCCCCTCAGGGATTACTGCCTATCCCCATGGCAGGACGTTCTCCACAGCAGGGCTCCAGCTGGCAGTGCCCTGTGTGTCCTGCCCTCCACACCACACTGTGTCCCAAAACCACAGTCCCCTGGACAGGCTGCGAGGTAAAAGATACAACATGCAGAAATTCCTGAACAGGAGTGTCCTGACTGTCCCAGAGATCTCACCAGTACTCCTCCTCTCCCTTCTACCACAGTAAGTGGTATTTTAAATGAGGGCACTGTAATTGTATCAGTCCAAGAGCTAAAAATAACAATGTAAAATTCCATCTGAATGCACTGAAAGAGAAATCTCCACAATTTTCTAATCTTGTTAAACAGGCACCAAAAATTATTACATCCAATGATTCATTAGTGAATGAAGTCAGCCAATTAGACAGCCAAGGGCTGATTTTTCCAAAAGATCTCACAGGACAATTTAATATCAGGGGAGATAATAAACATGTCCTAGGCTGGATCACTGAATGATGTCGCTAACAGTCTGTCAGAGATAGGAGATATTTACAGCAGAATGAGGCACCAGATCAGATAAAGTAAAATACATCCTCTCAAGGATATAGCAATATGGAAAGGAATTGCTCTGCCTGCATTTCAAGTCTGGGTAATTTCCATAACTCCTGAGGACAAGCTTTGTGTGGTGCTAGACCTCTTCTTAAGTCACCCATCCAGGCTCCTGGCATGTAGGAGACCCTTTGGAAAAAGCATGGAAAAAAGAGCACAGACCTCACAGGCTGGATGGTGTTTTAAAGATTAAAAAACATATACAGGCACCTAATTAATTGGACAACCTAAAACAAAGGTACATTTAAAATCATCTTGTTGACATGTTGCCATTGAATATGTCAGAGCCAAGCAAGTATTTGTGCTTTGCCAGAACTGATGCCTTCCTCTTGCAGCCTTGCTCATGCAGCTGCTACTGAAAGATGATTATTTGATACACATTTGATAAACCTACAACTCAATTTAATTTATGTACATCACCGTGAATTAATTTACAATTCCATATAACTGTTCACAGCCAATGATCTGTCTGGTTTACACAGAATTTTAAACCCTCTCTGTATATTCCCAAGATATTCAAGCAGGTGAGTAAGAAGAGGAACTGTGTACTTGGGAATGAAGTTCACGTTTTGTTTGCTTTGATACCAGCTTGTCCTTGGACAGGATGTGATTCAGCTGGTGTTCCTGTTCACTGTGAGTAAGGCTGCAAATTGCAGCTCCAGATAACTCTGGAGATCCAGTAACAGGTATCCACCACTCACCTGAACATTCTTCTGAGTACCAGCAACAGCCTGTGTGGCACCTGTATCAGTCACTCCATGAATATGCACAGTATTCCTCCTGAACGAATAAACCAAGGAAGGTGTTAGAAGACATCCAATATAGCTCTGTATTTCCAAAATTGTACTCAGGAGACCAACTGCATTTGGGTTGAGGAGACCTCCACCCTGATGATGGCGGTTTCTAAGACATTTTGGAACTGGAGAGGTGTTTATAGCACTCACACTGCCCCAGTATTCCAGGGAGGAACACTGAGCCTCAATCTCAGGCAACACGGTGAATGCAGCCTGGTGAAAGCACTGGTAAGAGATTCAACTAAAAAGTAAATTCCTCTCCCTTACTCATGTAACGCCAGACTGCAGAGATGACTCACACAACCCTGCGTTCATTCTGAGGCTACAGGTTTGGATGATAGGGGGAACTGCCGAGGAGTAATGACATCTACATGTTTTTGACTTAACTGTGTCTGTTAAGAGTTACACGCAACCAAATTTGACACAAAGAGCAGTGTCCCTGGATGACCTTTCTGGCTAATCTGTGTGTTGCTGTTTCACATGAATGCGGTGCCCAGGCTGGGAGTTTGCATCTGCTGTGCCCCAGCAGTGGAGGACAAGGGCCTGGGACCCTCCTGACTCTGAGCAGGCGATGGGGCACAAGGCATCTGACATGGTCATGGTGCAATTCACACCCCAGTACACACTGTCCCCTGCCCCGGAGTCCTGATGTGCTGACACTGGTGGGTACAGAGAGCTGGGCACCCCCTCCATGTCCTCTCTGCCCCATGGGTCACAGGCCTGTCCTGGTCTGTACCTGAGGGGAAGGTGACATTTTCCTCCCCTGACCCACAACTCCTTCCAGTCTCCATCTGAGACTTTACCCTTTACCCTTCTCCTACCTGTGGAGGAGGAACCATTCCCCTCTGAACCCTCCCAGTCTCTACCTGAGGCAAAGGTCCCATTGCCCCCCGTACTCTCTTCCCAGTCTCTACGTGAAAGTAAGATAAAATTGCTCCCTTTACTCCTCTCCCAGTTTCCACCTGAGAAGAAGATGCCCCAATGTACTCCTCTTGTGGTCTCCACCTGAGGGCAAGGGGCCATTTTTCCCCCTGTACCCCCACTCCTGGTCTACACCTGAGGGGAAGGCACCATTTTCCCACTGTACCCCTCTCTCATTCCCTGAGGGGACGGTGTCATTGCCCCCCGTACCCCTGTCCTGACTAGTATCTGAGGGGATGGCCCCATTTTCCCCCTGTGCCCCTCTCCTGACCGGTATCTGAGGGGATGCCGCCCCTCTCACAGCCAGTCTCTACCTGAGGGCAAAAGGACCATCCCCTCCTCATACACCCCTTCAGATCTTTACCTGAGGCAGCGGCACCATTTCCCCGCTCTGCACCCCTCTCCCTTCCTCTGCCTGAGAGGAAGATGCTATTGTCCCCTGTACTCTTCTCCAGGTCTCCACCTGAACCAAACACAGGTAGAGTCTCTCCTGGTCTACACCTGAGGGGAAGGCGCTACTCCCCTCTGCACCTGTCCCCTGGTCTCTACCTGACGGGAAAGCCCTACCGTCCCCTGCACCCCTCTCCCGGTCTCTCCCCTAGGACACAGCACCATTCTAAGTGTCGGGTGCTACACTTCGGTTACAATAACCCCATGCAAAACTATAGGCTGGGATTGGAGTGGCTGCAGGAGAATCAGGTGGAAAGAGACCTGGGAGTGCTGGTGGATAGAAAACTTAACATGAGGCAGCAGTGTGCCCAGGTGGCCAGAAAAGCCAATGGTATCCTGGCCTGCATCAGGAATAGCGTTGTCAGTAGGACTAGGGAAGTTATTCTCCCCCTGTACTCGGCACTGGTCAGACACATCTTG
>WEKX01017016.1:524109-603731 GCA_013390025.1 Pitta sordida | reverse complement strand
CCCGCTGGCCGCCGACCTGCGGTGCAGCCTGTTCGCCGCCGCGCTCAGGAGCTACAAGAGAGACTCGGCGCTGAGGCCCTTCCCGAGCCGCTACGCCAGCGGAGACACCAAGGACTTCGAGGGGCTGGTGGGTAACGCGGGGTGGAGGGGGTTTGTCCGGCCAGGGAACCCGGGCTTGGAAGAGTGTTTCCACTACTGAGGGGTTAAACCCGCGCTTGGAAGCGCCGGTGTGGGGATGTGGAGTAAAAAACCGAGGAATTAACGTCAGGACGAGAGGAGGAGACGGCCTGAAGCTGCTGCAGGAAGGCTTAGATTGTTCTTGCTGAAAGAGTGGGCCGGCATTGAAGGGGTTGGAATTAGTGTCTGTGGAAGGGCTCAGGAAAGGGGCAGGTGTGACACCCGGGGACGTGGTTCAGTGATGGGTTGGCAGGGCTGGGTTAGTGGTGGGACTCGGTAATCGTAGGTATCGAGCCTTAGTGTTTCTGTGATTCTGGGACGCTTACCCTGCATGAAATTCAAATTAACACCGAAGGGTTTGCATATGCCGAGGCCTGAGCACCCCCCGGCAGTCGTGCTGCACACCCTGCCCTGTGTTTGACTCTTCCCCTACAGATGCTGGTGGTAAACACAAATATTTACAGCCCGCCTGGTGTGTTTGCGTCCAGAGCAATTGACAGACTTTCCCACAGACCGGATATTTTGTATCCCAGAACAGAACCTGGTTTTTAGTTTGTTGAGGTGAAATGTTGTTTTGGTTTCACTAGAGGTCCCTGTTTAATCACGGTGGAAGGAAGGAGCTTGTGCTGAACGCCTGTGTTGTGTTAGCTTGCAGATACCGACGCTCTGCCGAGCCTGAAAGAGCTTCTGGGGTCTGTTCCAAACGCAGAAAAAAGGAGCTGGGATCTGTTCAGTTGGATTCTGTCCTCTAAGGGCTTCATGATACAAAGCACTAAGAAACAGGAGGTAAGTTTTGAGTTCTGAAAGTCTTGATTAGAATTTGGTTTTTAAGGCAAACTTGCACTCCTGAGAGTATTTCCTCCTGCCAGAATTAAGTTCGTTATTGTGAGAGCTTGGCGGTTCATCATGGATCCATTTTTTTCCCCTGTATACAAGGAGTTGTTTTGATGGTAAATAAAATTTTGGTTGGAAGAAGTAGTTACCGCTGTCAGTGGTTGATGGGCGGTGACTGTAGTTTAACCAGTGAACACAAAATGTACATTAATCTCCTAGACCAAGACAGCCCAACTTGGGTGCCACTGAGTCAGGGGCTAAGAAAGGTCTCTGAGAAAGACAACTCTGCCTTCTGCAGACTGCCCCGAAAAATTAAGAGATTCAGAGCCACTGAGGTACTTTTGTAACAGGGATCAAAATAGTTGTAGAGATTAACGGCAAAATCAAAACAACTTCTGTTTTCACTTTTTTCCGCCTTCAAGATCAGCTGATGAATGTGTTGTCTTAGCAGCCAAAGTAGAATTGTGATTGATGATGTAAGGACAATATCGTTCACAATCATAATTCAAGTTGGTTTGGGGGTGGTTGTCTGGGTTGTTTTTTTTTCTGGGAGGAAGAATTAGGGTTTCACTTGGATAGCAAGAAACTGTTAGAGCTTTTACTGTCTGCTTACTCCTGAATTGTGCCAGTGTTGAACTCTACCTCAGAATAATCAGCACACATGAAACAACACGACGAGACAGGAAGAAGAATTTCCAGTGAGTAATCTTAACCCCATAAACCAACTCTCATCTATTCTTCCTGTTTTTAAGTACGAGAAGATCCAAGAGCTCACAGGGATGTCCGGGGCTGCGGTTCCTGCTCCAGACTATCTCTTTGAGGTCGTGCATTGCGATCAAATGAACACCAAGTTTGCTGAGACCAAGGGAGAGCGGGACCTGATCTACGCCTTCCACGGGAGCCGCCTGGAGAACTTCCATTCCATCCTGCACAATGGCCTGCACTGCCATTTGAACAGGGTGAGGCTCCTGACACTGACACCGTCTTCTCTCAGTCACTTCCACATAGGGACACCTTTTAAAAATAGGCCCAGATTCCTGCAGGGGTATGAAATGTGGTGGTGACCTTGTGCTGCTGTTTCACTTCAGTCTAGGCCTTTGTGGATGGTTGTG
Organism: Pitta sordida; assembly: GCA_013390025.1. Taxonomy (NCBI): domain Eukaryota; kingdom Metazoa; phylum Chordata; class Aves; order Passeriformes; family Pittidae; genus Pitta; species Pitta sordida. Next base: position 601,608 of record WEKX01017016.1, on the reverse strand, counting down.
TTGGATTTTTCTAGTGCAGCCTGAGGGTAAAAACTGGAAGTGGCACCAACCCCCTTTTCTCTAGCGTGACAAATGATGGCTGCCCTCTGCTGCTTTGTGAGGAAGTGTAATTCCTCTGACAATGCTGGCCTGTCGTGACAGGCTGCAGCTGGGGAGAGCCTGTCAACAGGGGAGGAGAAGTCTGGCCCAGGCAATGTGGAGATTTTCTCTTTCTGCCTGGCCTCGTGTTTAGATCAGTGAAGTTTTAGGTGCTGCTTACACGAGGAGCCTTCCTTAAATGACCTGATTTAGGGAGACATCCCATAGGATTTGCACCTCTTCTGATTTCAGTGAAAAGGCTGTTGGAACTCCTGGCTTTTTGTGTCAGCTGGAAGGCAGCTTTGACACAGCACCTGCTTGACCTTCCAGTCAACCAGCAGTGTGTTTTTTCCCTGTGTTCTCCACGAGTAATGTCTTACCAGGTACAATGGACTAACTGGATTTGTAATTTTAGCCAGTGTGGAAAATCCTCTGATTCCAAGTTATTAAAATGCTTATATTTGAAAGGCATTTACAACTGAAACGAACTTGCTCTAGCATGGCTTTAAATGAACTAAAGCCTTGTCTTGTTTGGGAGGGTTGGATTATTTGAAAGATGACAGTCTCAATAAATGGATGAAATGGCTTTTAACAGCAGGGCAGTCCTGTTGATCTAAAATACTTCAGCTGGCAAACTGAATCCAAATCCGGGAAAGCATGAATCTGTCCACACCAGGGCCTGTGCCAGGCAGCTCGTTTGAGGGATGGGAGAGGGCAGCAGCCCCACCCCGAGGATGCTGTGCCAGGACAAAAACTGCATGGACCAGACCCAACACGGGTCAGAAAAACCTTTCGTAATTTACCTTCAGAAGCAGCACTGCCAGTCTGAAAGCAAAGAACACTTGTCTGTTGTTTGGGGTTTGTACTGGAGGATTTTCAGATGGGTTTCTGCTGGGTTTCAGACGTCCCTCTTTGGTGAAGGCACCTACCTGACCAGTGACCTGAGCCTGGCTCTGCTCTACAGCCCTCACGGCCTGGGCTGGCAGCGAAGTGTGCTGGGCCCTGTGCTCAGTTGTGTGGCTGTTTGTGAGATCATTGACCACCCAGATGTCAAGTGTCAGGTGAAAAAGAAAGGTGAGTCCAGCAATAACTCTGTGTGGTGGCTACATCTGTCCTTGGTGTTGTTTTCCTTTCCCTGTTAATATCAGCAGCTCTTGGAGCTGTGGGACACTTGTCACCCTGGTCTGGGCCATAATGTCACCCATACCAAGGATGACTAGGAGTGGTATAGCCTCAAGCAAACTTCTCAGTCTATTCTTGGATGCTGAGAGGTTCAGGGGAATACCAAGACCAGATCTTTGGTTATCTAATTCCCATTTTTCTGGTGGGTGTGTACGTGGTGTGTTACTTGTTTGCTTTTTTACAGTTGCTTGAAGTTCTGGGTGGTTTGTGGATTGTTGGGTGTTTTTGCTTTTCTGCTCCTCCCAAACCCTCTTTTTTTTCCTCTTCCCAATTCAGATTCAGAAGAAATAGACAGAAAAAGAGCAAGAGTGAAAAACAGCGAAGGGGGGGATGTACCACAGAAATACTTTGTTGTCACAAACAACGAGCTCGTACGAGTTAAATACTTGCTGGTGTATTCACAGAAACAGCATAGGAGGTAAGAGTTCAGCTGTCTGGAGGGATGAGTGTGCTATAACAGCTAGATAAACACTTCTCATTGCTGAGAAACAACAGAAAACAAGCAAGAAAGGCTGAAAACAAATTCTGGCAGTGTATTTCCTATGGAAATAAGGCTTGCACCATCATGTTGCCTCTGTCTTCCTCTTTGACACCCCCAGGCTCAACTAAATTTGCTTTTCCAACAGACCTGTAAGTGCATTTTATCTTTGAGAGCTCTAATGATCTGTCTGTGGCAGGAGACCAAGAATCAAAGTCTGGTGAATGCAGCTCTTAAAGCTGGGGCAGCTTTAGTTCTGCTCTTATCTGTCCTAAGTGGATGTCACTCAGCTCCTCAACACATCCGACTGCCAAGCAGCTACAGCTCCAAACCACAGGGAGAGGTGTGAACATGGGGAGAAAAGACAGGATTGTACACGGACACTTAAGGAAAAGGGATGTGGTGAAATACCTTCCTTAGTTTTTCCACCATCCCTGTAACCTTCTGGTTTTATTGCATTTGCTCAACCGTTTAAAATAACGAAACCTAAGATGCACAAATACCTTGGCAAAGACTGTGTCTGACAGAATTCGTGCACTTCTCCCTTTCCAGGCCTTCTAGTCAATCTTCCTGGTTCTACACCCACCGTTTTGCCATCATGATGATGCTGTACCTGCTGTTGCTGGTGGTGATTGGGGCCAGCAACTCGCCAACCTTCATCTACTACTGGCACAGAATGTTTGACTCAGAGAGATGAATTACCAGAGATGAGAAACTGTTGTTTTCACCACGTGCCTTAAGAATAGCTGATCTGCAATGCACAGCATCTGTTCCAGAGCTCTGGAAATTAAGGTGCCTGGAGCTCTCCAGTTCTGTCACCGGTGTATTAATCCTCATGGCATCTCTTCATGTATTCTTGTGTCTGTGTTCCTGTGATTCATGAGGAGGCCCAGCACAGCTGACAAGGATCACAGTGGTTCAGCTCAGCATGAACCAATCTTTGAGGGTCCATGGGAAAAAAAAATGGTATTTAAGATAAATGAAAACAGTGTGGAAACACTCGGGTGTAACTTATTTTCTGTCAGGCTGAGGTGTGTTTGCACAAGTTGGAAAAGGAGAATTTTTTCTGTGTGTCAGGCCAAGCAACCTGTTACGAGTCTTACCAGTATGTTTTCAGAAGCTGAACTTAAGTGTTTAGCATGTATCCATGCAGATGGGATCACTTCTAAACTTTTAAATCTAACTTTGGTCAGAAATTTTTATATTTGAGCATAATGATTGTAAGGAAAAAAAAAACCCAACAAGAAATAAAACAACTGCCAAAATGGAAGAAGTTAAATGGTTTCTAGTATGTTTTTTTTCCCCCTCTGTAGAACATTGTTGTGTTTTAATCCCAGTTGGCAGCTAAGCACAAATCCAAAACATGGTCCCTACGCTGAGAGGAAAATTCTCTTACCTTGGACAAAACCAGCACAAACACCTGCAAGGCTTGTGCTCTCAGCCATGATCTGTCTCCTCCCTGGTTAACGTGCAGATCAGACACACTCAGGCTTTCCAGCATCAATCCTGAATAAGGATTGCTCTCCTCAAACTGGGGATTTGTTAAATAACCCAAGCAGGTGTGCGCCAGTTCATCTTGCAGCACACACAGGACAACACTCTCCAACTCCTCTCCAAGTTGTGTTTTGTGTTGTTGTAACCTACAACTACCTGAAACAGAGAAAGGAGCAAAGAACTGTCCTCTGATTAGTGCCTGGGCTTGGGATGAACCCATGAAGACAAAAACCAGGTACATGCCACAGCTCAATCTTGTAGCCCAGCCTTTAGGAGATTGGATAAACACAGGTTTTCGTTGCACACTGAACCCTAACCACAAAAAAGAAAAAACATGACATAGTTCCAGCAAATGAGTCCGTGATTACTACCTTACTCATTAAATATTTCAAAGCAAATCTCTTCTTCTGATGTTGTTCTGGTACCTAATTGCCAGAAGTAATGTCCTGGTAATCAGGTTTTCTAACTCAAGCCTGAGAACAAGGTGATTTCCAGCAACCCCTCTTCTTGGTGGCTGGAGCTAGAGGCATTTATCCCAGTGAATTTTACTGCCAGAACAAATTTATTTATTCACCATACAACTCGCAAAACAAGAACATTATAATCCAATTCCCCATTGCCTTTTATGGCCCCTTAATAACGCTCAGTGTCAAAGCACTGGTGGCTCAGCCCAACGAGTGTCCATGCTAATTATAGCAGTGAGTTGTAATTAAAATATACATAAATTAGTCATTTAAGTGCAACAGATTCAACTACTTTGCGGTAGTTTACTCCTTGATATGTCAATGCAGAAACTCTTGAGATCTGGGTCCTGGGAGTAGGTGCCCATTTTTGGTTCATTTTGGCATGTTACATATTATGCCATATAAATAGGGAAGTTTAGGGGAGGAAATGTGTCAGCCAGAAAACCTAGAGGTATTTCATGCTGTCTAAAGGGTATTGGGTTTGTAAAAGCCTTGTATATCTGAAAAAAAACCCCCACCCCCACCCCATATTTTGGAGCAGGTGGGCTATTGGGGGCCCCTTGGAAAATGAGGAGGTTGAGCAGCAGCTGTGGGACAGCTGTTTGCTGGCACTGCAGGGAAAGGCACAAACCTGGGAGCTCCTGAGCCAGATGAAAGGAGCACAGCAGGGATCTGGAGTTCTTTTCTTAGGGTTTCTTTGCATAGGAAAGTTTCTGAGCGTAAGCAAAAGGAGTAATAACAGCTCCAGGCTGTGTCCCCAGAGAGGGGAAGCACTGGGGGGAGGCTCAGGGCAGACTCTCCAGCTCTGCGATGAAGTCTGCAGGTATTAAAGGAAAAAAAATCAGCCTTTTTTGCTTTTATCAGTTTGAATATTCCACATCACCCCAAAACCCGTGGCTGGGTCCTGATGGATGTGTCTGAAGTGCCCCATCCCTCACACTCTCAGGGATGCTGGGCACACCCCCTTAGTGCTTCAGCTCCACAGGCAACGGGAAAATTCTTTAAATACATTTAAGGTGCTCACATTCCACCTAGTGGGCTGGCGAAATACCTGACATCCTACTCCCACGCTTGTTTTCTGTGCTCCCCGCTGATTTCAGCATGTGTTTCCCAACGTGGCGAGGTGCAGTCAGCTGGATTAATGTGGGTATTGTGCTGAGTAACCAACAGTGTTATGAATTAACCCAAGGTTTGTGTAGCCTCTTAAGCCACTTGCCTGGCTCTTTGAACACGCTATAAAAACACTGACAGGGAATGAATCAGAATTTCCTCCCAAACAAAGGGCGGCTGTGTCTGGAACAGGCAGCCCCAGGGTGTAAAATACAGAGCTACCTGTGCTTATTAATACGTTTGTTACATTGCTGTGGGGAATATTAAGGAATTGTTACTGAATCAGACATATCTGATCCTGCTGGACAAGGAGGAGCGTGGCAGCTGGTGCTTTATGGGGGAACAGGAAGATTTTGGGGGAGTGGGAGAATTTTCCTTCCACAAGCTGAAATAGATAATATATATAAAAATATTTTTGTCTCTATATTTTATATATATATATATATATATTTATGGAGATGTCAGGAGCTAGGTGAGGAGAAGGGCAGGTGCTGCTGGAGACCAGGGGTTTGAGGCAATGTGGGGAGGGAGGGAACCTCTGAAGAAAGCAGGACCACCCCTCAGGTGGGGAGGAAGGAGTGCTCTGAATTCGTGCTCCTGATGAGACATGCAAAAACCTTGTGCTCACTAAAGTATGAGGAAATTTTAGAAAAGCAGAATCAGAAAAGCAGGAATATTCAAGCCAGACCTGGGCTTTGCTCTGCCTCTGGCAGGACCCAGACCCAGGTGGATCCCAGCTCCCAAGGGAAGTGCTGCCCACCTGCTCCCCCTTCCCACGTGTGGTGGGCACACGCCTTGGCAGCGCGTTCTTCCTGTGACATTTTCCTTCTCCCTTAAAAGCTGTCACTTCTGGCACCTTGCCCACACTCCAGGCTTCACAAAACATCACTTTGAACACCAGGCAACAGGAGGGAAGGTATCAAAGAGGTGGTAAAAGGAGCGGCACTGAAGTGCCCACAAGCACATCCCTGAGGCCCATGGTACATGTGCTTGCCAGCATCACAATTTTCCTGCTCTTCATAAAAGTATTTTCCAACCTAAATGATTCTGAGATCATCGAGTTCACCTAAAGCCAAACCTGCTTCTTCCTGTCCCCTGTACCCATGGGGTGTAAAGGTGGTGGGTCCCTCATAGAAGGGAAAAAGTGGCTCCTCAGAGAAGGTCTGCAAGCTCTCCTGCTGCTGGGCAAGAAGAGACATGTGGTCTTAAGTGTGTAAGCAATGCTGGATCTGCTCCCCTCCACTCAGTGAGGAGTGAGTGGATGAAGAAAGTTGTCAGTAGATTAAAGACACTTTCCCACTTACAGAAAACTAACACACCTTCAAGATCCGCCTCTCACGGGTGGTATAAACAGAGGCCAAAGAAGTGTCTGATGACTAAATTGGCTTTCCCTACTGTCAGCCATCCCCCCCCCACCTTACAAGAGGCCCTTTTTTGCCAGCCTGGCATCAGCCAGCCCCGGCTCCATTAGCATTGTGTAATTAACCTTGAGCAGAAGGAGCCCAGGAAAGCCAAACTGCCAGTAGGTATCTCACTGGAGTTTGGATGCTTCCTAAATGCCTCACACTAATCCCCGCCAGTTGCTCTGGGCTCTTGCAGTTCTGATTGATTATTTTTTCCTCCTTGGGCAGCATATGTAACATAAATGATAACTGGGGAAAGGCAGGTGCCCAATACCCATTTACAGCTCAGCATCACCCTGAGCACTGTGGCTTCACCCAGCCTCAGCCAGCCTGCAAGGACTGCTTTCCATCCTTCCCACTTTAATAAATTCTTAGCTGGGGCACTGGGACACTCGTGCTGACCCTTTCTGACTGATGGGAAACCATCCCCTCTAAGACATGGGGTTGAGAAAAAGCCACCTGTGTGCCCAAAGACTTCCTTTCCTGAGCAGAAATCTCCCAGCTCCCCACATATACAACCACTGCAAGCCAAAAGCTGTTTTTAAAACGAAGCTCTTCCATCTTCATAAAGTCCAGCTGCTCATTCCAAGCTGCAGCAGCCACAAAAATAGCCAAGGAACTGCCTCCTGCCAAGTCCAGAGCTGCCCAAAGGTTTCACAAAACTGAAAAAACACAACAACCCAGCTGGCTCAGAACTAAATTTCTCTTCAAAAGGAAAAAACCCCACACTAAATAACAATCACCGGAGAATGAAAAAATAAATAATTCACTATTTCTAATCTCCTGGAAAAGACAATGCAGTTGAATAAACGCATTTCTTCAACCCACACCCAGAGAAGGGACCTCCACCTTCTCAGGCAACCTTGGGCACAGTGGCAGAAAGCAAACAACCCAAGTTACTCACCACACCTCAGCTGACCCCTCCAGAAGCCTCCTTGCCCTCCCAGCAGCCAGACTGGCAGCCCCCAGCTGGCACTAATAGGTGCTGATGGCCTCTCCATCCACCAGCTGCTTCCCATCACCCCTTCCCTGCTGGAACACCTCAGGCATCACCTGTGGGGAGGCTGCACCTGCCCTGCTGGGGCAGAGCCGAGGGGCTGGTTGGGTGAAACCCTTAGAGCAAAGCAAACGTGTCCAGATGGGGTCTGGAACCTGCCAGCTCATGCCCTGGGACATGGGCACAGAGAGGTCAAGAGGGGCTGGGCAGTGTCAGGTCTGGTTCTTACTCTCTGATTATCCTGGACACCTTCCCTCCTGTTCAGCCCTGTCATTCCCTGCACACCAGAACACGGAGCAGGGACTGTTTTCCCTTCTGGCTATCCCCAAAAGGAAGGAGAAACCCCATCCCATCCCATCCTATCCCATCCCATCCCACTGCTGTTCTCTGTACTCCTCTTGCCCAAGTCAATCCATCCCCACAGAACTAATGCACTTGGATCAGTCAATCCCCAGATATTTAGATCTTTCCCAGAGCTCGTCACATGGCTGTGGGAGAAGGGGCAGATTCTGAGCCAGGACTTCCAGAAAGCTTTTCCTACAGTGGATGCAGAAAATGGAGTAAAATCCTGTGATGGCACCTTTGCAGCCTCAGGGTGACACCATCCATGCAGCTCCACACCAGGGTGTGGGTGCAAAGGGCACTTGAAGACCAGTCGCCCCACGGACATGGCCCTGGACCATGGAAGACACAGCGAGTCTCCTCTCAGGGGTGGATGCTGGAAGTGTAGAGAAGCTTGATCCCCGAATCAGGAACAGAGCATGCGCCAGGTACAAAAGGGACATTTTTCTAGTTGTCACAGGGCTGCCAGAGTATGGCAGGATGACCTTAAATACCCCCAAGTGTTTTTCACCCTGAGTACAGGCAGGAGACACACTCCCAGTTTCTGGCCAGAGACCCTCACCTACCAAAGCAGGGTGTCAAGTCTTCTTAGAATTGACTCCAGAAGGATCCTATGGGACAAAGGAGCCCCAAAGCTGTGCCTCCCATCACCTTGTGGGTACCTCTCTTCATCAAACCGTGTTGGCAGTTGTCCCGTTGGAGCCCCCTGATGCCACTCCACCATTTGCAGCACCGTCCTTGATGTTCTTCTCCGAGGCCGAGATGGGTTTGTGTCTCTTGTGCCTGGTGATGGCTGTTTCGATGCCCCTGAGACACAACTGCACATCCTCCCGAAAGGAGGGGGTGTACAGCCCATAAATGACAGGGTCTGTGCAGGTGTGCAGCAAGCCAAAGAGGAAGAAGCTGTGGTTGATGTACTCTGGTGTCTTCTGGATCATGGCTGGCTGGAACCAGTACCAGAGGCCCAGGAGGTAGTATGGGGTCCAGCAGATGATGAAAGTGGCAACGATCACTATGGTCATCTTGAGAGTCTTCATGCGTGCCTTGGAGATGTGCTCATTCTGACTTCTTGTCAAACCTGCCAGAGAGAGTCAAAAGGACAGCTGGGGGTGGGGGAAAACCAGAAGAACATAACCACCCATGACTGTGCTTCTGCCAGAGCGGAGAGACCATCTCGTGGTTTGGCCCGTGGCCCACAGGAAGAAGATGACAGCATGGAATGAATGGGGACAATTTGTTTAAATAAATACATTTGTGTAAAACCTCTGAGTTGTTTTATCCTTCCAAGGCTGTTGGGACAGAGCCAACAACAACTCCGGGCCGGAGAAGCTCAGTCATGGAGCCATGGTGGACACTAAAGGGCTGGGAACTGCGTACCTTTATTGATCTTTAGCTGCTTGCTGATCTCCCAAAGGATCCGGATGTAGCAGATGATCATGACGCTCAGGGGGGTGATGTACAGGGTGGTGAAGGTGAACATGTTGTAGACAGTTTCCTCCCAGTGCGCTCGGAAGCTCCCGTGGGTCACACACTGGGTGAAGTTCCCTCCCGGGATCGTGTGCAGGTGGAAGAGGAAAAGCTGAAACGGAGATCCAAAGGATAACTCAGAGAGGCTTCGGAACAGGGCACCATGTCCATGGAGAGCACCTCCCTGCACTATCAGACTGGGAGAAGGGCTCTGGGCACCTCACCCATGGCTTGGTCAGGATGGATGGGATCTGACACCTGAGAAATCCCATTTTCAGGCCAAGAAGAACGTTATTTTGGTCAGGAACTGCTCAGGTTCATCATGGTCTGCTCCATCGTGTTTTTCAGTGGTGCATTTTAGGAGAAGAAAGCCATGTTCATGAGGAACAAAACATAGTGGCCACCATTTTTCCCCAGCCCTTAGAGTAACACCCTGATGGTGGCACTGAGCAGGTGCTGCAAGGAAGGTACAAAGCAGCTCTGAGCACCCAAAGCACAGCCACACCACTTTGGTCAGCAGAGCCAACACCTGGATCGGGAGGGACTGGTTGGGAACCCCTTCTCCAAAACCACCCCAGCCTGGGCAAACTCCACGGGGAGGGCCCCAAACCCTACCTGGGGCAAGGCCAGGAGCACGCTGCCAGCCCAGGCGGCGCGGAGCAGCATCCCATTGCGCCGGTGAGCACGGGAGAAGGGCCGGAGGATGGCTGCGTGCCGGTCCAGGCTGATCACCACCAGCACCAGGGCGGCCGCGTACATGGCGAAGAGCTTGAGGAAATTGAGGACCTTGCAGGAGATGTCCCCTCCGTACCACTGCACTGTCACGTTCCACGCTGCGTCCAGGGGCATCACCGTCACCGTCACCAGCAGGTCGGCCAGCGCCAGGCTGAGGATCAGCGGCTGCACGTGGGATTTCCTCCTCTTCCTCAGCAGGCTGCCCAGCACCGCCGCGTTGCTGCCCGCCGCCAGCAGGAAGAAGATGGCCGTGACAATCACCCTGACCTTCGCTGCTGGCGTGAAGCGGGGCTCAACCCAGTACTGGGGATACCCAGAGGCTGTGACATTGGCGTCCTCCCCAGCGGTGGGGCAGTGGGAAGGTGTGGGGAGCTGCTCCTCACTCATCCCCTGCCAAAACACAAGTGGGAAAGTGAACTTGTCTTTAGGGGCTGTGTAGTGTGCTACAGGTTCAGTATAAGGAGAAACGGGGAGATGGTGGGATCTGTGCTGAGGCACCAGCCTGACAGTCCTGTCCCATCCCGTCCCATCCCTTCCCCGTCCCATCCCATCCCATCCCGTCCCGTCCCTGCCTGTCCCCTCTGTGTTGCCTGTTTTGCTGAGCTGCTGTGTCCCCCAGTCGCGGTGACACAGCCCAGCCACCCTCTCTGGCTAACCCCTGCTGTAGCTATAGTGACTGCTCACACAGACATGTATTTTTAGCTCTTTGCGAGGTGGTTGAGCAGCTGGGAAGTGGGAGCGGTGGCCAGGACCATGGGACCAGTCGCTGTCTGCCAGCATCCTGCTGGGAATGGGTCATACCAGAGCTGGCTGAGCCTGGGCCGGGACAGCTGTGCTCAGTTCAAGGATCTGACCTTCCAAAAAGGGGTTTGCAAGCAGGGCTCAGCTTTTTGGAAACCCCATTGCCCTTTCCATTAGTGCTTCAAACCTTAATGGTTCACCTCCATCTCCAGTGCCCGATCTGGGGCCATGGGTGGGAGCACCTGGGGGTGGCCAGAAGGGGACAAGCGGGATCCCACACTGTCTGAGGACTGACAGTGGCTCTTGGGAGAGAATCACAGTGGCACATAAGAGCCTGGACCTTTCTATAACCACAGCAGCACCAGCTGAACACCCATCTCTGTTCCTTTCCCTTAGGGAAGTGAAGCAGGAGGAGGAGGGGGCAAAGGGGGATGGATGGGGGGTGATGAGCAGCATGAAGGTCCCCCATCCTGATTTAATTGCCCTGTTTTCCTGAGCAGAAGTCACATTTCAAGGGCAAGTACTTTCAACTCTTGAGAACACAAGCCGTTAACAGTCCCAGGCACTGCAGGTACTGTACATCTCTCACTGTGTCAAGCACCTTCCTGTTCGCTGATTCCGAAATAAAGCATTCCTCGTCTTTGCACAAACAACGGGAGCAGCAGAGATCAAATCTCTCTCCCCAGCTCTGCAGGATGGAGATGCCAACACCTTGCAGCAAAGCGCCCTCCTCCACCCACGCCCCAAGCCCCCTTCCCCTTGCTGCCTTCAACCCCTCCCTCCCCAAAGACCCACCCAACAAACAAACGGCAGAAAGAAAAAGGTGTTAAAAAGTACCAAGTTTCTTGCTGGCTGTCTGGAAGAAACAAGGAGAAACCCGTGTGCCGGCCAGGATTTATCCCATCTGACGGGAACATACCTGGCATACGCATGCCCCGATGCAAAGAGAAGATGCTCCGTGTCTTTCCCACGGGTCTCCAAGTGCTGCGGTGCTGAGTCAGGACGCTCCAACGTTTCTTTGCATCACATCCCTGCAACAAACCTTGAAGCAGTAAAATCTCCCCTTGCCAGCGGCCAAGCCCGGGAGCGCCGCCGCTGCTGTCAGCACAGGCACCCGCCGGCATCTGGAGACGGGAACGCCGCTGTGAACATTCCCTGCGCCGCCAAACCAGGAGCGGGGCACGGCGAGGTGGGCAGCCACTGTCACCCCTGCCCTCATCAGCTTAACGAGCTGCCCTCTTAATGAGCAGGCAGCCCGCGCGATGACAAAGCCACCGTAATGCAAGGAATGGCCAAAAATTCAAGATGCTGCGGCCAAATGTGGCCCCGGTGGGGATAAGTGCCAACACTCCCTGCGCCGGTTGTCTATAAATACAGGAAAATGAGTTAATTATCCCTGGAGTTAGTGATGAACGTCCCGTTGCTGAGACAACCGGGAGACTCACAGATACACACACACAAACACATCCCCCCCCTCCCCTCAGCGATGCTCCTGGACCGCACGGGGCCGTGGGAGCATCACAGGTACGTGCCTGGACTGGAAATGCTGTAAGGAGGGAATTCATAAGGAAAAACTTGGGTCGTTTTGCCATCTTAATGAATACACGTTTTCTTTTCTGCACTCTATCAGTTCCCATCTTGTTCTTTCTGTCTTTCTTGCAGCATAACGCAGCGAGGGGGAAGGACCTTGGGAGGGACAAAGAGCTCACAAGAGCTTAAAAAATGCGATGTGCAATGTTAGGGCAGGGAGGGAAACTGAGGACACCCTGCTCCTCTGGCGAAAAAAGAGCTGTGGAGGTGACAGAGGGCCAGGGCATGACCAGCAAACATGCTCCCAGGGGCACCAGGGGGACTTCAGTGACATGCAAACAGACCTTCACATCTCCCAGGCTATTAAATTAAGGAGTACACAGTGTACAGGTCCCTGCAGGTCCCAGGCTGGCAGTGGTGGCTCTGCATTGTTCCTGCACCAGGAGGAAGAGATTCACTTTCTGGGATGGGTTTTCCACTATTAAATCTATTCCCACTTATTTTCTGAGGGGATTGACACCATCTCTGAGGCTCCTTTGCTGGCAGGAGCGCTCCTGGGCACACTCAGAAAAAGACTTTTTGTGGGTTTAAAAGTCAAATTGTGTGGCAGCAGGACCAGTTCCTGAGACCCTCATACTGGACCACATCAGCCCCAGAGTTCCCTAAATCCTCCATCACTTCTGCATGGAACTGCCAAAAGGGATCGGGCTGGAAACCATCTGCTTGGAGCCACAGAGGGCAATTCCTGCATCCAAAATGCTTTACATCCAATGAAAAAGTGCCAGCGAGCATCAGCCACTCCTGCCACAAAGGAGGGGACCTGTCCCCATCATCTCCTTACCTGGCAGGGGCATTGCCCATGGGAATGAGCCTGGTCCCTGAGGGAAAAATAGCAGAAAACCCACTAAGGAGTTGTGTGGAAGCCTGTCTGTTACAACAGCCACCTCCTTCTGGCATTAAGCTCCTGCTTTAAACCGAGATTAATTTGGCCCCACACGCTCATCTTTATTTTTCCTTTCACTGAGCTCTTTGCACCTGCACAAAACCAATTGCAACTAAAGAGTGAGTCAGGAATGTATTCCCTGTTTGTCCTTCGCCCTGGCTGGTGGCCTTTTTGTCTAGAAATGTCCTCTTCATCCCCAACTGTATGATGCAAGAGAGGGACAGGATTTTTCCTGGGAACCGTAAGCCTCGCTCATGCCACAACAAAGCCTTAAGTCCCTGTTCAGAGCAGATTTTTTTAGCATACCATCACGCAGAAATGTCCTGGGCATGCATTAGCAATAAGTCTTATTTTAAGGGTGGGGTCCCTTGTTGAAATGACTATTTTTCCTCCAACGTTTGCACAGTAACCCCCTTGTGTTTTCTCTTTTTTGTTGTTTTTTGGGGGTTTTTTTGTTCATCTCCTCAAAGGTCAGCTTGGATGTTGTCTGCTCAGCAGCCTTCAGCCGAATCTCTGAGCGCTGCTTTAACAATCAGAGGGGTTTTTGGTCTCCAGGATTAGGAAACAGCGCTGGCAGGCAGGGCTTGTTTCCATACATCCCAGCTTGGCTCTTCCCAAAATCCCCTCCTTTTGGGATGCTGCCCCAGTCCATCCCCAGAGCTGCAGCCCAGCACTGGGTCATGAGGGGACAGAGCATTCCCCAGTGTCCCCACAGACGATTTCTCTCCCCAGATCCATTCAGATCATCCCAGGATGCTGAAGAAAACAGAAAGTCACATCGGGTAGCACAGTCCCAGTGGCGATTTCTGCACAAGCAGACCTTAAACAAAAATGCAAGTGCTGTGTTTTTCCATTGGACATCCTGTATAAACTGGGATCTCGTTCAGGGAAACCAGCGTGGGATATAATTTCCAGTAACTTCATGCAAAAGCAGAGCGGGGAACTTGCTGCTGTTTATCCTGGTAAGTCACTGCCGGTGTCTTGGCTTCCCAAAGAGAGAAAAACTTGTATTTTCCCCTCTGAGAGAAAGTCCAGCTGCTGGGAATGATGAGGGGGTAACAATAGGTGATTCTTTGGCTGGACACATCACCTGTGCAGGTGCTTCTGCCGGGCTGGCTGCCCAAAACTCCCCTTTGCTCAGAAAAACCTCATGATTCAGTGGGGGTTTAATGATGATTTATTTTTTTCCCCTCCAATTCTTCTTCTCCTCCTCCAAACATAGAATTGTCTCAGGAGAAGCTCGTCCAAGGAAATTTTTGTCTCATGCTGGACTCGAAACAGAAAGTCTAGTCAGGGACATCTGACATGCAATGTTTTTGTGAGTAAATACCAGCGTCCATGAAGTCATTTCCCGGGGTTAGAAATGAGCTCACCTCTGGAACGGCTTCTCTTCTTACCCAAAGTTCACAAGTCAAGCAGTTGGGAAGCTCCTGGTTTTCTGCCTTCTCATTAAATAACAGCATCCTAAAAACCAGCACGGTGCCACCAGTGACGGATGTGCACTCCGAACAGATCCGGAGTGGGGGGGCATCACCCCAAATTCCCAAACGTCTCTGCAACAAAAGACAGAGGCTCAGTGGTCACCAGCAATAAACCAGCACCTCATTCTGCTGCTCAGCCAGCCCTGGTGGCTCTGCAGAGCCTGCCAGGAGGGATGGTAATTGCTGCACCTCCTGGGGATAATCTGGGTCATCCCGTCCCCTCATAAATACTTTTGTTTAAAGCAGAGGGAGGGATCTCTCCTGCCCTCCGGGCTCAATTACTTGGGAAACTGTGTCTTTAGACCATTTCTTGGTGAAACAATCGGCTGTTTCTGATTCAGCTTCCTGCGTCAAAGCCTCGCTGATGAAAGCCCTTCTCCGGGCAGGTATCACCATCGGACAGAGGTGCTGAGGAAAACACGCTAAAACCGGCAGCAATCCCCACCTTTTAATACCCTGGCTGGTGCTCCTGGTCCTGCAGAACCCAGATGTCCAGAGCTTCATTCCCAGGGGGTCCCAAAACTCACATCTCACGTGGAGCAGCAGCTCCCGGGGTCTTTCCTCCACCTTTCACCAGGACATCTGGACCAGAGCAGCGGCCCCTCGCCTCATCTTTAAACTAGACAAGAGAGAGTAGAGAATTTGTCACCCCCTTTTTTGCCCTGAGGTCAAGCTCCAGAAAATAGGGTGAGATTTGGTGCCAAATCCCATACGCTCACCACCAAGTGCTAAAACCTGGTTTCGTGCATGCATTGGCACTACACCCATGGTTCATCTCCACAGCAGCTTTGGTTCCCTGCCCAAACCAGAATTTATCTGTGGGGAGAATTATTTGGGAACTTTCACCTGTTACCTTAGTCCCACGATGGTCTGGTCCCCAGGAAAGCAAGAAAATCACCCACAGGGTCGATGGAGGGGCCATGGGTCCCCTTTGGCTCTGGCATACACTGACCTGGCCATGGCTCTCACTGCCCTAACTGGGTATTTTTCTTGAGCTGGAAGAAATTATGAAATGCCAATGTTTTCATTGTGACTAACCATGGAAGTGAACAATTTTGCCCTTGTTTTTGGACAGGGTTTAGTTGCTCTCTTTGCCTTCTGTGCCCTCTTTTATCCTCTTTTTTTATTCCCCATGAGACCTGTCCATTGCATTGCTCCAAATATCCTCCTCCCTCCAGGCTCCCGAATTGGATTGTGTGTCCCAAGGTCATATATCAATGCTCCCTTTGGATGTCCCTTCCCAAACACGTGCCAGATTCAAGGGTTTCTCTCCTTTGTTTCACTGGGCAAGAGGTGAGATGTGAGGAAAGCCGACATCCCTGCGAGACCCTCAGCAGCATTACCTGGGGTTTGCAGGAACAAGAAGCAGAGAACACCTCCCCTGACACCTGTTTCCCATGCACTTCATATCTCCAAGCAGTTTTCATGGCTTAAAAATGCCTCTGGGTGAACTTTATTCAGGAACATGATCCTTTCCTATGCCTTTTGGAAAGGATCAGTGGCTTGGTGGGGCAGATGCCATTCATGCAGAATTGAATGAGCCAGAGCGATATAATTGCTGCTCCTCGTGCCTGTGTTTACAATTCCACTGCTGTGAGCCACACTCTGGGCCTGCAAGACTCAGGTGTCCCTTGGGATGAGCACCATTGCTGATATGTTCCCCCATCCAGGAGGCAGCACTTGATCCAATGCTGGGAATTGCTGCATCGAGTTTCTCTCCGGAAGGGCTCATCTCCCTTGAGGCTTTCCCAACCTGCTTCTGTCAGGTTCCATCTCAGCCAGACCGAGATGCTCACACTGGGAGCTGCCAGACCTTTCTTCAGCAGTGCCTGGCTCCCACCAAACGCTCTGGCGTGCTCCCGGCAAACACACATTTACTCTCCGGCGAAAGCTGATATGGCCACGTATTCCAAGGGGAATCCCAGCAGCGCTGGAACGAGCTCAGCACAGACTGGCTTTTCCAAGCATGCCCTTGGCACGATCCATGAGGTCATGAGATGTTTTACATCCCCAGTCGCCCCCATGACCACAGGCATTCCGGGAAAGGGAGGCATCTCCATGCTGTCTGTTGTCAGTGGGAATGTTTCCAAACTCTTTCAGAGCTGAAACCTGGGAGCGGATCGGCCCAAATTACCCCAGCCCAGGCTCTGCTCCACGTTGCTTGGTGCAATAATTAACCTGAAATAAATTCCTGCGTGTTCAGTGAGGAGTGCCCACCATCCACTTGGCTCCAAACCTTCCACCTTTCTGCCCATTCCATCCAGAGGTTCATCCACACGCTTAAAAAATACCTTTTAGCCTGAAGCTCCACTTCCATTGCCATCGCTGTTGCCTTTGGTCCACCTTACACAGCCTCCACCTCTCCCATGTGCCGCCAGTGTGATCCCTGCAGAGCAGAAGGAAGACAACCTGTAAGACCCAAGCCCTTCCCTGCACACCCATGGATCACACGGGATGTTCTTGGGTTTTAGGAAAAAACGGCTGATGTTTTGCTGGTGTAAATCCCTGCAAACCTGCCCACCTTGACCTGGTTAATAGCAAGAAAGTCAAGAAGGCACAGATGAGACCAGGGATTGCCATCCCATGGGTGGGAGGCTGTGCTCCATGCCAGCAGGGGTGCTCAGCCTGGAATGCATCCCAGCCCAAAGCCAAAGCCTGTAAATAAGAGCAATAAATCAAGGATTTCTTCAGGAGCAATCAATTACCAAAATCAACATGGGCTTTGACACAGGATGGTCTTTGTCCACCATACCCTGTCCAGAGCTAAAGCAAACAGCCAGTGGGCTGTGGGCTGGAACTCTTGCTCCTGCCCTTCCTCCGTGGTGTAAATGTCCCCATTGAGGCACTACCCTGGCTTGGACTTGGCCACATTCCCATCACGCCCATTCCCATCCTCTGGCCAGTTTTCCATCATTGATCTGAGGTTGTGCAATAGCTCAGGCCCTGCCACAAGCCCACATTTGGTAGCAGGATGTTCCCAGTAAGTACTGGCGTTGTACTGGTACATGGCACCATGGTGTTGCCCTGCAAGTGTCCCCAAGCACTTAATACTCCAGGGAGATGCTGGGACGTGCATTACTCATTGTGGGCTTGAAAGAGAGTTGCAGAGACTTGCTAAAGGAGCCAGGATTCTTGTCTTAATTTCACCAGCTCAGCAATGTAATTAAAAACGGATTCACTACTGAGACACTTCTGGGGCTCTCACAGCATCATCCATCACTGCTCTTCCAGGCTGCGATGGGGAAGGAAAAACAGGATTTATGGACATGGCATCCATGAGGAAAATCCCAGTGGGACCCTTCTGCAGTCCAGGATATCCCAGTGACCAATGAGTCCCACACCAGGGGACTGAGTGTGGAGCTGTATGTATGGGCAGGGCTGCAGGTGACAGTCTCAGGGCACTCCAACAGCAGATGCTCCCTGTGAAAACACTACAAAAAGCCCTTTTTCTTGACAGGTGGAATCATGGAGCAGGAGACACCTCATGTTACATGTCAGGGATTCAGCTGTGCTGTGCTGGTGCATTTGGTGGCTCACCCTGTGGCCAGAGCTCACAGCCAGCACAGCCATGACCACTTGCTCTCCCCTCACTCCTGTCTCTTTCACCACCCCAGAAAAGGCCTCCCTGACCTCCTGAGCTACAGTCAGCCTTTTCCTGGCTCCTGGCTCGCCTGGTGTCCCCACTCTGTGCTGCCTTTTGTATCTGTTCCAGGGTGAGTGTACATGAGCCGAGCACCACTGAGCCATTGTTGAAGCTTTAGCTCCTAAGCAAAGCCTTCCAGCGGGGGAAAAGGTCCACTCTCCCAGCCACAGCCTGTAAATCTTCATCCGTGCAATGAAAACAAACACCAGTAGTTCATTTTTTGGGCTCCTTTCCAAAGCTTTCAGGCAACTGGAGTGTGATTTTGTGCTGATGAAACAGTGGAGGAGGCCTTAAGTGAAACAATATTGCGGTGGCTGCGAGGTTTGCTCCCGGTTCGGAGCTCAGAGTGAGCCCCTGGGACCTGCCACATCTCCAAGTTCTCCTACAAACCATGGAAATCGCCAGTCCAGCTCCTGGGATAGCAAAACAGGATTTCAAAAACAACATTAGCCACCCCTGGAGCATGGCTGCAGAAGTGCCGGGAGCCAAGTGCTTAATGAAATCCCAGCTCCCAGCTCTCTCTCTCCTAAACCACGCAAACTTCCCCAAAGTGTTTGGGATGGAACAAAGTCATCAATCAGTTATTTTAACTCCCATCTCCGTAAACAGAAGCAAGCCCAGAAACATGCAGCAGGGGAAAATAACCGTCAGCTCCCCTCGGTGGAGCAGAGAGGGCACAGGGAGGGAGGACGAGGGCAGCCTACGAGGAACTGAGCACGGCCTTGGTCCCAATGGGCATTTCACAGACCCCACAGTCTGTACATCTCACATGCAGCTCTGAGAGCAGCCCCACTGTCCCTGTCAGCCTCCTGATGTGGTGCAGTCAGCTCTTGGTGATGGTCACTCAGCCAATGCTGTTTCAGAAAGGGTGGGAGGCATGAAGAGCTCTCCCCTAGATTTATTAGATGAACACAAGAAAAGTTATGGATACAACCACAAAGGAACGTGGGGAGGGAGATGCTGCTGCACCATCTGCTGTCACGCTTCCCTGACACTGCCCCAGCCTCAGCACTGGTCAGGGAGAGCATTAAGCACAGCAGTGTTCACATAAATACATTATGGCTTTGTAATTACACATCGGTGATGACACCATGGAGAAAAAACCCAGGAGATCAGGGTAGGCTCCCCAGGGTTAATCCAAGAGTGTCCAAGAGGCTGTGGCTCTGCTGCTTTCTGATGGGAAGCACCAGCCTTAGGCAGCTGAACTCACTGATGATGGGCAGAAAGACAGGAGCAGTTTGGTCTGGGATACATCCCTCCCACCAGCCAAAGGTGCTAGAGCCCTGCAAAGCAATGACTGGGGGCATGGGGCAGCACCCACTTGTCCTGTCCACCCCACGGGTCAGGGCATTGTTCACCTCCAGGCGAGGCCAAGCACCTCCCAGAGCCAGAGGAGGTGTAGCTGGTGGTGCTCAGCACTGGGAACATCTGGGGATCTTCTCATGCTGCTCCATCCAATGTCAGCCACATGTTGGAGCTGCGCAGCGAGGGATGGTCAAGCCAAGAGAGATTGTGCAAACAGACTTTTCTAGATTTGGGTTTTGCATGAACTCGCATGTCCCAGACCTGCTCCTGAACACACACAAGTGTCTCCTGAGCTTGTCTTGAAGGAAACCTGCTGGAGAGGAGACACCCATGCTGAGGATGCTGCAAAATCCCCTGCAGAAACACCTGCACTGTGCTAGAGCCATCACCCCATTTCCATAACATAAGGAATAACATTTTATTCCTTTTGCAGAACAGCGCTTCCTCACCCAGCAGTGTGACCCATGGAAATTAATGCCAGGATTCGGGCAAGCAGCTGGAGGGACCAGAGATGATTTGCCAAGGCACTGGTGCTGTGCTAGGGATGGATCAGCTGTGATGGGAGGTAGGTGCCATCCGGAGAAGATGAGTTCCTTGCTCACTGCCTCGGCACCTTTCCCACATCTTGTCCTCATCACCCCAGGGAAACAGTGGGGCATCTGAGCTCCGTGTTTATTTCGGAGGTCTGGAGCTTCCAGCTCACTGTGTGCTCTTTGCCCACCAGATAAACATTCTGCCATTTTTTGGCATATCTTGGGTGTTTTTTCCTTTTCCCTTGTAAACATAAACAGGAGCGGGTGTAGGTCACCATTGATTATTTTTTATGTGACATCTTGATCTATGTTCCTCCTCTACCACTCCCTCTGGCAGCAGGGCCAGCAAGGATTAATAGGAGGCAGCTTGGGACACCACTGGCACATCCCACATGCCGCTGGCTGCCCCCACACACACCCCCATCCTTTGGGGACGGCTCCTGACACATGAAGCAGATGCTTTCACACCACATTCCTGCAGCAACTGGCAGCACAGAACCACGGTGCCAGGGCTACGTGCATGGGTGGCAGTCACTTGCACAAGGCCACACGCCTTGTCAACACAACACCCAGAAGCCCCGAATCCACAGACCAGCTGCCACAAGTTACATGGGAGAAAATGTAGCTGCAGAGAGATGAAAGGCAAGAAAGATCAGAGGTTGAAGCCAGCCTGGGGTTAACAGAGAGCCCTGGTTAGGGGTCATTGTTAGATCTCCCCATGGCTCAAGAGAGATGCCATCACATCTATTTGCAAGGACGGTCCTGACCTGGCTCTGAAGTTGGACTGTGGGTGTCCAACCCAATCTTTGTCCCACATCCTCACATCCCCACAGCAACCTCATCTGACCCCTGCCAGAGCCTGTGGAGGGGCAGAGGCGAGCGGGCAGCGCAGGGAACAATGTCCAGCTGAGCTGTACCCCACACCTGTGAAATGGGGGAACTCCACAGGTGACACTGTGTGGGCACCATGTTTGTCCTAGACCAGGTAAACCCAAAAAAGCATCCCCAAAACTCATTGCCTGCCCACCGTACCTCCACCTTCAACACCCAGCAGCATCTGCTTCAGATCCAGACCCTCTGTGAACCCCTAACAGTGACGGCGCTGGGTCAGGACCCTGCACCCGCACCATGCCCTGTCCCGCAGTCAGCAGCACCCACCACGCCGTGCCATTCGCTGCCAGACCCAGAGGCTGCTTCGCCGCAGGTTTTTGTTTACCATCACCTTATTAAGGGATTATTCAGGCTGCGGTTTCCTCGCGCGTCCGATCTGTTTGTGCTGGCGGCCGGTGGCTCGCTGCCATCCCCTAAGCTACACGCCGGGCTATATAAGCGACCTCGCCGCCCCGGCGGTTCGCACACAGCCCGGCTCGGCACGGCGCGGCGCGGGGGAGGGTTCGCTGAGCTGCAACTCCTCTCTCTTCTTCCCAGCCGGCTGCAAATCCCTGAAGCCGCAGCTGACGAGCCCTCGCCTCGCCTCCGGATCTCAGCTCGGCCGGCGGCTCTGTGGAGAGAGGACGGGACTCTCCTTAATTGGGGGTTTTATGGTTTTTTAGGTAAGAATAAAAACCCGACCCAACCCTGCTAAGTTTTTCCCCTCCGTGGCAGACAGCGGTTATATAATTCTGCTCTGCTATTAAGGCGGCGTAATTAAGAGCGGTTGTGATTGAAGCCGAATAGGAAATTAATTAAGGGGCAGATGAAGGCGGGGAGGCTGAAGAGCGTTGATGGGGATGCGGTTTCCTGTGTCCCGCTTCTCCCTTCCTTGGAGCCGGGTTGCGGGGCAGCCGGAGCGGGGGTTGGCAGCGGGACGGTGCTTTGCTCGCACGGGGCTCTTTGATCTCCCTCGGCTCCCCCAGCTCCTTCCCAGAGAGGGCACGGAGGCGATTCCAAACCTTCCCTGCCACCAGGATGCAGCCACTTCAACCCCCACCCCTTTGTCCAGCGTCGCGTGTCCCGGGGACAGAGGGATGTGTCCCATTCCGAACCCAGCATTAAACGAGCCGCGATCAGCTCCAAAAATAGCTGCCGAGTGGGAAACAGGATTAATTTTGCCTGGTTATTGTCTGGCTGCGAGTTCACTCCCCCAGCGTAAGCCCACAAAACACTGCTCCTGTGTTGCTTGTTATTTTTGCTTGACTGGGGTTTGCTAAGCTATAATCAAAGTATTTCCCAGTCCCACATTCCCAGACTCGGAGGGGATGGTTAGTATAGCTTACAAACAACAGGGTGTTTTCCCAGCTGGCTGCTCTTTGTCAGCCACATTTTATGGGGAAACTGAGGCACTGAAAGGCTGAGGCAATATTTCCCACCTTCAGGGACATTAATTTTGTGTGCATTGTATAAAGCACATGGAATTCCAGCTGGTGTCTCTTGGGGTAACACCAGCTTCATGGGTACCTTCAGAAATTAAATACCCAAATGCTTGATGCTGTAGGGCAAAGGGACTCCCTGGAAACAAACTCTGAAATGGCTGAGCCGGGGAAAAGCATCACAAAGCCTCAGTCCCACATCTCTGCCTGCAGGAAAAGTAAAATACGGAGCTTCTTGCTCACATTTGCAGCGAAGACTTGGCTTGTGCACGGGGTTTTTCAGAGGTGCTCAGTAGCCTTTCCCCTTCCTCGTGCTCTGGGATGTCCTGGGATAAGACGCTGTCCTTGCACTATGCCCAGTTTGCAGGCAGAGGGATGGAGGCAGAGAGACGTCCTTGTTCCTGCAGGGGTGTCAGGGGGCCCACGGAGCCGTGTGGGCTGTGATCCCTGCAGAAGTATTTAAGCTGCTCCAAGGTACATGAAGGAGATGCCATTACAAAGCAGTGCTCTGCAGAATAGATTTGGGCTCAGATGTGGCACTGAGAAGCAGAGGGGGTGCGAGCACAGATGTGGAGCCCCTGCTGCTCACCCCCTAGGGGGAAAACGAGGAGCTGTCAGGTGTGGGTGGATGGGGGATATAAACAGCCCTGTGGCATATTTTGGACCAGTTCAGCCCGGGAGAAGCTCCCCAAAAAGCAACAGGATCCAGATGAGCCTCAACATGGCTGGACTTGTCTCTGCAGGACTGGGGAAGGCGTGGGACGGCCGTGGAAACTCCAAGAACCCCAAGGTCACCTCTGGAGACAACAATGGTCACTGTGAAAGGCTGGATCCTCCTCCTCATCCTGGGAGCCACATCTGCTTTAGGTGAAGGTTAAACGTTTCTATTCCGGTCAGGGAAGGCACGTCTGGTGGCAGCCGCTGAGCCAGCAGACACGGCCTGACATCGATGCTGGGTGCTGGCCTGGGCCAGTGAAGCGTTTGCCTGGCCAACAACTTGCAGACAAGGACTGGCTCCCATCCAGCCCCCAGAGCATGGGGAAAGCCTGTCTGCAAGTCAGCCAGGCTCAGCCAGCCTCTGGTTGACCAGGGATGAGCTCACTGGCCATGCTGGGACTGTCCCTGTCTGCTGACCCCAAGACCAGGTGGTGTCCAGTCTGCCCCCAGGGGAGCTGGGCACAGGGGAGAGCTGGTGCTGGGAATCAGGGGTTTAAATGGGACTAGTCCCAGCCTTTGCCTTGCAACCAGGCTCTGCTATTCAAACTTGTAACTCTTGACAGTTCTGTCCATCTCCCCCCTGGCACCTTGCTGAATCTGCAGGGTTGAACAATGAGGGAGTTTTCCACTGCCCAAACCTCACCCTTTTCTGCTAATAAAAACAGGCAACACACTAATTAATATATACAATCTTGCTTTAACTAATTCTTGTGTATACATATATATGTACACTTGGATTTAAACTCTGCATTTTAAACATTTCTTGCAAACTTCACACCAGCATTTATTGCTGCTAACTCTCCATAACTCCTACCTCTTGAGGTTTTATGTCAGGATGTTACATTGGTGCTGCAGATATCTCAAAAATCAGCACCATCAGGCCGTGGCTCTTCCATAGTCACTACTCTGCTCAGAGGTCATCCCCACTGTTTCCTCGGTCACCATTCCTTCAGGGATGCTGCTCCTTCCATGGGGCCTGTTTCCAGGTGTTTTGTTAGCACCAAAGCTTCTCTTTGTACAGCTTTGTCCGTCTGGGAAAAGAGATAAAACATGCTTAGCAATAGGCAGCAAGTTATTAGTTTCTGAAAAATTAAAAAAAATGGTAAGAGGCAGTGCCTTAGCCCAGTGTTTCCTGAGGGCTGAAGTGTCCTACTCCTCCTTTTTGTTGTTGAAGAACCCGTTTCAACCATGTCATGACTGTGTTCTGTGATCACCTGTCCTGTCCAGAGTGGGGAATACCTGTCACACGCTGCACTCCCCAGGCTTGAAGAGATTTACCTGTACACTGAGAGAGACACACGCAGGGCCATTGTCTGTTCTGACCCTGGCTGGTACCCCCAGAGCAACAAAGGCCGGCAGAAAGTGTTTAATAACATCTGCAGAAAATGTTTAATAACATCTCGTGCCTTTTCTCCCACGTGACATGAGGCAAAGAGTGCTGCTGAGAATGTGTCTACTGAGACATGGACATACTTTAATCGTCCAAACTCGGTGACACGGGTGACATCTCCTTGCCAGATTTCCAGTGCTGTCAATCCACACGGATTAACACTTCCCACAGATACAGCTGGGGTGATTCACTGACAGTCAGTGCTACGTGCCTGTGCCTTGGAAAAGGCCTTCTGCAAGGTGCTGGTGATCCAGATCACCTCTGAGGGAGGTCCTCAGCCCCTCTCCAACATAATTTTCTCCCTGGGCAATGAGCGTGTTGGAGGGGTGAACAGCCCTGGGCTGCTCACGGGACTGGCTGTGGGACAGAAGTCATGCAGGCTGTGGATGCAGAGAGAGGAAAACTTGTGGTGGTGTCTCAGGACAAGGTGGAAGTTGAGGTGGTGCAGCTCACAGCTGTCAGGATTCATTCTCGGGTGCCAGTTTGTGTCACGGGCATCACCAGAAGTCACACCCCATTCTCTTTTGGCAATGCTGTGCCAGGGCTGATGTTCCACTGGTCTGCCACAAAGAGGGACACTCTGGATGTCAAGACAAGGCAGAGTGAGGCTTTTTTACAGCTTCCTGCAAAATACAACTTTGCACCGAGCTGCCCTTCAGCCACTGGATCTACACTGACCACACCAAAATGCTGCTGAGCAGCGAGTACATGAGCTCAGACCTCAGGATATTTGGGGCCACGGACATTCTGGATACCCTGGAGGTGAAATGTGGATCCCCAGCAGTGAAGATGTTGGAGAAATCCTGTTGTGTGCCCCGTTACGTGGTGTACACAGTGAGCCTGGCTGATCCCAGAGTTCCCAGACAGGGTTCCTTGTCCACCAGCCTGACAATCTCCAGTCCATCACTGTCCCAGTGAAGGTGGCTTACCTGACTGACAGAACCACTGCACTAATGAGATATGAAGCCACTCTCCAGCCCTCTGTTGAGTCTTACCAAGTGATGATCTTCACTCTCTTTGCACTATTAGCAAGCACAGCTGGTACCATCATAGCCTATGATGCATTTTTCTCCCCCAATGGACAGCACAGTCACCTCATGTTCATCCCAAGGACAAGTCCTCAGCACACCCCTAATAGTCCCAGTGTGTCACCTGCCCTTCCCTTCAGTCCTCAGCCCTTGAGCAGGAAAACAAGCCCCTGGCCCAGGCTCTGGAGCACAGCTTACACCTCCCGTTAGAGACACCAGCCTCACCTTCCTCACACAGGCACCATTTGTGGCAATTGATTGCACAGACTTCGGGTCATGTGCAGAAACTTAAGACCTTTATTTCAAGGTGCAACAGCTTTTTATAACCTCTGTAACCCCTCCCAGCACCCTTCTCTAGAAGGCGGCGCAACAAGATACAACAAACAGCCTCTTTTGGTCAAACCTTTTTTCAGTGCTGGGTAACAAACTATTCAATCACTTGACCCTTGAGATAAGGTAGCAACAAACTACCTTTGCCCTGCAACCAGGCTCTGCTACTCGAACCTGGAACTCTTGTCAGTTCTGTCCATCTCTCCCCAGTGCCTCACTGGCACCTTGCTGAATCTTCAGGGTTGGACATCCTGGGTTTTCAACCCCCCACAATCTAATATATTCTTTCATTTATTGACCCTTAGGACAAAGGATTCTGAAACCAGCCCTCAGCAGGGTCCAGATAGGACAGAAAACCTACAGCCCGCTGGTAATGCTCAGCTTGGAGAGTAAGTTAATTTCCACCTTGGGTGGATTTCCCTTGCCGGGACAGTTTTTCCAACAATTCACAACTAACCAATATTATTTGAGTAGATGAGGGAATTTAGGGTTAGAATCATTCTGTGATTCTACAGTTTAGGCAATGGAATAAACGTTAATCATCCACGACCTCCTGTAGGGTTTTGGCTATCACAGACATGCTGTTGGCTCCTCTCCTGGAAAAGGGAAGGTCAGTGTGTGACCACAGCCCCGACTCCTGTGGGAGGCACGCACGGGCTGGGAGGGTGAGAAGAGCCCAGGGATGGGCCAGCACATGTCCTGACCTGCCTTTCCCCTGCCCAGCCTGTCCCCACGCCCAGGGCAGTTTGTGACACCATTCCTTTAGAATTAAAGCCTGTGGGGCACTAATTACCTGCAGAGCCCACTCTGCTCATTAATTCCCAGGAGACCAATCGTTTTCCCCTCAGAGTGGATGGCACAGGGCAGTGATGCTGTGGGTGGCTCCCTGGCTGGGAAACTCTGCCCAAATCACCCCCAATGTCTCTGCCCACAGGTACGAGGAGCAGCTCTCGCCGGGGAGAGCCGACCTTCACCTACATCAGACGCAGTACGTTCCTGCCCCTCCCCACATCCCTGCCAGCACTCAGCTCCTCAGCTTCTCCCTCGTCCTCCACTTTCTGCTTTATCTGCTGTCGAGGCGCTACCCAGAGCCATATAATGCTTTTCTCCCACAGGACTCCCCTCTTCATATCCTATCACCAGCAGCCCAGCAAATTAAAGCAGCTGATCCCAAATGAGTTTAGGATTTTGCTGAGACCCCACTTTAATTTTTTGCTTGAGACAAGCACAAACCATCATTCATCCACGGACGGGGACTATGTTCCCAAGCCCACACCTCCTCCTGATCCCCTCAAATTTCTAAATAAAGTCATGGAGGTGATATTCAGGATGCTGAAATGGAGATGGTGACATGCTGACAGATTAAAAGCCTGCCCAGCTAATCCAAGGGCTTGCTCAACACCAGACATGATGCTCCTGTGGCTGCTCTTATTTAAAAGGTCTTCCCATGCACTGCTTGTATAAACCAGCAGGTCATTTTTGACCATCACAATTGGAACAGTCCAGCCCTGTGCCTGTCTGCCTTTCTAGGAAATAACCCAACCTGCTCTATTATTAATTGAGTGGAAGAGTAGGTGTGGGAGATGACACAGGACACATCTCCAAGAAACCCCATTTTTAGAAACTTTAGTCACAAGCCCATCCTCGTAAACATTATTAGAACATTGTCATTTAAAAACAAGCCCAAACCACAGACTTGGAGTGGATCTCATCCATTCAAAGTAGCTTAAACTAATAACATCTACTAGCCTGGTTAAAGAAATTCCTTCCAAAAAAATCTAACCCCATTTTAAACTCTCACTGTGTTTTACCAGTCAGCTGGTCTCTGACGTGCTCAGGCTGCTCAGTAGCATCTCAGGCTTCTGGTTTGCACACAGTAAAAGTGGTGCTCACAATAGGACACACACTGCCCCTATAGGAAACATATGCTGAAGTTTGGTTAAAGACATTCAACATGATCGTACCAAAAACGTTACCCTTTTTTTCCCCCTATTTAACCACATTTGAAACACAGGCAAGCATCGCCCTGCAGACAGCATTTAAATGCCAATGTGTGTTTGATTTCCTTTAAGCCAAAGTTATTCAACACTAAGCATGAGCTGCCTGCACTTTGCTTCCCTCCAGTTTATCTTAATCATCCTGAATTCGGTAGCCTGCAGGGAATTAAGTCAGACTCCTTCTTGCGCTTTATTTCCCAGCTCCCTGAAACGCTTTGAGTTTGTTTAATCAATGTGGTGCATAATAACCAAATGTATAGTCCAGCTTGCTGTTAAAAGCTGCTAAAAAGCATTTTGGGGCAGCTGTACGTGTAATGTGCGTCTCACTGACACACCACTGATGTTATTCAAGGTCCACTGGTGCGAGATTCGAAAAGGTTTCTGTCTCCATGGTCGAAATGGAGCGAGTGCTCAGCGCAGTGTGGCCAGACCGGGGTGCAGAAGCGCACCAGATCCTGCCTGGCTGAGCATCTCTGGGGCGGCCACTGCAACGAAGTAACTGAGGAAGGGCGGCTCTGCATTGGACACGTTTGCTCAGGTGAACCTACAACCTCACTGAGGGCAGAGGAGGATGTCCTGGTCTCACCACCATGTAGGTGTTGTACTCCCTTTGCTGTCATTCCACCACCTTTCTCTCCTCTGCCAGAATTTGGCGGTTCCCGAGCAGGGCTGGAGATAAAAGGAGCAGAGCATGGGGAGTTAATAACAAATAGCCAGATAAAAGAGGGATCAAGATATGGGGAATCATCAGGGACTCATAAAGGCCTTGGCAATATAGAAAAAAATTCCATTAATCTTGTTGTAACGGCAGCTCTCAGGGTGGAGTCAGCAATTCCAGGCAGCTGCCTCCAACCTCCAGGAGAGAGAAGTGTTGGGAATATCAAATGGCCACAGGCCCTGCTGAAGGGGCTGGTAATCAATTGCATATATTAGTTTTTAAATTGCCTTTTAACCAAGTAATTCTGAAAAGAGTCGATGTTTTCTGCAGGAAAGTTATTTTGAGTTTTCCCTGACTCGTTACACTTATTTCAAGCTTTGAAAAAACAACTATCAGGCAGCTGCTGTAGAGGGATGCTCCGTGATTGTAAAAGGAATGACCTGAGCCTGGGGAAGAGGCAGATTATTATTTAGGATTAAACAATATAGGTAATGAATATGTTTCATAATCACTGAGAGACCAATTGTTAAACCCATCAGGCAATGTTCACCTGGCAATTACCCCACCACGATACCAGTGAATAAGGGAAGGCAGCTTTTGGGATTCAGGACTTTTGGGCATGGGTTGGTACTGGATACCTCAAAAGTTTAAGGCATTTGGATGTGTAGTTTTGCCAGGGTTCAGCTAAGAGCTCACATGTCGATCTGGATTCAAATTTCCCTGAAATTCAGCCCTTTGGGGGAAGGTAAATAACAGTTCCTAACTGTAATTATATCCACGTGGCTGCTTTCTACTAATTGTCAGGTTCGAAATGACATCGCCCCTGCATTCCTAATGCACAGCTGTGGATAATCAGGAAAAGTATGTTTTGGATACAATTTATTCCTTATGCAGTATCTGCCTTATTGCATTTAAATTAAAAGCAGACTGTACTGTGAGTGTTGTGGGGACTCAGTGCTGGTTTTTGACCTGCCTCTCCTCCAGCCTGCAACATCACCTGCCCCATGGGCCGTGTCAATGCCGACTGTGACTCCTGCATGTGTGAGGATGCCACCCTGCACGGGAAGGTGTCCCTCGAGGATGGGTCGCCCGCTGCCGATGCCCGGGTCTACCTGCAAGCCGAGAAACTCAAGCTGCTGACAACGGCCGATAACAGTGGCATGTTCAGGATCCCGGGGATTTGTCCTGATGGCAAAAACACACTTAAAATAAAGAAAGCCAAATACGCAACAGCGACTGTCACCGTGCCCGAAAGCAACCGGAGAAACCTGGCGATCCAAGTGCGGCTGCACCGATCAGGTAGCTTCAAAGAGGGGGGATGGATGCAGCAGGCTTTACACAAGGATCAGAAATAAATTGGGATTTTAGGAGGGCAAGGGGAAGGGTAACGAGATGGCTTTTTCTGTCTGCAGGCAAACCCTACATTTTCAGGAGCCCTGAGGACAAAGCCAGGAGAGTGGGACAGAGCGTGTCGCTTTGCTGCGATGCCCGCGGGAGCCCAGCCCCCGACCGTTATCTCTGGTAAGGAACTAGATCTTGATCTGCCGAAAGTCTCAGCTGTCCCAAGGATTCCTGTTTTATCTCCTTACCATCTGAAAGGTTTCGCTATAAAACAGCTAAATGCGCTGAGAACCAATGGCTGCAAGTGATGTCTTCCTCATGACGCGCAGAGCTGGCACAGAGATGTCATCTGCCAGAGACTCACTGGAAAAACACCCCAAAAAAGTTTAAGAACCTCAGCAGAAAGACTGGCAGCTCTGCCTGCCTGCCAGCTGCTCAGCAGCCACATCTCAGTACTGCCAGGGCAAGGGGAATAATTTTTAAGTGATGCCACCTAGCCAAACTAAAACCGGGGAAACTGAGGCAGGAGATTCTGGCAAAATCCAACATCGGGATGCAGGATTAGACCATTGCTCTGCTCCAGCCAGGTGGTCAGCCTCTGTCCCCTTAACTGTTCCTGGCAGGTACCACAATGGCTCACTGCTGGACCCCTCCTTGTACAAATACAAAAACAACCTGATTCTGAAGAACCTGAACACAGAACAGTCAGGAGAGTATTTCTGCAAGGCCAGCAGCGCCGGGGGGTCGGCCAAGTCCCAGGCTGCCAAGCTGGATGTCATAGGTAAGAGAAAACGTGCCTGATGCTCTCCAAGCAGGTGGGGAGGTGTTGGTGTGCAGCAACCAGGAGCTGTGATACACCTGGGAAAGAAAAGTCACAGGAAAAATACTTGAGATTTATTTCATGCATCCATTTGCAGATGAGCTGGCGTGAGCTGGTTATGAACCAGATGCTCCCTACAAACTGGAGCTCTGGATTGCAGGTGACCTGCCAAGCTCAATCTGCTGCTTTCAGCAGGTTTCTCACTGTACCTGCTGCCTGAAATGGGAATAGGTCTTTCTGTTTGTTTAGGGGTTTTTCAAAACCTTGGAACACATTTTAGTCTAAGCATAGCCAAAAAAAAAAAAAAAGAAGCAGCAGAACATTTAGCTGAGGGTGTTTGGATGGCTCCTGTAATCAGCTCTTAATCAGAGACCTACATCTAAAGCTGAGCTACTCACTGCCCTGAGAGGAGCCCAGATGAATTTAGCTGAGCAAAACCCTGCAAACACTCTACTCTTATTAGAAGCAATGTTTAGCTTGGCCCGTTTCAGACCATATAAGAATGGCTGTAAAACTATTTCATGCTGCTCATTAAGAAATCCTATTCAACAGGAAGAGAAGAGGCAGCCTGTGACCCCCAGCCCCAAAGCCACCTCATCCGACTTCCTCACGACTGCTTCCAAAAGGCAACAGACTCCTTCTACTACGATGTGGGCAAGTGCCCAGCAAAGACCTGTGTGGGGAAGCTGGATAAGGGACTCCGGTGTAAGGACAACGTCTCCTACTGTTGTGGGGTATCCAGGATGGAAACCAGGGACATCTCCTGCAACGGGTACACACTCCCCACTAAAGTCATCGTGGAATGTGGCTGCAAAAAATGCACCGAGACCAAAATGATGGTTCGAGGCAGAGCCACAGCAGCTGATAATGGAGAGCCACTGAGGTTTGGCCACATCTACATGGGAAACAAGAGAGTGAGTATGACTGGCTACAAGGGAACCTTCTCCGTCCATGTCCCAGCAGACACGGAGAGGCTGGTTCTAACTTTTGTGGATCGGCTGCAGAAGTTTGTGAACACAACAAAAGTTCTGCCCTTCAAGGAAAACGGAGGTGCTGTGTTTCATGAGATCAAGCTACTGAGAAAGAAAGCCCCTGTTATCCTGGAATCCACTGAAACCAACGTGATTTCTTTGGGAGAAATGGAAGAAGATGATCCAATTGCTGAATTAGAAATTCCTCCCAATGCATTTTACAGGAAAAATGGAGAGGCCTACAGAGGCAAAGTGAAAGCCAGCGTGACATTTTTGGACCCAAGAAACATCTCAACAGCCCCTGTGACACAAAGTGACCTGAACTTCGTCGATGAGGAAGGCGATGTGTTTCCGCTCCGCACGTACGGCATGTTTTCCGTGGACTTCACTGACGAGCAGGGCACTGAGTCCCTTAATGCAGAAGAGGTGAAGGTTCATTTGGATGCTGCTCAGGTCAAGATGCCAGAGCACCTGCAAGAGATGAAGCTTTGGTCCCTGAACCCAGAGACAGGGCTGTGGGAAGAGGAAGGGGACTTCAACATTGAGAAAAGCAGACGGCACAAAAGGGAAGAGAGAACCTTTTTGGTTGGGAACATGGAGATCAAAGAAAGGCGGCTTTTTAACCTAGATGTCCCAGAGAGCAGACGGTGCTATGTCAAAGTCCGAGCCTACAGAAGTGAGAGGTTTCTGCAGAGCGAGCAGATCCAAGGGGTTGTGGTTTCTATTATAAACATGGAGCCAGAACCAGGGTTCTCCTCCAACCCCAGAGCATGGGGCCGTTTCGACAGTGTGGTCACTGGTCCCAACGGTGCCTGCGTGCCTGCCTTCTGCGACGAGCAGAACCCCGAGGCCTATGGAGCTTATATCTTGGCGAGCATGGGGGGTGAAGAGCTTGAAGCTGTGCCCTCTGCTCCCAAACTCAATCCTGCAGCTATTGGGGTCCCACAGCCGTACCTCAACAAGCTCAACTACAGGAGAACAGACCACGAGGACTCCAACATTAAGAAAACAGCATTCAGAATTAACATGGCCAAGCCAAGCCCTAATTCCCCAGAGGAGAACAATGGCCCTATTTATGCCTACGAAAACATCAGTGAATGCGAGGAAGCTCCTCACAGTGCTGCTCACTTCAGGTTCTACAGGATAGAAGGAGACCGGTACGATTTCAACACCGTTCCCTTCAGTGAAGATGACCTCATGAGCTGGACTGATGACTACCTAGCATGGTGGCCCAAACCCATGGAATTTAGGGCCTGCTACATTAAAGTAAAAATAAATGGCCCCCAAGAGGTGAACATAAGATCTCGTAACATGGGTGGGACGCATCCACGTACCATTGGCAAACTCTACGGGATCAGGGACGTCCGCAGCATCCGTGACCCCGAGCAGCCGGACGTGTCGGCAGCCTGCCTGGAGTTCAAGTGCAGCGGGATGCTCTTCGACCAAGACCGCGTGGACCGCACGCTCGTCAAAGTGGTGCCCCAAGGCAGCTGCCGCCGGGTGAGCGTCAACAGCATGCTCCACGAGTACCTGGTGAACCACCTCCCCATGGCCACCAACAACGACACCAGCGAGTACACAATGCTGGCACCTCTCGACCCGCTGGGACATAACTATGGCATCTACACCGTCACTGACCAGGACCCGAGGATCGCCAAGGAAATCGCCCTGGGCAGGTGTTTTGATGGCACGTCTGACGGCAGCTCCAGAACCATGAAGAGCAATGTCGGAGTGGGGTTGACTTTCACCTGTTCCGAGAGGAGTGCAACGGAGCAAAGCATCTTCCAGTCTCAGAGGAACTCGGGCCAGCAGTCCATACTGGTGCTGCCAGGGCAGAGCCCTGCGTACCGCAGGCCGCCTGCGAGCCGCCGGAACAACCAAGCCAGGATGCCCGTAAGAGGTCAACGTCTCACCTCCTAGAGCTGTGTTAGGAGCATTGGTAAAGTCACACATGCTCAATTAAACATGATTTGAAAGTAACATCAACCTGCTAATAACCTAATTGAAAGCTGGTAGGTGTCATTATTTGTGAGACATAATTAAGGTGCCTTTTTTTTTTCCTCCCCCACCAGAAAGACATCAGGCAAAAACTGGGGGCCAGCAGCAGTAGCGAGTTCGTGTCTTATTAAATGCATCCATAAAAAACTTCTTTCTGCCTGACATTAAACAGCTTCACATGATAGCCTAAAGGGAAGACTAAACACACAATTCAATTAAGTCATGTACATAAAAAATTCTTCTGTTCTGCATCTGCAGACTTTGCCAGCCCAAGTACCTGTACAGTAGTTGGTAACATGAAAAGGAATAAACTGATTTCCTCATACTGAATTCAACTGCAAGGTTTCGTACTTGAAATGTAAGTATTTTATTTATTTCTAGCTTGTTTTAGAATGACTGTATTCAAGCTAAGCTACCAGCAGCTGCATTTCTAAGATCTCATATGCTCAATAGCACAGAGAAGCCATGTGGATTTGTAGGTTCCACATGGATAAAGCTAGAATTTTCTCTTGCTTCTTGCACTGTTTGACAAGAAAATCCACACTCTATGATAGGTAGGATAATAAAAAAAGTAATTTTGTAACTTTGAAAATGCTGTGTCGCTTTCGTGTTTGAAATGCCCAAGTAAATAAACCTCACGTAGAGCTGAAAATGGAATCACCTGCAGGATTTCACCTTTCCGTTCGTAAACAGGTCACAGATTCATCAGTGTCAGACTGATCCTGGGTATTGGTGAGGAGTTTGGGGGTGTCTGCTACTCCCTCAGGTGCAGAGTCCATGGCGTGCCACAGTCAGGGAATCTCTTCCCAGCTTGAGATGTGGAGAGTCACAGCAGTGCTGGGAGCAGAGCAGCAGGTCTGGGCAAAGATGGATTAAGGAATGAAACAAGACAGAGGGAAAAGAGGGCTGGGAACCCCATGCTTTAAGGATTATAGGAAACCCAGCAACGTAGAGCAGGGCTGGGTGAAGGGACAGGGATAAAAGAGATGTCCCTCACACTCAGCAGCAGGATGCTGCTCTCAGCTGAAGGTACAGCTGGCCACAGAACAGATCAGACAGTGATCCCTCTCCAAGTGACCTATTAAATTTCCCTCACTACTTCTAGAGTGAAATCAAGGACCTCACCAGCACAGGAGACATCCTGTGTTTGTTTACTCCCAAACACTGGCAATAAATTTTTGGGGTACAGACAAGCCAGATGGCTGATTTCGGTGCTTTTAACACTGGAATTCCTG
Source organism: Pitta sordida (assembly GCA_013390025.1). Classification (NCBI taxonomy): domain Eukaryota; kingdom Metazoa; phylum Chordata; class Aves; order Passeriformes; family Pittidae; genus Pitta; species Pitta sordida. Next base: position 566,888 of record WEKX01017016.1, on the reverse strand, counting down.
CTGGCAGAGACCACAAATAGGTGGGCAGTGCTACTGGATGCAAACTGGAATTCACACATGTGCTCCAGCACGATTTCTCCCTCCTACCCAATCCCCTCCTACGGATATTAAACCAGTTCTAGGTCTATGCTCCCATCAAGGGCAAGGGGAATTTTTCCACAGCATTCAGGAAGCTTCAGAACAGGCACAACATAGGGCAGCCTGAATAATGCCTAAAGAGGTAAAAAACCTCCCTTAATAATACATGTTTTTATGCAAATTGATAGTTATCAAAGAGGAGCAGAAAAAGAAGAGCTGTGGAATACTCTGGCACATCATCTTCATACCAGTGAATTTAGACTGTGTGTTTTCTTTTGTGTCTAGTCTGCTGCAAGGGCTTGGCACAAGCCAGAGCCAAGGGAGCCAGTGGGGAGCATTAGCCTGGACCTTCCCACAGAGCTCTTGGCTTGCACAGAGAAACGTCTCTTCCCTCTCTCCCCTCCTCCTCTGCAGATAGGCAGCCAAATCCCAAACTTAGTTTCATCACTCTGAGGGTGAAGTAACACAAATGACTTCTACAGCCCAGCCCAGCAGGTAAGTGAAAGCAGGCTCAGGAGATGATCCCTGTGCTGCATGTGGGCTCACACCAGTCAAACACAGCAGAGCACAGGGCTCTTCCTTCTGGGGAGGAATTTAACAGCACTGAAATGGGTCACAGCCCTACAGCCCAGAAGAGCCACAAGCTCTCCAAGTTTCCCCGAACTGTCCCCCTCTGCAGCTTAGCACTGACTTAGAGGAACAAAGCTAATGTGTGCACTCACCGAGTCCCTGAGCTCCCCGAGGCTGCTGGCAGAGTGTGTTGGATGCAGAGCTTTCACAGAGGTTTTAAACACGGGTGCTTAAGCACCACCAACAGAAAAACAACCTTGGTCCCACAAGCACCATTCAGCACTAACACGTCACCGTTACTGATGAGCCACCTTGCCAAATACATACATTAAGGAAGTTTATAAAGGAGCAAAGTTAACTAAGAGTTCCTGGCACCCCCCACTCACACCAGTTTAATGCTACTTCTGACTTCTCCAGCTAGTGTTTATGGTCAGTGTATGGCACTGTCCTTTCTGCAACCTGAAACACAACCCACCCTCCCACGTATCACAGGAGAGCATCAGCTGGAGGAATGCAGCAAGGCTGGGAACCAGCTCCTCCCTCGGCCTGAGCCTTTGGACCACCAACCTTGAGGAACAGGCTGAAGCAGGAGACTGGGCCTGTGGCTAACAGCAAAGCATCTCCCATTAAGGTCACTCAGTTTCCAACCCTCAGATAAAACCAGTGACCCATCCCTCCTCCTGGTTTTAAAAAAAGAAAACTAGTACTGCTTCCCAGAAGCTACCAGGATGTCAGCAGCTAGGATAAACAAGGGTAGAGTTATTCTTGTCTAGTCTCAACCTTCAAATTATTTGGGGATTTTGCAAGCAACTTTATAAAAAGACTCAAGTATTCCTCTGATTAGTCACTTACACTTTTTGTTTATTTGCAATTTATTCAGAAAACAGGAATAAGAAGGTTTCCTAGGAAGCAGAGGGAGCAGTAAGGTTGTGGAACATCAAAGAGAGGCATCAAAGTGAGTCACCAGCATCCTAGGAAATATCACTCCCTCTAACATTTACTTGAAACCCACGATGAAATCATCCCTATTCCAACACCAGAGCCCTTCTGGTGCCCAAACATTTTGCAGTTCTGCCAGTAATTTGGCCTCAGTGATGTTAAACTGAGCCGTGGCTGATGCTGGGCCTGTGAACACCTCTGCTCCTTTCCCTCTCTCCTCTGAGAGGAGGACAGCTGTTTTATTCTGCTAGGAACCCTTTCCAATGGCCAGGGTGGATGTACTCGACCTCAGCAACGCTACTGGGGACTGAATCACTGCGTCTTGTGTTCCAGAGTCAACCCTGACATGCTATTCCACACCTCATCAGTGAATGCCCCATTCTTGTTTGGTCTGTTCTGCAAAAATAATCAGATTTTCATTACCTACTGAGTTAAATCCCTGCAGAGCCAGGTGAAAGCAAAGTTTCCAAAGAGATATTTTGGCTAACAGCTGCCTGGGGAACACCAATTCCCTTTAAAGCTTCTCTACCACACCAAAAACAGCATGCCAAAGATTTCTTCCATTAAAAAAAATAATCTTACCTTCTTTTGCACCAGAAAACAATGGGTAAAGTGTGCACATCCAAAGCTAAGATATAAACTGCTGAGACACAGAACTGTACAATTTTTTATAACCTCTTGTGTAGGAAGCAGGAGAAGCCTTAAAGCCAACTCTGCACAGATCAAAAGATTAAGTCCCAAGCGCAGGTATCCCGGCTGCAATATGGTTTACACATTATTTGCTATTAAATAACCACCCGAAGACGTTCTGTACCGGATTTTCACCACCTTCCGTCCAGCTGGCTTTGGTTTTTGCCAGAAGAGATGCAGCGAGCTCCATCTACAGGGATTCTGGGCACATTCCACCTGCAACCTCCCAAATACGCTGGGAAACCTCCCTGTTGCTGTTTGCCGGGGTAATTACCGCCTGCCAGCAACGACTGAGGGACCATCTAAAACTGACAACAGGATACACAAAAGGAGTTAAACAGCTTTTAAATAATTTTCCTCAAGTCGTTTCTAGGAACGAAGTGGTTGATTTAAGGCTTTGGTTATCTAAAACCTTCTGGGCGCTTTTTGCCTCAGCTTTTGACATTGTATTCTTCCTGTGGTGGTCACTCTCACCTTTCCTAACGAACTCCATTTTCCAGCAGGGCAAACACAAGGCAAACAGCCCCGCAGCTGAGATCAGGGATGGAGCAAAACCTGGAAAACTCCCTGATCCTCCCACCTTCCCCAAAACCACAAACAACTCCCTCACCCACCTCCCCTTCTGCTGCCGTAAGTCAGTAACTGACCTTCCACAGACTGATCCAAACAGAGGAAAAGCAAAATGACTCCACAGCCGTCACAGGTAGGGACACACCACAAAAACACAGGATTTGCCTGGAAACAAACTTGCCCTATTTAGAACTTCTGCGGCACAAATTGCAGCCTGGGGCCACAGACAACAGGAATTCTCCCCAGGAACCTGACTTCCACCTTGCTGCTGTTTCCAGTTTTTGACTCTGATTCATAGTCTTGGGATTTCTTGGAGGACCGTGTGTTTTGGAAAACCTGTCAGAGGCAGATTAATTGCAGGATCAATGGCAATTAAAGAAAAACACTACAGCATCTGCTTTAACAGATGCTTCAGAAACATTTTAATCCTTGTGATGTAATACATTTTTCTAGATTTTTTTGCTTTTACTTCAGTGGAACGCATTAAAAACAGGAAAAAGTTGAGCAAATAACATCAGAGCGGCTCCTAAGATGTGGCCAGTCTTTATTTTGCTAAGTCTCAGTGAGCACTAAACTCTGAATTAGACAAGCACTGGATTTTAGTATTTCCAGATTAAAGTAACTGTGCAAAACTTATGCCTCAAGAAAATTATACTAAAAGTCCTCAAAAGGAAACTGAAAATGTTGTACAAAAATAATTTATTTCTCAACAGTGGAAAGAGGGATTTTGTTCATCGTTTTCAGTGTTCAAAGATTCTCTTCCTTGATGGAGAAAGGAGCATCATCAGGAGCCCACGATAAAAACACACAGAGGAGAGTAAGATCAAACACTCTGGGAGGAAACTCCTTAATTCAGTTGAACGTTATAGGTGGGGCTTTGAAATACTTTCTACATTACTATTTTACATCAGTATTAACTTACAGACATTTTAAAATACATCTATTTTTTTGTATCCTGTGCCAATATTCCCGTGTCTTTCAGAGTCTTTTTTTGCTGTGCTAAGTCTGAGTGTCTGAAATCTGCATTCCTGACGAACAGTTTGTGAATTCTGCTGGAACCAAGAGTGCATATATCCATTGTAGAAGTCAACTGCTGTAAGCTTCTTCTTTAACACGACTGTTTTGATTCCAACCCAGCCTTCCTAGAAATAAAAACAAACACAAAGTGGCAGTAAGCTTCCTCCACATTTTAGATTTACCTTTAGCTCTCACAGGCTGGCTTGCAGAACACATTTTATTTCATATCATCAGGTTTACAAGACAAATTCTTGCTTGCAAGTCGGTGGAAATTTAAAGTTTAAGGTAACAAGTTAAAAGTCCAGTGCTAATCTAAACTAGTACAGAGAATAACAATGGACAATTAAACAAAAAAAGTTATGCAACACAAACACTAACACCCTCATCTCCAGGGCAGAGAATATCAAACAAATGAGAAAATCCCACCTTGCATCGAGCTACCAATGTCTGGGACACTTTATGGAACAGCAGTGAACCAGGAACAGCTCCACAGTCATTCAGTTTTTGACCTAAAAGAAAAGTCAGATCGTCTTGTATTTTCATGCCAACAAGTACAGAAAAAGTTTGTAACAGTCGAGTCTCTTTGAAGCACGATAACGATCTCGAGCCACAATTCTGCCCAAAAAATATTTTCTTGTATTCTGTGTTTTATTATAACCAAATGAGCAAGGAGAATCAGAGCAGCCACTCTGGCACTGCTCCACATCTGATCCATGAACACTCACCCTGTTTGCTCTGGCACAGCCCTCAGCCCACATGGCGCTCAGATTCCTACAGAAAATGGTTATAAAATTTAACCTAATAGATTAATTTAAAAGTAAATACCAGAAAAAGCAGGGATATCATCCACTTCCACAAAATCCAGGAGTTTAACAGTAGTGCCATTCCAGAGCGTCTGCAAAGGAAACTGGAAACAGAAGCAGAGGACACACGGAGAATATTTTCCTGATTTTCAGGCAAGGTCTGGTTGTTTTCTCATGCAAAGTGTCTGTGACAGTAACACCGGAGGAAACTCAGGGACATGTCTAGACAGGAGACTCATCTCTAACCATCAGCACACGCAGTAATGAGTTAAATAATTAGCTGTTGGCTCCAACTGTAGCTGTTTGCACTGTTCACTGTCAGGCAGAGAAGTCACCGCGGTGTCCAAACCCTCTCTAACACATCAGGGGAAACCTCAGAGCTAAGGAAACAATATGAAATTACTGAGCTGATTTCACACTTGGGATCAAGTCCATGAAGATTCTCCTCCACATTCATTCCACCTCTAGTGCTAAAATACCAGGATTTGAAGACACGTGTTAGGTTACAGAGGCTGAAATAACTAAACTGGCTGTTCAGTCCTTAGTTAAAATATGTACACCAAACTCAACCATAAAAGAGTTCAAAAAAAAATCCACGGCCTTACCATACTTCCTATTGCACGATGCAGCTGAATTATTTGTGTAGCTGTTTGCTCCTCCCAGTTTATACAACTTCTTGACACAGAGATTTTTGGAGCTGGGGAGGGAAAGAGGAATTAGAAGACTTTTGAAATGTTTTCTTCCCTCTGCATGACTTTTTTTAAGCCAGAGAAAGCAGTGAAGAGACCATACTGAGAGAGGAATCTAAAATACAACCCAGCACAGTAGGAAATTTAGTTTTCCAGCTGATAAAAGAAAAAATGAACAAGTCCCATTAAATAGGAGGTGTACCTACCAAATGTTACTCCTTCTTTTGGCTGCTCTTTTTTAGTTTTCAAACATTCAGGCAAGTTCTTCAAAACTGCCAAGAGCTGCAAAATTATATTTTGTACAGTGCATTAGGCAAACTGGGTTTAAGCGAAGTAAAGTAAAACTTCATTTTTCAACAGTGAAACTTTCTCGTGGGCTTTTAGAAAACTGGATCAGTACATAAAAAGTATGTAAGTCTTGTACCATACACACAAACTAAAGGCATCATTCCCATTGAATCAACACTTTAAAAAGCAAGTGTTTTTTATGGATGATCTCCTTTCTGATATTAATTCAAGAACAGGACAAAAAGTTGACTGCTAAGAGGAAAAAAGTAGATATTCAATGAAAGAAGAACTGTTCCCATACAGAGCATTTGAGCTCCTCACTGAACAGAAGCAGAGCAGCAACACAGGACCAAGAGCTGATCCCAAACCACCCAACTCTCAGCAAGGCACAAAGTTTCACATCACACTCCTCTCACAGTTGCGGTCAGCTCAGAACAAGATTAAAAAGAATTCTGCTTGTAGATGTTAAAAGCAAAGTACCAATCAGAAGTGACAGAGCTGGCAGGACTTTACCATGTCTGCACCCATCTTTGCCAGGATCCCTTCCAGCTGCTGTGCCGTGCAGCGGGGAGGAACAGCAACCTCTTCTTGCTTAATAATTGGACCAACATCAAACCTGTGAGCAGGAAACACAGAGCTTACCAGAGGAGAAGCTAAAACTCAATTAGCAGTTCAAAAGTCAGCACTCAATACATTAACTCAGTCATGAATTACCCCTTTATCCCCCTCTAAAAATATTTCCTACACATCATTTCACGTCATCAAATGATGTTTGGTTCAACAGTGTAAAGAATATCAGATCCATCTTGGCAGCAAGATTCATCTCAGCAAGCTGAGACTGATATGAACAGCCAATTTACAGTTCAGAAGATGAGATCTCATTAGAAACAACATAAAGTATTCAGAGGAAATTTGTTTTGCGCCTTCCTGAGGTCTATAATCAGACAAGCAGCTAAGGAAGAAAACTGTGTTTTCACAAGCCTTTTAAGCCAGAGTTTGGGCTGAATCTATGGCATATAAAACGCCTCATGCCCAGACAGGCAATTGCTTGTCCTCTGTTCATTTATAAGAGGTTACAGATGACTCTGACATCTGAAAACCTTTTCTGTCCTGTCCTACCAAGCCTATTGACACAGCTGTGTGACTGTCCTGTCTGCTCCCTGTAGTAACGTGAAGAATTAGAGAACAGGCCTAGAGTGCAAATTACACACTTACTAAAATACTGAACATGTCTAAATGTTTCAAATTTTATTATCAAACATACACATGAAAAAACAGTGATTACACAGAGCAAGTTAAAAGATTACTTCAGTGGTGATGATTTAACCGTCCTGAGATGCAACAGTAGCAGTGAGTTGTCTGTAAAGCACATCAAACCCACCTTTTTGGTCTTATTTCCATAATTGTCACCCCAGTCACCCTGTCGCCATGAAGCACCGTGTGGACTATGGGTGCAGGCCCACGCCATCGGGGGAGGCAGCTGGGATGGACGTTCAGCACACCACTGAAATTAAATATTTACAAGTCAGAATAGGAACAGTGCCTGAAAGCTGTAAATGGGCATGCAACACACATGATAGTGAAGCTACTCTCTGCTCAGACCTTCTGAAGTGTTACTGCCTTAAATACACATTTAAAGGAAAATTCACTCTATGCTAACTTTAGTTTCTCAGCGCACAGAGAGAATAAAGACAAACACATTCTGCTGAGTATTTGCATAGATTTATATCAATGTCGAAGGACAGTGAACCTCTCAATGACAGCACCAGGGTTCAAGCTAAACAGATGAACCCAGCGAAAAAGTTGACCTCACCTGCTACAAGTCACAGGTGATGACTCCAAACCAGAGTCCAGCTTTGCTAATGAAGCAGGGACAGACGTCCTGCCAACACACTTACTACGGGAACTGCAGGATAAGTTCCTCGCTCAGGAGCCGCCCGAAAGATGCCACGACGCCCACGTCGAATTGCCCCAGGGGTCCCGTGTGCGGCCACTCGTGCAGGGGCAGCTGCAGCTCCCGGGCACAGCCCCGCACCGGCAGCTCCCCGGGCAGGCGGCAGGGCAGCGACACCACCTCCAGCCGCGACACGAGCGAGCCCTCGCTGGGCTCCCTGGTGTGGACAAGGAGTTGAAGGCCTTGTGTAGCCAGGGCAAGGGAGAGGCGAGGGCTGGCTCTCCCCTTACCCCTCGTTGTGCCTTTCCACAGCACCTGCACCTCCTCCGCCCATCCTCTCCTTCCTTGACCCCATCCTCAACCCCCTGACCACCCCGGCCGCCTCCTTTCAACTCCAGACCCCCCTCACGAAGCCCCCCAGTCTCTGTGACCGTGGTCCATGGACACACTAATGTCGCCACGGTCCCTGTCCCACCCTCAGGTTCTTTGCTCCTCTCACGGTCCCTCCCGCCCGATCCTACCTCATTCCCCAAAGACTCCTGAACCCCATCAGCAGCCCTCATTTCCCATTCCTCGGTGCCCAGCTCCTCCTCGCCCTTCCACAGCCTCTGCCGCGTCCCCTCAGGCTCCGCACNCGTTCAGAGCTCCTCATAACCTTCTCAGAACCCCTCAGAACTCCCTCGGAACTCCCTCAGAGCCTTCAGTGCTCCTCAGAACTCCCTCAGAGTCCCCTCAGAGCCCCTCAGAGCCTTCGGAGCTTCTCAGAGCACGTCAGAGCCCCTTCAGAGCCCTCAGAGCTCCCTCAGAACCCCCTCAGAGCCCTCAGAACCCCTCAGAGCCCTCAGAGGGCATGAGGAAGAACTTATTTATGTTAAGGGTGGCAGGGCACTGGAACAGTCTGCCCAGGGAGGGAGGAGTGTCCCTCTCTGGAGACATTGCAAACCCACCTGGTCACATTCCCATTCCCATGTAACCCTNCCCTCTCTCTAGGCCCCGGCCGCCTCCTCAAGGCCCTGTCTCCCCTCCAGCCGCTCCGGCCCGCGCCCGGGCGGTACCGGGCTGCCCTCAGGGCTCGCAGGGCGGTGACNAACAGTCTGCCCAGGGAGGGAGGAGTGTTCCTCTCTGGAGACATTACAAACCCACCTGGTCACATTCCCATGTCATCTGCTCCAGCCTTGGCAGGGGGATTGGACTGAATGATCACCAGAGAGCCCGTCTGACCCCAACAATTCTGTGGTTCCATGGTCTTGGTGTGGGGTGGTGGGAACCATGAGGATCTGTGCTGCCCCGATGGCTCCAGCGCCACAGTGTCACCCATGGATGTGGCCTCGTATCCCTGACCGTGAATTGTCTGCACTGCCTCAGTGTGAAGATAATGTGGAAAAACATGAGGGGCAGAAAGGGGTGTTGACCCTGCAGCCACTGCTCCAACATTCAGTGTCTGCCTCCATGGACAGCTTCGCTTTAACAGTGACAATAACTCCAAGAATGTTTCTTTGTGTAAACTATGGGGTCAGAATCGCCACTTAAAATACTGTCTTCTCCCATAACATAAGTATGAAAGTATTTTATCATTCTGCTAAAAACGTTCTTTTCCCCCCCCATGGGAAGATGTTTTATTTGTGTAGCTTTTAATGTAAATCACATACACAAGTTCCGTGCACATCTAAATCACAGCCCATCCTACAGTTTGTGACACTGGGAATTTCTGCAGCACGGAGTGTGGGAATCTGGAAACATTTCCTATATGCCAGTGAAAACATACTTGGGAAATGGATAGTAGAATTTTATGTTGGGTACACAAGGGAAGGATCAACTAGGAAAGTGAAAGAGATGCTGTGTATATTCATTTACTTTTTCATGTCTATTTGCCCATCATTAGGGTTTTCTTTTCTCAATCACTGAGGATGCCACCATTCCAAATCAGAATATCCTGTGATTCTCTGATCCATTTCCAGTGGTAGAGACACAAGAACACTAATGAGAAAGTGCTGTTACATGTTAAAAGAAAATGAGCCAGGCCATCTTAACTGAGGCTCTTCCATTCCTTCACCCTGCTACCAAAACCTGAGGTAATCGGTATTCCTAATCAGTATGTAAGAATCAATTGTTCAAAAAACCTCGTCACTTTCTATTGCTTTGAAAGTTCAATGAAAACCCTCAGTTCAGTCATGTGCAGCACACTCTTCAATTCCTGCCTCCTCTCAGTGCATAGATAAAAGGTTATAGTAAAAATAAATAACAATATAAACGAGAAAGCGGCAAAATAAATAAAAACATCAACAAGAGGGCAGCAAGGGTGAAGGTGTGGCTTCTGCTTGAGAAGAGATTAAAGCTCCCAGCCTGGTTCATTTTGGAAGGTGGATGGGGGAGAAGGGCAGGTGAGTCTGTGTGTCTTATCATGAACAGGGAACAGTTAGTCATTGCACAATAACCAAGTGATTACAGGCACTTACAAGAATCAGGCTCCCAAATGAGAGGAAGCAGAGTGTGTGATTCCAGCCCTTATCTCAGACACTAAAAAGTTTGACCACCATGATTTCCAGAGGCAATGAGAGCAATCCCTGGAAGGCGACGTCCTGTGTGGTGACAGCAAATACCAGTTCTCTGAGCTCTTGGGTGAAGCCCTGGACTTATCACCCTTGTATTCAGAAAGGCCAGGGCTATACTGTGTGTGTCTGGGTGGCCCAAATGCCACCCAAAAGATGGAAGTTAAACCCAGAATCCACCTGCTTAAGTCTCAGTGTCAATTTCCACGTACTGGACCCAGGCACTGAACATGCCATCGACACATGTGCGGGAGCTTCACCTGCTGCTCCTCCAGGATTTAAATCCTGGAGATGGATCCTCATTGCTGGCAGTACTTAAGGCTCCAGGAAACACTGTAACTCCGTGCTGGTCTTTTGCCAGACTTATGCATGAAGTAATTAATGTTTCATTTGCAATGAGTTTATGGGGTGGACTTAAATTCCCTCCAGTACACTTGCTCCCAAGTAATTCATCCTCGGCTCTCGTTCAAACAGATTATGCCTGTTATTCAGTATTATTCCTTGGACACAGTCTACGTGAATTTTAACTGAAGACTTATTTTGATACAGAATGAAAGCAACTATCTGATTGTTTCACAAAAATATAAAAATCTGGCTTTCCTGCTGCATTTGAACTCTGCTTTTGTACATGGAAAGAAAAAAACAAACCCAACTCTGAATGTTTAGTTATTCTGTAACCAGGCATTTCAGGTCAAAGACACTGAAGGGATCAAAAAAGATAAGCAAAATTAAAACACCAAGGTCAGACAAGTCCCTCCCAAGAGTAGTGAAGACAAATCCAAAGAGGAAGCAGAACACAAATCAACATCTTATCTCTACTTTGCTTCCTGGCCAAGACGCTGAAAGTATCTCCAAGAAGTAAAAAGACACCTCCTATTAAGCAGTGCCAGTGTTGTCAGAGGAGACACAAAATCAAACACTCACCTCCTCGCTGAAGAGGTTGATCCTGAGTGTGTTCCTGGTTCTCTGGAAAAGGAGAGGATTACTGGGCACAAAAGCCAACATGAACCAGTGGTAAAGTGGTTTTATTTCCGTGTACATCACACTGAGTCCAGCTCAGCCACCTTCCTGCATCCTGACTCTGTTTTGGGGGACTTATTGGGATGGAACAGGAGCTGCTGTCCCTGACCACACCACTCCACCCTGGGAATGTGAGTGGCTTCACCACTGCCCGGGGGACACTGAGCTTGCAAGGACTGCAGGAGGGATGTGGGGGTTTCCTATATGGGAGGAGCTGTTGGACACCTCTCCTGGAAACAACCCAAGGGCAAGACAGGAGCCAGGTGGTCCCTGTGGAGTGGCAGAGGTGCCTGTGATGTCCCAGGGGCCACGGGCATTCTGTGTCCTCTGATCAGGCTTCTCCACCTGGTTTGGGTTAGGGAAATGTGGATCATACCATCATTCTGAGCTTCCACGCAGCACTTGGGGAAATGATTTTTTTTAAAATTGAATCATAGATACCTAAATGAACTCATGTAGAAAATTGGGATGAATGGAACCTTCTGGGGCTTTGCAGTCGCCACCTTCCTGTAACAGTCACCTCTTCACCATGGCCAGTGTCTCCATCCCTCTACTCAGAGATTCCTTTGCAGGTTCCTCCAAGCCCTGTCCAACCTGGCCTTGAACAGTTCATTTCAAGCTGAGAAACACTGAGAACATGACAAACATAAGGACACTGAGCCACCTCCAGTTAAGCTGGAGCTAACCAGCGCTAGCTGTGTGCCCCAAGCCCATCACTGAGAGACGTCCCTCTTGCTTTGCAGTGTGCAGCTCCATCCATGACCCAGGGAGTTCAGAGAGGAGGAACCCCCCTTTCCCAGTGTGGCTGGCACAGAGAGCAGCACATCAGCCTGCAGAGCCTCTTAGGAGACCATTGCTTTAGCCAGGGGTTGCCACTACCTGTGAAACAGGGATGGACAAATCTCTGATGGGCGCTTTGTGCTTTGCCTGCAAAGTGGGCCTCTCTGGTAAGATGCTTCAGAATAACCACGCACTAAAAAAATAAAAGAGATACATAATATCTGCTTTATCAGGACTTGCTTCCTGTACTCAATGAGGACCGAGCCAGGCGGAGTGAACATTATCTTTTTTTTTTTTTTTTAACTCCAGGGTAACTTATTACTGAGTGTCATTCTACTCGGCATGCTCTTTTAATACCGATTGTGCCAATAGCTTGAGCAAATAAACTGGAAGTTCCTACAGTTCATTCTTTGGCAAAGGTCATTCACCTCGTGCTGTAAATGGTCCCACTAAAGAGGTGTGTTTTCTCAGGGGCCGGAGTGTACCTCACCTGTTGGACTGGCCTTCACACATGACTCAGGAGCAGAATGAATCACAGCTCGTAGCACATCCAGAGCAGGAGGACAGGGAACCTTGTCACCGCATTGCCACAGTGACATTGCCACTGATGGGTGCTCGGAGGAGACGTTCTCGGATGACAGGGCTGACAGAAGAAATGTAGCTGCCTCCCTGCTGGGGACTGCGTGGTTCTGGTGAGTTAGCAGAGATTTACGGCCATTCCTGCTGCTGGGTTAATTTATAGCTATCTGTGAAGAAAGGGTTATTTATTTATTCCAGCTAGAAAGCTCAAATCCTCAGCAATTTTGGGTGAAGGCTATTTAAGGAGAGACTGAAAAGCAAGTGAGCAGCAGGCTGGGGTAACTCCTGCATATAAAAGCCTGGAAAGCAGTCAAAACAAATAATGTATAATATGGCTCAGATTTGCTCTTTAACTTTTGACTTTACAAAAGTTAACAAATAGCACAGACTGCCTTCTTGCTTTAATATTTTAAGTACATATTAAATATTTTTATTGTGTTCTTCAATGGAACTCAATCCTTAATTTGCCTCTTTAAACCAGCCCGTCCATTTGCATCTCCATGATTTTATATCCTGTAATAATCCATAAACAGAGCATCCCATTTTTTTACTGTATTTGGAAAAACGGATGTGTTTTTAACGCAATCAGTCAAGATAAGATAACCACCAGGGAGAGAGGCTGGATGACAAGAAAAGACTCTTTCAGTAAGACTGGGATGTTCTTAATGCATTGTCCATATTGTGGAGTGAGTATTGAGAAGGAGGTCCAGAGGAACGTTGTCATCTTAACAAAAGCTGTACTTGATGATCTTTACAGAAGATTTTTTTCCCCATCTTTACTTATGTCATTACAGTACACTTATGTACAAGTTAGTTATTTATTTATATACAATATAATCTCATTTGCAGAGTGATAGCAACATATGCCTTGGTGAGAAACTGTGAGTATTAGACTTGGCAAAAACCACCGTGGAAAGCACGGGGTGGTTTCACAGCACCACATGTGCACGTTCCCATATTCCCACATGGCACAGGCCCCTCGCTGGATTGTGCCAACCTTTAGAGCACCAGCCCCTCAGCTCTGCCTTCTGCGTGTGATAGGTCTCACATCTCCAAGAGGTTCCATCATGACGAAGGATTTTACCACTTAAGTGCTGAGATGAATGCACAGAGCAGAAAGCACTCGCCATGTCTTTACAATTTCTTGAGGTTTCATTGAATGCTACCAAAGCCTGCAGATCCATAGGAGGATTTGGGACAGTGTTGCTCCTAAAATACACACAGATTTTGCAGGTTTTGATGTGAAAATCTCATTTTCAAGAAGAAAAAAATTACAAAAATGTTCAGGTGTAAATATAACACAGGTAAAATGTTTCCTTGAGAGGTCATGGTCTCTTTATTCTTTCTGCCTCCTTCCACACAAGCATAAAATGCACCAGTTCTCTCTCATTTGAGCTTCCTGTGTCGTGCACAAGATGAGAAGCAATCTCAGAAGGGTTTTGAGAGGGATAGGAGACCAGAGGCCACAGCCTGAAGCTGCAAAGGCCTGGGTCCAAGGGCTCAGCAGCCAGAGTCGTTGCTGAAATGTGTGAGCAGGGGAGTGATGGAGAAGAACATCCCCCCCACATTCTCCCAGCATGTCTGGTGGAGCAGAGCTCACCCACAGTGGGCTGTGGGCAGCAGAACAGAGCAGCTGTGTGGGGGAAGCAGTAGGAGATGGCTTTAAAAGGAATCTCTCCTTCAGCCTGGGAGATCCAAATTCATCACAATTGTGGGACTCACTGTTTTCTCACTGGGGAAACTGGTGGTGCAGGCAGAGTTCTGGCTCCTGCTCAGGCTCTCCACTGGCTTGAGAGCACTTTGTTTTGTAGCTTTGATGCATGAAACTAGTTTGGTTAGTGTGACGTGGAGGTAAAAGATCCGTAAAATAACAGGAGTTTCCTTTAAAGTATTTTACCTAAATTTCCTGTTAACGCACAATAAATATCCACTCTGCTGCTGTGTTTTTACCTGAGAAGTTCTGGCCTCCCACGTCTTGGGAGATTTGGCAGTTGGTCACTATTTTATGAGGTAGTGAAGTACTTCCAGTAGCTTTTCACCATCCCTGCTGTGCATGGACACCAGGAGGTAACCCACAAGTTATGAAACACCTTAGGAGAAAATCAGCAACATGCTTGTCAAATATTTCTGTTCGAGCAAATGATTAGTCAGAAGCCTTGCGCAGCAAGATTTAACACATTCAAGTGCCACTTCTTATTAGGGTGTAGTTGACTTGTAACTTACTTTCATTGGCACCAAGACTTTATTTCCTTCTTTGTGAGAGATGATCCATGTGAATAAGCTCAGGGTTACCTGGATGGGAAGGGAATTGGCACCCCTAACTGCAGGGAGCAGCTTTACCCGTATTTTCTGAAATACGAAGCGGACCACGTACTTGAGAGTCCCCCCCTCAAAGAATTCCTAACAGGTATTATATTCTGGCAGCAGGGAGCAAGCCTGCATGCCTGGCTGGCTATAAAATGTGAACTTTGAATTGTGAAGACATTGAGAACAGGGGGACAATAGTAGCAACCATTAGGTCTATAACCGACGGGACAAATGCTTCCCCGAGGAGTCAGCAACAGCGTTGTTGACATGCCTGGCATGGTGGAACACGTTCATGAGCAATTTCCAGGGAACCCTTTCAGACAACTCCGGGCCACACAACTAAAGCAGGCTAAAGTTGAGAGTATCAGACTGCCATAAAATTCTTCATATAATAATTAATGGCCTGTGGGGCCACAATGTCTGAGGGACACGTGTGTTTTAGTGTCATTGACCTGCCAGGTTCAGGTGAGCCCAGTAAGACATGGGCTGAGGGCAACCACCTAAACATCTCACCAACTCACCGTGGACAGACAGAAACCCCTGCTCAGGACAGGTCCTTTCAAAGGAGGCTGAAGAACTAATTTGGACAAGCAGCCATAAAAGCTGGATTGATGCCACTGACAAATGAGGGACTAAAGGTCAAGGAGGAGCTTTCTGCTTCCTTGAGGGATAGGAGACAACCCTAACCTCGATGGCAAGCTGGCCTTGCCTCCTCCTGCAGCTCAGCCCTTCATTGCCTCATCTCCACACCCTCATTCTGCCATCCATGGATTGGCAGCAGGTAATCCCTGTCCAAAGTGTGTGTTCTCTATGTAAGGGGAGCAAGGAGGGAGGCTTAGTTAGCTGGGCAGGTGCTGGCTCACAGCAGCTGAGCTCACACCTGCACAGTGTCACCTCACCAAGGGGTCTGACCCCAGGCAGCTGACGCTGTGCCAGACCCACTCTGCTGTCACCTCAGTGACTCCTGGATTTCTGCACCTCTCCTGGCAGCTCACACTCACATTGGCAGAAGGAAACATGCCACAGCTTCAGGGGTACATCAGGTCCCCTCTCTGAATTCAGAGCTGGAACAGAGAGGGGAATCATGTTATCCCTCAACTCCTAAGTTTCTCTCTCTCTTTCCCAGGCATCTGCACACTGAAGAAACACTGGTGAAGACGTGACCCATGCCAGCTGCACATACAACTATGAAGTTCTTCTGGATAATCCCATTTTTCCTGCTGCAAGGTAGAGTCTTGGCTTAAATTCTTAAGAATTTAATGGTGTGGGTGAGCAGGTCACACGTGCACCTTAACTTTCTGGAAATAGGGTTGGTTTCTTCCTCTCTATGGGTGCATTTTCCTCAGTATACACCAGCACCAGCCTGGCTCAGCCATGGGAAGAGTTGCCCCCCAGTTCCAGAACTGAGTATCATTCTCATTTGCATTCTGTGTGTGTCCTGTGCTTTTGGGTCAGCCACACTCACACACTCATATGTTGGTTTCTTTGCAGACACTGAAGCTTTTCTGATTAAAAACGCTAAAAACAAGCTGTGTTTACAAGCCAGCCCAATAAGCAGTAATTTATTGCTGGAGGAATGTAATCCAGAGTCAGATGTCCAGGACTGGTCTTGGCAAGGCAACACTCTGGTGAATCGTGGCACACAGAGCTGCCTCTCTGTGTCAGGGGCTGACACAGTGCAGACAAGTGCCTGTGCCAGAACAGGCCACACGAGCTGGGACTGCTCCAACTCACTGCTCTCACCCCTGGGCACCAGCCAGGGCTACCTGGTGGCAAGCAGGAAAGCAGTCGCTCTGGGCAATGCGAAAGGCCTCAAGGCGCAGTGGCAGGATGCTGAGGACAGGAGCGTGTGTGAGAAGAAAACTGGTAAGTGCTGCTCACCCGGGGACCAGTGGAACAGACACACACACACATTGCTGGGGAATGGGGAAAGGTCCTGTCAGCATCCTGGGGTCTTTCCAGCCCTGGTGCACCATCATAATGGGGTCTGCAGCCACACTTCTCAGCACATGAGATCAGGCTGTGCCCTCAGGGCTGCATTCTGCCTGCTTCAAGAGATCTGGTGGGCAACCCTGGGAGGAAAGGGGAAGGTCATCTCCAGTCTGAAGGATGCAGTGAGTGACCATTGCATCTTTCTGCTCTTTCCTCCACAGCCAAGGCAGGGCACTACAGTCATTTCCCGGCCGCCCTGACCAGCCCACAGGTGTCTGAGCACACAGCAGGCAATGCCACCCTTCCGCTGGGAATGACCCAGCAAAAGCTGGAGGAGCTGCTCTGGTTCTTCCGCAGAGAAGACCGTAAGTCCCCTTGGCGTTCCCGCGTTGAGACACAGTCCTCAGCTGTTAACTCTCCTGCCTAACAGAGATGTCAGAGGGAATTACCTGTGATTTACCCCAGACACACAAACCCCCAGTCTCACCTTTGGCAGAATCAGGCTGTGGGTGAAAATAGGCAGGAGGCTTTGCCAAGAGAGTGTCTCCTCCCAGAGAGAGGTTCAGCCTCTTTCCAGGCAAAGCCTGCCAAGAGAGCAAAGGTCTGGGATGACCAGTGATTTTGGCAGGGTGGAGGGAGGAGATTGATATGAGCAGGTCAGTGCCACAGGGATCAACTTCAAAGCCACAAAAATCAAGGACAGAACATCCTGGGTGTCCTCAGGAAACACCTGGCTGGGCTCTGCAGGTCACACTGTGCTGTGCCTGCTAACGCTGCCTCTGCTTTTCCCCAGCCTCAGCATGGAACTACTCCGTCCTTGCGATTTCCCTGGCAACCTTGATTTTGGGTCTTCTTCTTCTGACCATTAACATTGTGAGGAACAGGTGAGACAGGAAAACATGGGAATCTTCTGTGTGTGGTGGTGCACTGAAACCCCCCAGGCAGACAGACACAGGGGTTTGGCTGGGCAGGACAAGCCTCGAGCGATGGGGAGGAGAGCAAAGACAAGCTCCCTTTGAACTGTGTTTTGTTACAAACCCTTGCCTGCTCCCTGCTCTCCCTGTGTGTCACTTGGAACAAGCCGCTTCCCTTTTCCAGGCCCTGGATCCTCACTAGTAAAGGGCCTGCACAGCTCTGCCCAGCCCTACAGGGCTGCCATGAGGGAAGCAACCATAACTGTGTGGTGTGAGGTGCCCTCCCCTAAGCACAGGGGCTCTGGAGCAGTACTCCCAGCCCTTCCCCATCAGCATTCCCACACTGTTCCCCTCTTGCAGTACAACAACCCCACAGCTGAGGAGAAACTCACTGTTTGCTACAGCACAAAAACTTACCTCTGGGTCAGAGCTGCCTTCTTCTGATGAGAGAAGCGCTAATTCTCTGAGCTCTTCCTCTAGTGCTGGCTGGGTGCTGCTCCTGGCTTGGGAACTGTGTGCTCCCCAAGTGTGAATCCCACAGCTGTGCGTGCTCAAACACTTCAGAGCACTGACCTGACACAGCACACCTGTCCCGGTTTGCCTGTGAGCAGCTGAGGTGTTGCAGGGACATGGTGCAAACTGATGGCTCTGACCATCACTGGGTGGCGGCGCTTGTCCCCAATGTGGGCTGGCCTTGCTGCTTCACTCCGCCCGTCCCGCCCTGCAGGAAAAGGAAGACCCTCGTTAACAGAGGAGCGCTGGAAACCGTGCCGCAGGCTGAGCTGGACGCCAAGAGAGCCCTGATACCTGTGCAGGAATACAGCCCAGCTGAGCCGCCAAAGCAGGAGCCCCAGGACCAGAGACCAGGGGAAGTGATGGTCCAGTGGAAGGATGGGACCACCACATCCCTGTACACGGGTGTATCTGAGGAGTCCATGTAGCAGCAGCTGAAGTCAGACCATTTAGTCTTTAAGGAGAGTATCAGAATGCCTCACTTCATCAGGACGGAAGTTTAAAAATGTGGTTTATCCTGGAGAAAGAAAGGACAAAACCAAGAAAGCAACAGAGTTGCAGCCGCAGGAGAGGCAACCCCTGTTCCCCAGCTCAGCTCTTGCCTGGCTGGCGCTCCTGTGCTGCTCTCAGCTGCCTCCAGCCTTCCCTCCAGTGCCAGCTTCACCCTTCCCACGGGTGCTGCAAACAGCCAGGACAAGAGGTGGGGGGTGGGAGGCTTCTCCTGCAGTCAGCCAGGGAATGCACCTTCACTTCCCATCAGGAAAACAACCACACTGAAGCTGAGGCACTTTCATTCTTTTCAGAAATCGTCTTTATTAAAATACTTTCCAAAGTGGTGAGTGGTTGATCAAAATCCCATGTGGAATCTCTGTCAGTAAGGTCATATATATATATATGGATATATGTACAAATATACACGTGGATATTTTACTCTGCACAGTAACTGCAACTCCAGGGAGAAGCAGAATATTTAATCTGATAGAGCACCTGAAACTGAACTCCCAGCCCTTGGCCCTGGCTAAGGCACAGGCAGAGCCTGGTGTTCTCCAGGATTCCCTTTATGCCCTTCCCTGTGTAGAAGCCATTCAATAATTTAGGACATTTTTGGAAATACATTGGTCTTTTAAACAAAGGCTTTTCAGATCATGTCCTCATCAGTGAAGTATCCCCTCTTAAAGCCTTTGTAAAGGAACATTAGTATAAGGTAAAAAGTTGATAAGAAAGCAACAATTTTGGTTTGATGTATTTTGGTGTGTGAGAATAGGTTTTGGGCCATCTCAAGGCCTTTAGTCAGCTGAAACAGCATCTGCACCTTTTGAATTTGGATTTAAAATAAAATAAAAATTCCTCCTACTTATTGCTCAGTCAGGGACCTGTGGGACGAATAAGATGGGAGCCTCCATGCTGGATTAATGATTAATTCCCCATTCCTGGGCTCCTGTTGCTGTGTGCCAGCTGCCCACGCTGGCTGGGGACCCTGGGGACAACCTCAGAGTGGAGCCCAGGGCTCCGGCTCCTCCAGGAGCTGCTGGATCCTCATGGAAAACCGCTCTGGCTGTGGTGTCAGTGGCAGGACAGGATGCAAACATCGTGGCAGCACCGGGCAGGGTCAGGCAGAGCGATGCCACAGCCCATGTTGGACTTTCAGCAGCTGCCTGCTCGCCAAGCTGCCACCGCTCTGCCAGCGGCTGCTGCGGTGCCCACGAGTCCATCATGGAAGATCTCAGCCCTTGTGGAGCCAGGGCGATGGACGAGGGTCTCTCGCCTCCCTCTCCCCTCTCCACACCACACAGAGACACGTCCTAAAATATCTTGAAGCCTTTGAGCAGGGTGAGTGTGGGAGCCTTCCTCTTGCTCTGAGCCCGCGAGGACTTGACGGTGACCAGCTTGGCCTGGGCCACCGAGGGGATCTCCTTGTAGTTGACGGTGGAGAGAGTGTTGAAGGTGCAGGTGGCCAAGCCGTGGTGGGTGGGCAGGGCCACTGGTGTGGCCACTGGTGGGCAGGGACGCTCCTCAGTGATGAAGAGGGGCCGGACAGGCAGGTTCCACTCCGCCTGGCGCCGCACCTCCCGCACGGCCTCGTGGAAGACGTGCTGCACCCCCGGGAAATCCTGGCACGCCGACACCTCATGGAAGAGGCAACCAAACCTACTGGCGAGGGCCATCCCTTCGGCTGAGGGCACCTGCCTGGCGAGAGCAGAGGGGGTGGGTGCAGGATCCCTTGTGGCACTGCAGCCACCCAAAAAGGGTCTAACAGATCCTGCATCCCACACCGGCTTCCCGGGGAGCACCAGGGTAGCACCCACTTACTGCCCCCCGGGACGAGCAGGGTACATGAATCCAAAAGAATTTTGTCATTTCCAAAATCCCAGATGAACGGGCTGTGTGGGCCCCTGGGGAATCACAGCTTCCTGTGCCAGGCATGTGTACCACAGTCCCAGGGTGGGTGTGATGGGGAGGAGGCAGGGCAGGTCCTTGCTGTGGGGAGGGGGACATGTCCGTGCTGGGAGCGTGGGGGGTTCAGCAACGCATGTGACTCAGGGGCCCGTGGGACCACAGAGCGGCACAAAAGGCCAGAAAAACACATCAGGCACATCCAGTCCTGGCAGCAGGGCTGGGACTGGAAAGGAAGGGCATGTCCAGAGGGGCTTCTCTGGCCCAAGCCCTGCCAGGGATGGTGACGCTGCCTCACCACGCAGCCGAAAAACATCCTGCTGAAAAATACCAATGGGCTCAAAATAACACATGGTTCCACCAGGCAGGAGAGTAGGAACCTCAGAGATGCGGAATGATGTGTCAAATACTAACGGGGCTGGAAATACGTACCCCTAAAAAAAATCAGATTTGGGTTTTGCATCCCAGCTGGAAGGACGGGGGATCCACGGGCTCTCTCCCGCCGGGAACAGCCAGCCTCACCACACACCCGATACCTGTACTGCTCCATGTCCAGCTTGTTTCCCAGCAGGAGCGTGGGGCAGGGGCGCTGGCAGCCCCGCGCGTGCAGGGCGAGGACGTCGAGGTAGCGCTGGCAGCCCTCAAAACTCTTCCTGTCATCGATGCTGTAGACGATGAGGAAGGCGCTGGCCCAGCACAGGTAGCGCTCGCAGTTCCTGGGGCCATCCTGGGGGAGAGAGGATCAGCTGAACCGTAGTCCAGCCGTGATCCAGACATGGTCCAGCTGGATCGTGCCGGGTGCATGGCACCAGCAGTGCCCCTCACCTGGTCAGCAGTGTCCATCACCTTCAGCAGCACAGGCTGCTGGTCCACCAGCTCCTCCGAGGTGTAGGTATCCTCTGCAAGGAGAAGGGTGGGTGTGAGGATGAGCTGGGATGTCCCATCTTCCCAAGGACAAGCAAAAACCCTGGATGCTGGGGGCACTGTGGAAAAATCTCAGCCCTGATGAGGAGCATCCTCCACCAACGCCTCCCACCTCACTCCTTCCTGAGACAACGTTATTTTGGGGGGCTGGTGGTGATGCCCAGCTAGGAGTTTTTATTTCCCCCTGCGTGCCACAAGCGTGGGCTCCAGGAGGAGGAGGGAGGGGAAGGAGCCCAGGGCTCAGCCCTTATCTAAAAGCCATGGCCTGGAGACATGGAGTGAGCTGGGGGCTTGACACGGGGCTGTTTCCCAATCAATCAGGGGAGAGGAGCAGCCATGTCTTTCAGGAGGAGGGCAGGCGGGCAGAGCTGTTGAGCTGTTCCCCTGGGAGAAAGATGCTTTCTCTGGGCCAGGCTCCTGATGGATGTGTTTCGGAAAGGTTTTGACGTGGGAAGATGAAACCACATTCCCAAAAATATCCGAGGAGGAAAGGATTTATCCATCTTTCCTAAGAGTCACTGAATTATTAGAGGCTGGAGTCGGTTACTGGACGAGGTCCATATCTCCCTAATGTCCCCAATAAATCTTTTGTGGTTCTTCCCTGTGCCCTGGAGTCAGGCCTAAAAAAATAGTTACTAATTACTCAAAAGAGTGGAAAAAAAAAAAAAGCCCAGAACTGCTCACTGCAAAACTCAGCCCTAGGGCTGCTTGCCCTGCACTCCCTCTCATTCCCCCAGCCCTTTCCCTGCCCAAGACCCCCAGAGCAAGCAGGAGGCACGAGATGGTCTCCAAGGAACCCCAAGAATTCAGTTTCAGCGTCTTTGGGGCGGTTCCCCCATGGGTCGTGCCTGTGGAGGGAGCATTGCTTCCACCTCTGTTTTTACAAGTGGGTTTGGGTCCAATCCAGCCCTTCTTGTTGTTTTTCATATAATTTTGGGTGAGTTGGTTCCCCCGCCCTGCCCCTTAAATGCCATATCCGTGGGAAACATGGGAGATGGGAAGGATGCTCCACGGGACGAGAAAGGGCCTTACCCAAGTTGGGATCATACTCGCTGATGAACCTCTTGGTTAGAAACTTCACGGTCAGAGCTGCAGGAGGTGAAAGAGGCAGGTGAGGGAGGTGTCCCCCGTGGCACTGCCACCCTGGCAGCCCCCGCCCTGTCCAGCCGTCCCCGTGGTGGCAGGGGGCCCATCTCACCTGACTTGCCGGCCCCTCGGCACCCCAGGATGGCCACGTTGCACTCGGGGAGGGGGGTCTGGGGCGGCCGCTCGCTGCTGACTCGGGGTTTGCCGAACATCGAGGACATCCTCGGTCCTGTGAGAGAAAGCAGGAGGGGGGACATGGGGGCACCCGCTGCTTCCATTCGCACCCTGGACTCACGGTGCCTGGCATCCCCATCCTACGCTGGCGGCCGGCACCCCACTGAACGACAAGGACCCCCTCAGCCCTCTGCCCACCCTCCACACCCCAGAAAGAGAAGAGAAATGCAGCCTCCCACCTTAAAACCCAGCGCCGGAGGGGAGCGCGGGGGGCGATGCGGGGCTGGAGGCGATGCGGGCCCGGGGCAGCAGCGGCCCCTGCACCGCCGGAGCTGCCGATGAATGAGGCAGGAGGAGGCGAGCGCGGCTCCCGTCGCTCGGGCTCCAGCCAAACTCCTTGTAAGGAAAGCGGCCACGCCGCGCGGGGCTGGACACGCCGCCCCGGCCACCCCGAGGACGGTCCCCCCGGCACGGCAATGCGGCCCCCCGAGCTCCCGGGGCTTCGGGCAGGGACCCCCAGGCCCGCAACCTGCCGCGCATCTGCTTGGCAGCCACCTCGGTGTGTCCTGGCACCTTCGTGAGCCCCCAGCGCCTCGCCGTGTCCCCAGCGAGCCCAGGGCTGGTCCCGCTGCCCCGGCTGAGGCCGGTGCGCTCATCGCACCCCTGGCAGGCAGGAGCAGCCCCCGGAGCGATGCTGCCTGCCCAGCCACACTGCCCAGCACACCCCTGGCACAGAGACCTTCTGCCGCTGGCAGATGCTTTGCAAGAGTGAAAACAATCCTTTATCCACCCAAATGATGCGATCCCAAGGGGGAAAAGGGAGCCCGGGGAGTACTCACCAGTGCCCGCACCAATCCATCAGCCAGCACCCAGCGGCTCTGAGCCTGAGTAGGTGGCCGAGGCTGAAGTCAGCGTTGTCATGGCGATCACAACCATTTGGGATGGGGCTCATTGCCCAGGAGGGCAGGATGCGGCCCCTGGGCCGGCCCTGAGGGGTTTCCGGGGTGGGGGGGGCGTAGCCGCGGTTGAGGGGGCGAAGGCTGCTCCGTGTCCATGCGGGGATATATGGGAATACTGCCCGTTAACGCAGGCAGGATATTTTTAAACCCTCCCAAAATAGTCTGGGAGCGTAGAAGTCCCTGCAAGACCGAAGGATGGGGAGGATGGGGATCACAGGGATCATTCCCCTGTGGGAAACAAAGCCTCTCTGGGGACCCCCAGTTTTGAACACGGAACAAGGAAACTTCAAAGCAATCAGAGACAAACGAGGTATTTTACGCTGAGTATCCATAAGGATCAGCCACAGCAGCACAAGTGCAAAGCTCTTCCTTTCTCCCCTAAACAGAGATTTTGGGGGGAATCTGCAGGTGCCATGGTCCTGGGGTAGTGGCTTTGCTGTCACAAGAGCTCCTGGCTGTTGGGCTGAGGGGCTATAGAGGGAGGGAAGAACAGACCTTCAACACGTTGGGCTGCTCAGGTTAAATTATTCATCAAAATTAAACAGCAGCTGCAGATGGTGACAGGGAGATGTAGGAAGCAGCCCCTCACATGAGCCCTATTGCCAGCCATCCTTGGCACCCCATGGCAGAGGCAAAATAGGATTTCCAGCCAGAAAAAGCTGTGGATAGCACACAAATAGCACTTTTCTTCACTGTCAAGCTCCACATCAGTCACAGAGAGGTTGTCTCTGCACACAGCCAGGTGTCATGGGCAGGGGGGTGAGCCCTGAGGCCAGAGGGGAAGTTTTTGCTCAAAAGGGGTTGTTGCGCTTCATTTTCCTCACCACAAGATCCTGAGCTGCAGGACAGGCTGGTTTATGGTTCCTTGTGCCTGGGATGGATGTTGCCTGGGGGTCCCTTCCAACTCATAATTTTCTGTGATTCTGTGATTCTGTGATTCTGTTGATGCCTCGCCCCTGGGTAGGGGCACAAAGAAAGGTCTCTCCCTGCCCATGGCCACGGTCAGGGGGCAGCTGAGCCCCTTGCCCACAGCTGGGCTGGACGGTGCTGAGATTCGTTGATGCCATTTATCCCTCTGTGGCCATAAACTCCACTTTTAAGGAAAAAAAATAAAAATCATGTGGCAATATGCTCTTCCCGGCCATGCAAGAGTGTTGCCCTCCCCAGGATAGGGACTGTTCCTTTAGGGGGTCACTGGGAGGATGCCTGAGAGTGGGGAGAGCAAAACCTCTTTTCCCTGGTGTGGCCAGGCACTCCATGGTATGACCCGGGCACCTCCACTGTGCCCGGCGCTGGCTGGTGACACCGGAGCCCTGCTTGAGTTTGGGTGGGCAGCTGAGCCTGGAGGATGCCTTTGAAGGGCCCCGTCACGAGCTCAGCTATCTTTAGCCCAAGGTATTTATATTACAAGGCCTCCGGGCAGCACAGCAAAGGCATCAGAGAGTGGAGGAGGCAGGAGGGGCTGGAGGGGCATTGGCTGCTCCCCCCCCACCCCCGAGAGCTTCTGACCCACCCTCCCAGGTGAGGATGACCCCGGAGGAGGAAAGCTCCCGGGCAGGGCCCCCGGAGCGGGTGCGTATCCGGGTGGAGGAGCAGTCGTTCTGGGTGGAGAAGACGTTGCTGGTGGAGAGCAGTGAGTACTTCCGTGCCCTCTTCCGCTCGGGCATGAGGGAGAGCACGCAGGAGGAGATCGGGCTGGGGGAGCTGGGCGCCGCCGGGTTCCTCGCCATGCTGCGGGTGCTGGCGGGAGAGAGGCCCATCCTCAGCAGCGAGGAGACCTTCCAGGCAGTGGAGTGTGCTGCCTTCCTGCAGGTGAAGCCCTTGGCCAAGTACTTGATCCACTCCATCAACTCCGACAACTGCATCCTGCTGTACCAAGCTGCTGCCATATTCGGCCTCCTGGATCTCTTCCACTGTGCCGCGCTCTACATCAGGGACAGCTACGCGGAGCTGGAGGAGTACCTGGACTGCCTCTCCGATGACCTGCTGGCCTACGTGGAAGCCCTCCTACCCAGTACCTTTGTGGCAGTGGGAGCCCACACACCCACCTTTGAGTTCTTGGAGGACCTCTCTAGGACCATCTGCTACCTGGACGAGGAGACCAACACGTGGAGGACTCTCTCCTGCCTGCCGCTGAGCGCCAGCACATTCCTAGCCGGCATGGCAACCATGGATAATAAGATCTACATTGTGGGTGGCGTCTACGGGGCCAACAAGCAGGTGGTGGAGAGCAGCTTCTGCTATGACGCTGACGCCAACGCCTGGAGCCAGTTCCCCAGCCCTCACCAGCTGCGCTATGATGTCAGGCTGGTGGGCCACGAGGGATATCTCTATGCCATCGGGGGCGAGTATGAGAAGATCTCGCTCAAGTCCGTGGAGAGGTACGACGTGTCCTCCAGCACCTGGACGTTTGTCTCTGACCTGCCGCAGCCGAGCACGGCGGCGCCCTGTGCCCAAGCCATGGGGCAGATCTTTGTTTGCTTGTGGCAGCCACTGGACACCACTGTCATCTACGAGTACGAAACCCATCGAGACGAGTGGCTTCCTGTCACTGAGCTCAAGCGGCACCAGAGCTACGGGCACTGCATGGTGGCCCACCGCGACAACCTCTACGTCATGCGCAACGGCCCCTACGACGACTTCTTGCGTTGTGTCATCGACTGCTTCAACCTCACATCGCGGCAGTGGACGGCCCTGCCCGGGCAGTTCCTGAACAGCAAGGGAGCCCTTTTCACTGCCATTGTCAGGGGTGACACCATCTACACCGTCAACAAGATGCTGACGCTCCTTTACTCTGTGGAAGAGGAGACCTGGAAGCAGAAGAAGGAGCGGGCAGGTTTCCCGCGCAGTGGTTCCCTGCAGACCTTCCTCCTGCGGCTGCCAAGACGTGACCATGACATCGCGACGTAGGTGGTCCCCTATCCCGTGTCCGGATGCTCTCCTTGCTCTGCACTCACTGCTCCCCTGAGCTCCTCTCCTCCTCTGTGGAGCTGTGCTCAGGTCCAGGGATGCCTCACGCTGGGCCTTGGAGGTGACACTCGGCCCTGACAAAGGGTGAGCAGGCAGCTGCTGCCGCCTCTGCCTGCCCTGCAGGGGTGCACAGTCCTGCCAGATGTGGGCTCACGAGCCAGCTGTGTGCAGGGCTCTGTGACTTCTGTAGAGGACAGACACCAGAGAGGCGCAAACATGGGGTTTATTTATTCTGACTGCACTCTGAGGGTGTGCAGCATCCCATTTCCTCTCTGCCCCAATGGGGAATCATTTATTTTATCCCAGAATTAAAAAGAAAGCTTCAGGAAAGCTTCTCATTACTGTGTTTTTCATTACTCTTGGTTTGGGGGTCTTTCTCCCCCCCTTCTGAAGGATAATACCTCCTAACAGGGATCCATCTCAGGGCTCACTCCTGGCCCTGAATGCTTTTTCAGCTGCAGCTCTGTCTCAGAGCTCTATGTGGGAGCACAGTTCCCACGCAGCCCCACAGTCCCCTGGGAGATCTCCATGGCCACAGCGGGGTCCTGGGAGGAGGATGGGAGATGGGGGGTGAGGGAAAGCAGCTCCTGGGCATCAGGTGCTTAATGCACCAAGGGTTTTCTGGACCTGGGAACCACCCATCACCCCCCCAGGCCCCAGCACAGCCCCAGTGGGGTGCGCAAGTGCTGGCTCTCATTGGAGGCTTGTTTGAGCCAAGTCAGGGCCTTTTGAGGACACGGGAAAGCTTGGTGCAGAGGATACAAAAAGGGAAGGAGGAGAGGGAGCAGCACCATTGCATGGTGATACCAGGTTTGCTGAGCTCCAAAGCCAGAGGAGCTGTTCCCTGAGATCCAGTGCGTGGAATTGAAGGCATCAGCTCCATGCATGGCTGGGGAGAACAGAGCTCCCATGTGCAACCTCAGAGCTGCAGGGACCAGGACAGCAGCAAATGCAGACTGTGGTCAGCTGCTCTGCCACCCATGGGTCAGGCTTTGGGCTGCCTGTGCTGTCCTGGCTGGGATGGAGTGAAGGGAACACCAGCCAGGATGCCTCAAATACCTCCACTGCTGACCCTCGCCAAGTTCTCAGCATTTCCAAAACAGTTCCCTCGCTTGAGAACAAACCCACTCAACGCAACCACAAACCAAAACAAACCAGAAAACCCCAGATCACACCCACGGCCAGATGGAAAACCACTGGATGTGCCTTGTCCCGCTCTGTCCCCGTTTGTCCTCTGCCACTGGACCACCTTGCTGCCACCCACGATGGGAGCCCAGCTGGTGGGTGGAGGTCTGGTGGTGGTACAGGGGACACCAGGGACCCTCTCTCCACCTCTGCACTGTGGGCAGCGTGAGCAGAGTTGGTGTTCCCAGGTGGAACGTTACAGGAGCCCATTGAGTCAAACCTTTTTCCCTTCCCAGATGAAGCCAATTAATCTTTCATGTTGTCTTCTCCTGGCTGAGTGCAGCACATGGAAACATGCTGCTTTAAAACCATTTCAGGCTGAAAAAACAGCTCAAACCTCCATTAAAATAAAGTTAAAATAATTCTGTTACTAAAATATTTATGTTAGGCTCCTGTGGCCAACCCTGGACCGCAGAACTTGGCAGGCTCTCCCCTCCCTTCCAGCTCTGACACCAAGTGATACAACCTCCTCCCCACCTCCACACACTGGGGGGTTTTTGACAGTTTAGGGGTTTACAAAGATATTTGTCAACAAAATGGAAAAGATTTTAAGTGTAGCACTCGGGGGAAGCTGTTGAGCACGGCATGGACCCTCCCAAGAGAGGAGTTAGTTGTTGCATCCATCGTTCCAGCCCGTGATACGGAACGAAACACGAGGTAATTGTGGGTGCAAAGGCAGCAAAAAAGACACAGCCCTTACCTCTGCGAGAAACGATGAGCCAGAATCAGGCAAACCTCTCAGGAGGGCGAGTGGCTGCTCAGCCTCTGTGGGCACGATGCTGCCAAAGTGCTTCACTCCACCGGGATCGAGCCCCGGGCGTTTGGCGCCGCTGGCACCAGCTCAGCACCGTTATCGTCCCCTTCCTGCCCTCACGGGGTTCACTCCGCCAAAGATCACAGTTGGAGGCGACAGGATCTGCCTAATCACAGTTTAACCTCTTGCAAGTCCCTTTTTTAAGGTGACATCATCTTGGCAAGGGGGGATGTAAGGAAAAGCTGTCTGTAGAACGGACTTGCCTTATAAGGGCCGTATCAAAAATAAAAGCTTGTATAACCAAGGGAAAGCTGGAGGAAAAACAGGGCTGGGAGCCTCAAGAAGAGCCTGTGAGCTCCCCAGGGATATCTCCCTTGGACATACAAGGTGCCACATTTTCCGTTTCAATGCCATTAAAGAAGAGCAGGAATAAAGGAAAGGATGGGTCAAATGCCCCAAAACTTGGATGCCAAGTTTCCTTGTTGCATCCAGGAGAGAATGGAGGCAGCCATGGAAAGATGTAAGGTCCCTCTGGGGTCTGGGACCCACCTGGAGATGCAGGGAGAAGGGACATGGTGTTTTACCTCGGTGGCAGTACAGACTGTTTGGGAGGAAAAAGGGTTCTAATGCAACTAAGGATTTTCTCTGCTGGGTTGTACCAGCTGGCATCCTGACAGGAAAAGACAAACACATTGCAGAAGAACCCCCTCAAGCATCTTTACTCAACGAAATTACATCTGCGTCTAATTCACAGGAAAAGAACATATTTTATGTGAAAACACTGTCCACTGTTCCACCGCCAAGCCAAGCCACACAACCCGTGCGCTGACCCCAATCTCCCGTCCTCTGTCCTTCAGTCACACACAGACATTCTGCCATTAAAGCAGATGGTCCTGATGCTGACATTTATGCTTAATTCATTTGGAGCCCCTGTCTTCACAGTTTAGGGAAGCATCCCCTGAGTCTTCCAGATCTGGGCCGAGCACGAGGGCAGTGAGGAGTTCCCTCTCCCTCTGTTATGATTTCATGAAGTTCCCTGAGGACAGACCCTGGCCCTTGCACTGGATAAACCTCATGTATTTCAGAGC
Source organism: Pitta sordida (assembly GCA_013390025.1). Taxonomy (NCBI): domain Eukaryota; kingdom Metazoa; phylum Chordata; class Aves; order Passeriformes; family Pittidae; genus Pitta; species Pitta sordida. The sequence goes on along the minus strand of WEKX01017016.1, from coordinate 537,222 downwards.
AGGAGCAGCCTGTTTTCTTTTCCTACCCTCATGGAATTGTGTATTTTTCTCACATTTTTGGTTTCAAAGGAGAAGGTAACGTGATCAAACTGGATTTCAGTTACAATATTCAACCATGACTAAGTCAGCTGAGACTCCTCTCAAGCCAGGACCAACACATGTTCCTGCAGGAGCCTTCAGATTTCAGGAAAACAATTTTTTCTGTTGGTTTATATAATCTCTTAAGAATCCACATTTGATTGTAGCTGAAAACACAACACCCATCACATCACCTCAGGTGGAAGGAGAACATTGTGGTTTGGGTTTTGCAAAAATCTAAGCCGAAGGCGGTTTGGATCTGACTTCATCTAATCTGAACAGCTGAGATGATCAGGGTGGGGATGTGTGGGTGAGGAGATAAATATTCCTGCTATGAGGATGGTGCCTGAATGATAAACATTCTTCTGATGAATGTCCATAAAATGAGATAAGACACCAAGGCCGAGCTGTGGAGATCTGTATCTGGCGCTTCCAAGGGATGGAGCAGCAGAACCACCGGAGTCCTTCTGGTCCAGGCCAGGGAGGGGAAGCTCTGATGGGTCCAGGATGCTGCTCAGTGGGTTTTCATCACAAGCTCTTCCAGCGCCCTCTCCCTCTGATTCTCACAAAGCAGAAGAACTTCTTTGATTTCGTTTTGCTGGAAACCCATATCGTTAAACTGAGCCAACAGATGCAAGAATTCAGCTGCCTGGAGGAAGAGGGAAGAGAAGAGTTATCATGGATGGATCTGTCGTGGGGGTGCAGCAGAAGCAGTGATGGGACAAAGGCTGCAGCCAGATGACCTGGCTGGGTTCTATCACCACCAAAGGGCACCGGGACAGCAGCCCAAGGACAACACACACCCCTGGGACTGCTCAAACTTCTTAAATGAGAAATATTTCATAAAGTCCACCCCTAGCTTTACTTATTCCTTAAAAAGTTTATATCAGTTCCATGCAGTGTTTGTCTGTGTTACAAAGAGCTCAGGGAAAGGCAGTGAGAACAAGCTGGAATTCATTTGTCCTGCTCCCTCCCCTGCTCAGCTGGGTCCCAGCACCACAACATCACCCAGAGCCGTGTCCTCAATAAATAAACCCTTCCCTGACACAGAGACCTGGGTGTCCTCCCACTGCCACTGCCCCACAGTCCTACAGGGCACTGGCACCCTGTCAAACACTGCCAGCCCAGATTTCAAGCAGTTCTAGCTCCTCAGGCTCTTCATTACCCCCAGGAGGAGAGAGACGATGATGGACACCAATGGCCAGTGAGCCACCACAGTTCTCCCTGGGGGGCGCTGGGAGGGAGGGAGGGAGGGGCAGGTGCCGGGGGGCTTGGCATGGGATTCCCCACACAGGAGATGAGTGAGTGTTGTGCTGCAGAATGGGATGAGAGGATGGATGGGGAAGAGAATGGAACAGGTGTCCTTTCCCAGAGGGTCCTTATGGGGGTCCTGCTGGTGGCAGGACAGGGAGTCTGACCTCCCAAGAGGCTGTGTGAAGGGTGGCAGAGGGAAGTGTGCAGCCCACTGGAGAAGCGAGCCTGGAGGACATGGCACAACAGGCTGGGCTGTGGCACCCTGCTCAAACCTTTTTCTCCGAGTACTGGAACATTTCCATGGCCTCCTCCACCTGCCCTTCCTCGTAGCCCTGCTTCAGCAGCCGGTCACAGGCACCCAGGTAGCTCAGGAACTGCAGAGGGAGACAACTGGGTTAATCCAGCCTTGCAGGAACAGGGAGGGAGGGCAATCAGGAGCTCACCTTGCCCCCAGCCAGGGACACACCATGGGGAGGACACGGGCCACCACCATCCTGCAAGTTCCCATCTGGTGGTCTGTCTGTCTGTCTGTCTGTCTGCAGGGCTCCCACTGGGAAAGACAACACCTTGGTCTCCTTTAGCCTCCCAGGGTGGGAATGGGAACAAGGCGGAGGGAGGACGAGGAGCAAACCAAACATCTGAACATCTGAGACACAGAGCAACAGGCTGTGGGGTGAGGTGCCTGTCCCAGGGGGATCCACCCTCAGCTGACCCTGCATCCCTTTGATGTGCCGGGGTTCAGGCACCCCTGGGTTTGCTCCAGGAGGGTCCAAGCACAAAACCCACCCCAGGGGAGACCCATGTGCTGTCATTGCTGAAAGTAAACAGTTATTTTTGGCTTTCCTCGTTGTTCTTGGAGTGCTGACAGCACAATTCCCAGCAGCCTCTTTTAAATACTGCAAGAATCACTCACTGTCCAAAAACATATGGGACAGACAATAATAAATGAGCTATACAATAGCAGGGGGAATAAAAACATCCCACGGGTCTCCCCAGTGCTGTGCCATCTTCATCTAAGGAGAAACTGATTTGTATCTCCTCAGATCCACCAGTGCACAGACCACCACCCACCCCAGCACCATGGAGTAGCCAAGGAGAAGAACTCAGTAAAAGACCTTAAAACACATGAAAAGTACAAAATATTCCTTCAAACATCAGGTTTATTTGTTGGGCTGAACAGCAGAGCAAGGGTTTTCAATGTCAGCCTTAAGGAGCAGCTCAGTAATTCAGAAAGGAGACAGTCACAAGTCCTTGGTCATTCCTAACCTGGTTATAATTCCCTGACTAACTACAACTACAGGTTGTTACAGAGGGTTCCTCAGGAAAAGAGCTCTGGGACCGTGCTGTGCAAGCACAGATTCCCTGCTTGCCAAATCCTCAAGGTATTCCTACAGTCCTGCTCTGACAGGATGAGCCATGGCAATGATGACACGAATCCAACAGCTGGGAAAAAACGATGTGCAAAAAGTTTCCATATATGGGGGCAAAATTTGTATCTCAGGAGGACATGATGCTCCACACAACAGATTGGACAGATAACGACACAGGCCGTGATTAGGTGCTGAAAAGCTGAGGGCGACTTTTGAATGTTTTTTTACTGTTTTGTTACAGTAAAAGGGTGATCTCATGGAAAGCGCTGTCAGAGGGACAGCCAAGGCCATCAGAAATCCACCCCAAGCAAGGCTGCCATCCCTTTCTCCCCGAAAATCAAATTTTCCTTTACCAAACGTTTCCCGCGGCGCTGCACCAGCTCCACCCACCTGACTCAGGCTTTGCCTTCCCGTCTTCTGGAGGGTGAGGATGGCTTTGTGGGGCGGGTAGCCGAGGGCTATGACGGGCTCGATGAGGTCTCTCTCCTCTTGGCTCAGTGCTGAGAGCAGGTCAGCTGAGGAATCCGGGTGGGATTTGTGGGAGCTGAGGGGTCTCCCAGGGGTGCAGGCAGGGGGGAGGCAGGTGTAGGAACTGAGGGACTGCAAGGGAAGAACACAAGATGCTCTCAGTGCTCCAGCTCATGGAGTGATGTCAGACAACCCAGGCTGAAGCAATGCTTTCAGACACTGGTGGTTACCTTGATGGCTCCAGAGGAGGGAAAATTCCCATCCGTGGAACATCAAATGAGAGTGGATTTAATGAAATCCAGGCTCAGCTACAGCTACAGATCAGCTCAAAGGGTGCTCGGGGTGGGTGACGTACAAATACACACAGGCATTTAATCTTGCCTTAATTACCCCATGTCTAATGCAACTGCATATAAATAACCTGGTCATTCATGTGTCCAATGGTTTTAATTGCAGGTTTTCAGTAATTCATCTTTTAAATCTATCAAGCAGCTGGATGAGATACAACATCTTAAAAAACAGGGTGCAGTTCAGATTGAAGGTGACAGAGTGAGATTTACTCCGTCCTGTCACGTGATTCTTTCACCAATTATTTGCATTTCTAGAAGGACTGTGAAGTCCAAAATTTACCAGAAAAGGGCTGTAAGGGGCCTTTCAATATACACCCCACTTACATCTGTTAGAGGGGGTAATGTAGAGAAAAGAGGGAAAAACCCATCTTATTTCACTCTTTTCTTTAGCGTTTCAATTGAAAATCAAATCAGACCCTGTTTGTTGGGGAAAACAGGGATGTTTGGGTGAGGACTGAGCAAGTAAACGTCCCCCCAGAAACCTCCTTTCAACCTGAGATCAAAAACCCAACCCTTCCTTCACTTCTTAGGAAAACTCATCAGGAACTGCCCATGGGTTCAGTGTTCCCAAATCCCCATTTTGGACCCATTTTGCTGGCCAGCCCCCAATTCATCTCCCTCCATGCCCCTTCTCTCTCAGCACCAAGCAAAGGGAGCACCTCACCGGCACCGTGGGTTTATGCTGCTTGATGGGTGGGATTGGTGTGGCCGGAGGGGTTGGCACTGCTGTCCCCTCCTGGGACTCGTCCGGGGCTGGCCCGTACTGGGCACTGTGGTCGGTGCCAGGGCACTGCGGGAGCAGCCGTGGCACTGGGATCCCCCTGCCCGCCGTGGCAGCTCTGTTCAAAGGATGCACCAAGGCTGCCAGCTTCCTCCTGGCTGCTTCCAGCTCGTTCTTCATGTTGTTAAATATCACCATGGATCTCCTCTGCTTGCCGGGGTCTGGGCTGGCGGGGTTGTGGCCACTGTTCTCCGGCGAGGGCTCCAGCAAGCCGGGCGATGTCTTTGGCCGGCTCTGGTAAAAGCCGGGACGTGAAGCCACACTTCTCCCAGAGCTTCTCCTCCTGGACAGAAACTTTTCATCCTTGTCGTTCTCTTCCCAGGAGGTCGAGGAGTACTCATCATCCGAGTAGTAGCCCTCCTCCGAGGGCCAGGTCTCGCTCTCGGTGTCGTGGCCGTAGGAGCTGTCGGCAGCGCTCAGGCTGATGGAGCGCCGCACTGCTCCATCCCGGGCTCTGCCCCCACAGCTGTCAGAGGGATCCACCAGCAGCAGCCAGCACGGCGGGGCCGTGGGCACGACTTCGGAGGTGACGCGGTGCTGGGACGTTTGCTGCTGAGAGGCCACCTCGACCCAGTAAAGCACTTTCCTCTCCAGTGAGAAGTCGTGCTGGGGAAGAGCAAGAGGCAGCTGGTGAGGACGTCTGAAACCAGACCACGGGGCACCAAGGAAAACCAGGCACCTGGTTCTCCTTGGTGCATGGACATGGCAAGGCTGCACCTGCAAGGGCTGCAGCCTTGCCATGTCACCTCCTGTTTCCCTGGGTGTCAGGGCTGGCTGTAGGATTGTGCAAGTCTCATCCCTGTACAGAGCCCCCAAAATCTATACTTGAAAAAAATCCAAACGCTGTCTATGAAGTTGTGTATGTGTACTGTTTTGATTTGTGCCTACAATTCTTTTGTAAAGCGTTTTATGCTCAGAGGTGTTTGTGTCACTTTGGCTGCTGTGGAAGGTGGGAGGGCTCAGACAGATGTGGCATCCCAATTTTAGGCAGCTCAAAGAGGCACTGCACCCAGCCACAGGCTGCCCCAGGATGGTGGCACAGCTGGTTTGTGGCCCCCTTAGTGGCACTTGACACAACCACTCGAGACACGGGAGCTCTGGAGCCACGAAGGGGAGAGATGCTCCCTCTGGCAGAGGCAGGACCAGCCATGTGAATCTCTGGTGGCACCAGGGGCTTGGCTGGTCTCCAAACAGAGTTGTCATTTCCACATAGTCCAGCTCAAAATATAAGCTTGTTTGTGCCTGATATCTGAGGGTTTTCCTGGAATAAACAAGTTTTGCCCGTCCCAGGGCTCTCCAAACAAGGTCTCCTCTAGACGGGCAGGCGAGTACATTCACAGCCCAGGAATGCTGTTTTTACTGCTCCTGCCACTTGGGTCAGCTGTGGACCCAAACCAACCTCCCTGAGGAAAACACCCCCACATCACTCCAGAAATATCAGCCTGGACCCCCAGAGCAATTGCTCAGCCTTGGTGAGGAGCACTGATGTGCCCTCGGCTTGGGAGAACCCTGAACTTTTTATATATAAACATATTTGTGTGTGTGTGCATATATGTAAAATATGAATATGTTGCCAGCACAGGTAGTACTGCCTGCTTATATGTTAGATTTATTGATATATACTTAACAAATGAGACAAGGGCAATTCCAGAGAAGAAAACAACTCCAGAGCAGAGCCTGGCATTTATCCTCCTATGCCAGAAAGAGCCAACCCTCCTGCTTGGACAGGACTTTAAAAATCAACCCCAAACCAACGCCTTCCTCACTCCCACCCTCCACAAACCATCCTCACCTCCTCCCAGCCCTGCTGCAGACCAGCCAGTTAGGAGATCAGTGAGGAGGTTTCCCATCCCTCCAAGGATGCCCAGCAGTGACCTGGCTGTGGACTCACCATGGTGCTCACGAGGATGTCGGTGCAGTCGGGCAGCTCCATGTCTGGGGGGGTGATTAAAGGGATTTCTCCCCCCGAGTCCCCGTCGAGGCTCACGGCTGTCCGGAAGGGAACTTCATCCAGGTAGCTCATTGCTGCTGCCTGATTTCTTGTTGCTGGAGGAAGGGATGAAACACAACTGTAAAAGGCAGGACTAACACCTCTTCAGCTGGGTTGAAGGAAAGAAAGATGAGCTATTTCAAGTGCCAGCCAAGTAAAAACCACCGTGTGCAAGGCCCAGATTGGCAAAATCGTAATTACCGACTGGGAAGATTTGTCTGAACTAACCTTTGCTATTCTCAGCTTGAGCCAACGGGACCTGACCAAGCTCACAGCTTCCTTTGGCAGAGATCCTGAGCATCTTTCTCCTCCACTTCCACCTCCATCCCTGCCCTGCTGCTTCCCATCCCTCCTGCCTCTGCCTCTCCCTCCCGTTTCCCCGGGCTGGGAACAGACCGAGACCATTTTCTAGTTACAGAGGGAGAAATCACAGCCAAGGAGGAACCCTTGCAGGTCTGTGCCACCTGAGGTGACAGAGCTCATGCACACAGCCACGTGCTGCTAAGCCATCACAGGGAGCATCCTGAGGGCAGCCCCTCTGGCACCACAGCAGCTCCCCAGGAGCCAGGCAAGGAGGCTGGAGTGCCAGGCAAGCTCAGGGGTCAGGGGGATGTCAAACCTGCCATTTTAAGGCCAGATGAGCTTCTAGGAGCAACCTATTAATTGTAAGTGCGTTTTAGATCAGGAATTGCAGGGGACAGAAAAATTTCTGATGAACTGGGAATGCTGGCACAGAAAATATTACTGTAATACAGTCGCCATTAGGTCTCTATAAATGTCTCAATTTAGCAAAAAGCCACTATTTGCTGCTGGAGCCTGGAGCCTGCAGCTTCCCAGTGATGACAGTGCACAAAGTAACTTCTTTTATGGATTACCAACTGCTAAACTATTTCCTTTAAAAACAAACAGCTTCTATAGTGAGGATAAACACCCTACAAAATGGACATACCCAGATGAACGTAGAAGTCTGTAATGTGAAATGGGATCCAAAGCAGTTGGCAGAGGATGAACAAATCACTTCCAGAACACAACTACAGAGAACACACACCAGTGACACACAGTCACTCGTTATCAGGATGACAACAGGGTTGCCTCTTGCCTGCTGACGCCAGGAGCCTTTAATGCCTCTGCCCAAGCAGAGCCCCTAACGAGCTTTGTGCTCCTGCACATGTCCTGCCGCCAACACACAGCCCAGGTGACGTGTGGGGAGCCCACACAGAGCCAGGCCATCTGCTCCCAGCCTAAGAGGGCTCAGGGACAAGGGACAATCCATGTCCCCACAGACACAGGCAGCACGTGGAAACACCTGCAAGCAAAGCCACCTTCCCCCAGCCTCCTGCAGCTCCTCGAGCAGCCCCCGTGTGCAAGGGGGACAGACCCTGCCTCCAGCTCCCGCTGTAAACTGGCTTTTCCCTGAAAGGGACAAGGGGCACAGGAAAGGAGGGTCCCAGTGTCACGGAGAAGGGCTTCACTCAAGTGACACTTCAAGGGATGGGGATGGGTGGTGACTGTGTCTGAACCACAATGAAGACAATACAGAGACAAGGGCTCGGTACCTCACTGTATTTCACTGCATTTCACTGTGCTCTAAGACAGGCTCCCACAGGTCTCGACTCCCAAAGCCCCAGTTTAGGAAACAAGTACTTTGAGGTGGGTGTGACGACAACAAAAGTGCTACTAGACAAGAGCAAAAAAGGGCCAGTTGTGAACACCAAGTCACACCAGAAGGCAACTCCTACCACACCAGCCTTGCCCACATTCACATCACAGACCCGGCCAGGGCACCAACCAGTTCACATCAGGATGTGCCTTAACGACATGAGAAACCTGACCAGGACCAGGGGAGGAATAGGATTCAAAGGACTCATGGAAACTCACACCCAACTCCTCTCTTCTGGGCCAGAGTCATCTTTTAAAACTTAAAAATAATAGGAAGTACTATACTCAGGCAAATTTGACTCTTAAACCTGAATACACAAGATTTTTTTAAGAATAAATACCCTGGTCTCCATGTATTTTATGGGCTGAGATTTTAAACGCCCCTCTCCATCTGTTGCTTCAACCGTCTCCCTCACTAAAGATACAAAACATTTTAATGCAGAGATCGCTAGACAAGAACAAAAACACAGAACCAACCACTGAAAACATGAGGCATGGATATGTACCTGAAGGCAGATCATCCCCTGGCATTTTCAAGCCCCGTGTTTGTCAGCAATGTGAAGTTATCCTTACCTTCAGCCAAACTCATGGAGCTCTGCTCACAGGGCTGCTGCTTCACTGCCTGCTTATCTACTGCTCAGCCCTTTAAATTCCTGCAGTGTCAGAGGAACAGCTGACTTAAGACAGTTTTAAGATAATCGTGGCTTAAGCCGTTGGTCTGTCCCATCGGACGCACTGAGGGGATAAGGAGCCTAATTGTTTAAGCAGAGCATTCTCCGGTCACTAATCTTCCTCTACTGGAAGTGTCGGGTTGGTATCTGTTTTATATGCAACTGTTTTTATTCTTGTAGTTGAACTTGCGCATTTCCATCAGGGAAGGCTCAGCCTTGGGTCTGGAGTAAGGAGATGCTGGAAGTGACAGAAGGATGTCTGGAGGAGTGAACTACAACCCCATCTCCAGAGGAGTTCATGGTAACCCGTATTTCGGGGTGCTGCAGGTGAGCAGGAACTGCAAACCTCTGCAGCCACACTAATTCCACAAAAAGAGACAAGTTTGGGTGCTGTCCCTGACAGTAACCCATGCAAAGCTCCAGCCAGTAACCCACGAACGTGACCCGCCGGGCCCAAGGGTTGAGCCTGGGCCGTGACGTTGCCCCCTTCGCCAGTGACGCACCGTTGTGACGCCAAGGCTAAGACTGGGGGGATTAACTGGCTTCCCACACATGGGGGCTGAGCAGCAACCAGGACTGCGGCTCTGGAAAGGTGCCACGACCATCTGCACACACCAGCAAAGCCCCAAATCCGTACGGCCCCTCACTGTTAGAGGCAGAGCACAGAAGGCTTTGACATCAGATGCCTCTGTCACCTTGGAAGAGGGAGGAGTTCCTTCACACAGACCTTTTCCCATCAATTTCTCCATGTTGGAGTCGTGTTTGATGCCAAGTATTCACACAAACCTCTCCCTCAGAGTAAAACCGCTTCAAACGAATTAAAAGAATAAATAAATCCATTTTTGTTCTCTTTATTCTGTACAAAAAAAACAACTTACAAAACAGAGCTGTGTTTTGTAATCAAATATTACAGGCATGATGTGTCCTGATTAGAAAATAGCTATATAGGCAAAACAATTACAGAAGGACAGGCTTCAAACTTCAGTGGGTTTTTTTCCAGCAGGATTATTCATCAAACTTGTATCTATTCACACGGCAGTCTGACCTATTTCACCACAACTGGGAATTCTTTCCATGCTGTGGCACCGCTTTTAGCCCACAAAAGTAAAATGCCAACAAGCTGCTTTAATCAACCTTGAAAAACCCTCTCTTGTTTGTACTTCAGAATTTGTTTAAACTTGTTCATTTCTACACCCAAAAATACAGGAACTGTTTTGACAGTGGTACTTGACATGCCTCATTGGAGAAGGAAAACATGTTTACTAATGGTATATATATTTATTTTTTTAGGTACTTCTTTTACTTCCAGTGATTTCATCATCTTTCATGAAGATAAAAGCCACTAAAAATAGGATGTTAATACTGGCACGAATACCACTGTCAGCAATGTTCCTTTATGGAGGCTGAGATTTAACAAAAACCCACAGCAGGATTGTAATTCCACACCACGAGAGGCCTGGCAGCTCTGGGCTTGCTCAGATATCTCCCTGCAACGTCAGACAGCAAAAACAGTTCTTAAACTTTCCTTCAAGATATTCCAGTCAAGACATTCCAGTACCTGGCTGCCAAAAGACAGGACGACACCTCCTCTTCAGGCTCTCTCGTATTTACACACGTCATTACAACGAGACAATCCTCCCACGTTAAACGAATTTATTGCTAAATTATCTGGCAGCAGTGGCCCAAGTGTCATTGGTGGGGACACTCGGGAGAACCCATCCTGGAGGGATGCAGCTTCCTTCGGGGTGGTCAGCTGGCACCAAGTACTGATCCCATTCATGCCTTTAACAGAGAGAGTGTTGAGAGCTGGTAAGAGTGATTTTATAACCACACAGGTGTCACTGACACACAGAACCCTATAAATTGTACTCTGAAACCTGTTTGTCAAAAGAAAAACGTGAAAGTTGAATGTACTGCTGCTAAATGGAATGTGTGTGGAATATATATAAATAAATATGTGTGGAAGTGCACTCTGCCTCACGTGGGCACCTGCTGGGTATGACTCAAGCAAGGATAAAACAGGGCTGCCTATTGCATGGATGGATGTGGAAGTTGACAAACCAAAAAGGGACACTGACTTTACAATCTCAAACAACATTTATGACCTTTGTTCATGAAATAAAGACTTTGTTTAGTTTTACCTGATCTGGATTAGAGCTGCTACAGAATGCTCAGCTTGTAAGTAATAGTCTCTCAAAGGCTGCAGTAGGTGGGCGAGCGGGAATTCAGCTGTGGAAACACGGACACAGAAAAACCTATTTCAGCCAGACTGAGAAGCCCCAGATTTGCCAACTCATTTGCCACTGCCCAGCTGTGACTTGATATCAGGTCCCCATGTAATATATTGAGTATTTGCATGTTACACGTGCCCTGGTCTGTACCAGAGTTGTCAGAGGGAAGCCGAGACTCACCAAACTTCTCCTGCCTCCATCCTCCAACACGGGGAACACAGGGACACTGACTCTTTACAGACTACCCGAGTCACACTTACCAAATCACCAGACTAAAGCATGTTGGGTGCCAGAAATCTTCAGCCTACTCTGTTTATTTTTGCTTCATCTTAATCTCCGACCTCCTCTTGCAAAACCCTATGAATTGCACACCTTGAGACGTGCAGCACTGTGCACTGAACAGCTCCTCTGACACCACACGTACTCAGACCATAAATTACTCCAGTGGATGGTTTCTTTCTCAACTAGTCCTGCACCTTCATTTCAACGCAGTGTCTGTGAGATGGGGGTGCAGCATGCACAACTTACCTGGATCCCCAAACAGCTTGGAATCCATCTCCAGTTTCTGCTGTAGCAGTTTATCCCTTTCCCTCTTCTGTTTCTTTTCCCGTTCCCTTTTCCTTTCCTCCTCCTGTTCTCCCTCCAGCATAACCCTCAGTGCTCTCTCCTCAGCTTCATACAGCTCTGTGCGAGTTTTGAGCAACGTTTTGAGACTCTCCACCTGATTTTCAAATGCTTCATCTGCTGAGGGGGGCGGACAAACACCTGAAGAGAAAGAGAAGTGATTTTTAAGTTCACAAAACCACAAGGGAGTTTGTTATCAGACTTCAGAGTACAGCTGGCAAAATCTCAGAGGAACATGAGCTTAACCTTGCTAACAGCTGGAATTGTACCAGAATAATTCATGTTCTATCACGAAACACAAATTCAGTGTTTTATAGCTATTCTCATAGCTGAAATCAAGGATAAAGACACAGCTTTTTGAAGCTGCACCTTGCTACCTGGCACAGGGCAATCTCAGCATCTTAATTCCTGTGTGTGCAATTAAAAAACTTTGGTGGAACTCTAGTAATTCACCTTTCCTGGCAGCAGCCTCTTTCCTCAGTTTCCGAAGCTTTTCCAAGCCATGTAGGATGTCCACCATCCTCTTTGTATCTGCTTGTTTCTTCCTGACTTCAGACAAGACACTGTCAGCAGCAGCTTTAAGCTCTTGTTCCTACGAGAGGAATTAAAAAACCCAGACAAGAGTGTGAAACACCCCTCGAAGACAAGAACCGTGCTCACCACTAAACCATGTCCTTAATGCCACCTCCACGATTTGAACACTTCCAGGATTGCGAATGAATTCGTGAAGCCTGACAAGTCTTTAGCCACAGGAATTCAGGGAAAACATTTAACAATAAAGGGAAACCATCCCAATTCCACAGCTCTGCAACTAAAGACCGCTGATCTGCCACAGTCCGGCCACAAACCCTTCCCCAGCAGCTGCTCTGGGCCATCCCAGCAGCAGATCCACAGGACGGGAGCTCTTTGCCCAAAAACCAACACGAAGGTGCCTACAGCACTCCCCAGCAAAACTTGACTCGAGGTGGCATTTTTTTGGTTTTTTGGAGGCGTTTTACTCCCCGATGAGACTAAAAAGCCTGCAAACAACAAGCTTTAGCACGAAAGCGGCAGGGAAACCTGATGGGCACTGAAATGACTCTGAGCATCCCAGGGCAGCTGTGAGCAGCCTGGGACCAGAGGGGAAAACATCCAGGAGTTCAGGAAAGACTGAAACGCCAACTTTTAAGTTGGGGGTCTAGGACAAGAGCACAGCAAACCTGAGGGGCCCACCAAGACTTTTTAGGCAGCAGCAGGGCCGCAGGTCTTGGAGAGAGCGCGTCCCCAAGCAATCTGAAGTCCTGCAGCACCCCCGGGGCACCCACTGAGCAGCGGCTGGCCCAGCCCTCTGTGACCCCGTCACCGGCAGGACCAGGCGCCGGGGGCCGTACCCGGTTCTTCTCCTCCACCTCCTGGATGCACTTGGCCCGCCACTGGTCGATCTTGGCCTCCCGCTCGGCGGCCCGGGCCGCCTCCTCCTCCTTGGCCGCCCTGGCTTCGAGCTTCCTCCGCTGCAGGCGCAGCCTCCTCTTCCTCGCCCTCTCGGCCTTCCTGCGCAGCGCCTCGCCGAACCCGGGCTCCCGCAGGGGCCGCACGATCTCCCTCAGCTCCCGCAGCGCCGCCTCCGCCTCCTCCCGCGCCCGGGCCCAGCCCGGCTC
>WEKX01017016.1:504738-524098 GCA_013390025.1 Pitta sordida | reverse complement strand
GCGCTCCCTCAGCGCTCCCTCAGCGCGCCGCCATGATGGCGCCTCCCCCCTCAGCGCCCGCCTCAGCCCCGCCTGGCGGCCCGGAGGACCCGCTGCACTCCAAAAGTTAATAAAAAGGTTCCAAAACGACACCCCTAAAAGTTTAAAAAAAAATAAAATAAAAATTTAGTGATGGCGTGAGGGATGACAACTCTCCGCTGCTTGAGTATTCGCTTTTATTCAAACGCCAGAGGTGAAGTACAAACTGCGGTTACACGGCATTTTTTGTTTTCCTTAAAAACAGTTCTTGGTTACAGAATTCTGAACAACTTTCAAAACTAAGTTGTTGAGGAGTTTCACCCAAAACGTCCTGGTTTTTTGTGTTTTGTTTTTTTTTTCAATCTGTTTAAAAAAGGATTTGAATTAGAGGATTCAGAAAGAAAAGCTGTTAATTTTTTTTTTCCCACTCTACAAAAAGGAAGGCGAGGATGCAATTACAGATAGTTCACAAATTCCCATTTCAGGGGGACTAAGCTTCTAGAAATATCCTCAACGCAAACACAGCTTTTTCTGAACCATTACTGGGTCGTTTAACCTAAAAAACCCTGAAATCCTAAGGGAAGTGTCTGTGGCATGTCACTGCTGCTAGGGAAGAACACGAGCATCACATAAAATTTACGTGACAAAAATGAACAACAAAAATAGCTTCAGTGGATTTTCGGTGTCCTCTCCTGTCCTAAAGCACGCGCTAGACTGAAAAGAAGGAGGAAAGTTTTATTCAAATAGTGTGAATTAAGATTTTTAGGGAAACTCAAGTTATCACCGAAGGACAAAACGGAGTTGTAAGCAACGATTTTAATTCCTGAAACAAATCAAAAACATACAGGTCCTTTAGTGTTTTTACAAAGGCTTACCTAAAGGATTGAATTCATTTCGGTGGAGAACAGAAGAGGGAGGATTGTTTCGCTGTGAGACTAAAAATCAAAGACAAACCCACGAGATGCAATACGAGCATTTGAGAATATAACTTAAAAAGCACTGTGCCGTGTGAACAATCACTACTGATCACGACAGAAATATTATACATTTACTTCTTTCATCTCTTAACATTATAAGATAGGCTGGGCAAATACCTGGCACCAAAAAATTGATGCATGATAGTTCCAATACGTTAAACAAAATGTACTATATTAGAACATTAATATTTAAAAATTTATGGCGACTTCTCGTCCAAATTCAGGTGGTTTTGCTGCTTCCAGGAACCTTGTTTACCCCTCTGGAGAATTAGCAAATTCCCCACCTCACCTCCTTTCACAGTACCCAAGGTGACTAGAGCTTAACTCCCAAGGGAGACATGAAGGGTATTGTTCAATTTTCAAATTACTGTAACAAACCTGCGTCACATTTTAGCAGAACCTCCCAGCAGTGTCATAAAGTGTGTCCCAGTTTTTCCCAAAGGTTTTCCTCCCCCACCAATGTAACAAGTCACTCCAGCACCCGCTGGGCTTCAAACACCAGCAGGGATCTAACACTGACCTGAACAAACCCCTGTGAGCCATACGAGGAGCTACAATGGTTTACTCACCCGCTACTAATTATTAATTTTGATTTCCCATTTGTAGAGTAACATTATTGTAAAATCTAAGTATCTGCAGCACCCGCAGTGCTGGTTTAGTTTCTGCCACGAGCAATGCAGGTGCTGCTGTATTGGCTATACATTTTAATTGAACAAGTGTAATATACAATTCATATTTGAGCGTTTTGCCATCCCAGTCCACACCACGTCCATCCAATCACTGCGACGCTGCAATAAAACAGACCATCTGATTTAGTGAATGAAGTTCCTCGTCAGGCGTCGCGTCCCAGACGGATCCAGTGCCTTTAGGATCAGCCTGAAGCCAGAGGCAATCGCAAGGAAAGAACCCAGTGAGCTCTCCGCAGGTGAGGGTTCTGACGGCGTTTAATGGTTTGCAGCATCAGCCTGTCGGGGCCAGCCTTCCTCCTCCACGCCGGAGTCATACTCCTCCTCAGACGAATCTTTAGTGGGAGCCCTGGAAGCAAAACAAACCGTCAGGCACCTCAGAAAAAACAGACACAGTTTCCTCAAGCTCTGGCAAAAGGCCACCTGCAAAGTGCCCCCTGACAGAGGTTCTGGCCTGTGCACGTTGACAGGACTACCACAGCCTCATTAACTGAATCCAATTAACCTTCTGATTTTCAGTAAGCTGTTGGATTCAATCCATACATTTAGTATTTCTGATGCTCTAGAAAATCACTTAAAGCACCAGTGTAATACTTTCCACCCCCACCATTCTCTGAGACACCAGGTGTGCTGAGCAAAGCTCCAGCACAGACACAGGTGAGTACAGGCACCTCACAGGAGAAAGTCACTCAAAAAACCCCATTGTTAGGGTAGAAACCAATTTTTTACTAATTTTTTAACCCCTTTTAACTGACCCATTCCCTCTCAACTCCGTCCTACGTTCACTAAAATTGTTTCCTTTGGATCCAGATTTTTCCAGGGCATTCAGTGTTCCACATCATTACCACAACATGATCTTTACAACACAAAATGGATGATTTTAACAAGAGTTCAGCACATCAATAGATATGCCTTTGTGTCTCTCCACTGCTGCAAGAGTAATGCAGGAAACTGCAGCAGCCTGGAGCTTGTATCAAAAAAAAACACCAGAGTGGTACAAAGTGGGAAGGAGGAAACAGCTCCATTTCACAAATTTCAGAACAGTTACAATCAAACTCCAGATTTTTACTCTTAGCTTATAATTTATGTCTATTGCCAGAGGTATATGCACTCAAAAGGCTTAAAGTAACTTCATGGATGTTTTTATACTCTTTAAAAACTAAAGCAATACAAACCCAAGGTCTCCAGGCCAGAACAGGCACTGACTCAGCTGTGTACAATGAACAGAGCACAGGATCTTTTCCAGGTTGTGTGCATGGATTTTGTGTTTATCCCACTGGAATACCTGTCTAGCTGTATTACTGGTCTGCTCTGCTACTTCTGTTACAGCTTTACCTAATGTATCCTGGCTCTTTTTTGCCTTCTACAACATCTTTGTCAACTTCCACACACACGATGTCAGAATTGGGCACTTCAAACATGGGCTCCAGCAGCAGCTTTTCCTGCAAGAAAATAGAGGGGAAAGTATTTCTGTACCACCCTCTTCTATGTAAAAATACAGCCAGCAAATGATTTTCAGAGCTAGAGAGTCTTCTTGGAAGAACTGAATATCCCCAGTTTTAGAAAGACTTACTGTATTTATATAAGAGCCAGAAATAAGTGAGGTTTTGTCTGGAAATTGTCACAATTAGGTCCACACAAACAAATCCACTAAGCTTCATTTACTCTGTATAAGAATTAACTTACTCACCATTATAGACCGAAGACCTCTGGCACCAGTTTTTCTGTCCAGGGCCAGTCTGGCTATAGCCTTCAATGCATCCTCAGTTACATTTAATTCACACTACACAGACAAAACCATAAATGAAATAATTAACTGGATTGCTAACTCAGTGTGCTGAGAGAAAGCATCCCTGAAAATAACACGCTTCTCACAAACAAGAACACCGAAGAGCCATCAAACAGAAACTCCCACCTTATCCATGCTGAAAAGCGCCTGGTACTGAGGCACCACCGCGTTCCGGGGCTCGGTGAGGATCCGCACCAGGGTTTTCTCATCCAGGCTGTGCAGAGGAACCACCACAGGCAGACGTCCCACGAATTCGGGGATCATGCCGAACTCGATGAGGTCTCTGGCCTCCACGTGGCGCAGCAGCCGATCCTTCTCCTCAATGTCCTCCTGGGGATCTGACTCTCCGCTGATATTGGCGAGATCAGCGGCTGCCGCAGCCCTCCTGCCCTTCCCCAGGTTAGAGGGGGTCCCAAATCCCAGATACTGGAAAACAAACACGTCCTGCTCACGGAACTGCAATACCTGAGTGGTCTTGATATAAATAAACCCCCTCCCACGTGTTCTGAAAAATCCAGAGTGACTGATTATGGCATTACATATTAATTCAAGCTCAAGAAATTAATTATAGTAAAATTAAATCCTTGCACACAGTTCCTTATAAACACTGAATTCCCTCAGTGAAGGATCAATACAGCAGCCCAAGAGCAAGTTTTGCTTAAAATAAAGAAGGGTAGCAACACCCAGCGACAGTTCATAAGAGAAGCAAATGAAAGCAAAGTATGTGAAAAGCTACATGAATTCATGTGAACAAGAATTCACATTTCAGCCAAATTAGAAACAGGGTGCACATTTTTCCAGAGCTCTGCTCCCACGCATTAATATAAAAAACAAGGAACTCCATGATCAAGTATTTTAAGAGGATGACAGCTTTTAGCACCATTTCCTCAAACACACGAATTCAGTGTGAATTTAGAAGTCAGCACTGCAAAAAGTAATTGAGGTGACAACCTTTCAGCTCAGACACAGCCCAGTGCACTCACTTTTTCATTTTTCCTCCTGCTGATAATTCTGTCAAGACCGTTAAAAGCACCAGAAGCTACGAAGAGGATGTTTGTTGTGTCAACCTGCACCGTTTCCCCACGGAGTTTACGAGAATTCTTCTCTGGAACATTTACTATTGTGCCTTCGAGTAATTTTAACAAGCCCTAAACAAGGAAAGAAGAAATAAGCAATAAAAAATTCCACTGCTGAGCATCATCTAAGAGGGCACATCATGTTGTGCTTGCTTTCACAAATATATTTAACATTTTTTCCTCTCTTCTGCCTTTATAATAACAGTGTCTGAAGTGATCAGTTTTCCATATAAGAATCCCACTCAAGCACAAAAATCTCTCTTTAATGTGACTCCCATGCACAGTATGAGCTGCTCATAGTGATGAGTTGCTTTAAGGTTTTGTTAAAAGGGGAAATGTTATCTGTCCTTGGAATTCACTCTCTGAGCGCTGCAAAGATGTTTTTCAATTCAAACACTTCAGTGAAGCCACTCTTAGAAAGGAAGTCAAGAGGAAAGCTGAGGGCTCCAAAGGTGAATAATTAAGGAACTGAAGAACTCTGACTGTGTACATTCCCATGCTCTTTATGTGACAGGATACATCCACTTAGGAAGTAAAGATCACTGCAGGGACGTCCTTACCTGTTGAACACCTTCTCCTCCCACATCCCGTAACTGATGAATTCCAGGAACGCTGCCAATCTTATCCACTTCATCCAGAAAAACAATCCCTGCAGTTACAGAAAACAGGTTTGAGGAAGACCCTGCTTTTTAAAAAGGCAGCAATTTTAATTTAAGAAAGCAGCAGCCTGTTCTACTCCCACACTGCAAACTGCAAAAACATGTGCAATTTATTCCAACCACAGACAAGAACAAAAGTACAAGATAAGCTCAGAGCTCTTTTCAGGTTTATTCTGCTTGATTTAAAGTGTTAAAACTCAGGTCCATGCAAGAGGAACATAAATTACCAAAATACTGGTGGGGTCTCAAGAGTTTTGAGCACTTGGGCAAGAGGAACACACAAAGTTTACCTTGCTGAGCTTTCTCCACGTTGTAGTTGGCATCTTGCAGGAGTTTAGCGATGACAGACTCGATGTCCTCCCCAACATACCCAGCCTGGGTCAAGGTAGTACAATCACAGATAGCAAAAGGTACATCCAGGCATTTAGCCAGAGTCTGAGCCAGCAAGGTTTTACCTGATAAAATAAAAGCTTTGTGTTACGATTAACATTTATTTCACCAGAGCACACAAATCCAAATATTTGGAGAGGGGCTTTTAACAAGGGCATGGCTTTAAGTTGAAAGAGGGGGGGTTTAGATGAGGGAGAAACTCTTCCCTGTGAGGGTGGGGAGGCCCCGGCACGGGTTGCCCAGACAGGCTGTGGCTGCTCCATCCCTGGAAGTCTCCAAGGCCAGGCTGGACAGGGCTTGGAGCAACCTGGTACAGTGGGAGATGTCCCTGCCCATGGGAAGGGGTGGGAATGAGATGATCCTTAAGGTCCTTTCCAACCCAAACCATTCTAGGATTTGCCACAGGATCATCATTGCTGTTATAAAACATTCTGAACGATACCAAGCGTGTTCATATATTCATAGAAGAGTATTTTCCAAGGGAGACAGTTTTCATAACTAGTGGGTTTTTCACACTGGCAAGGTGTGTTTCTTTAAAGTACGTGTTTAAGGCAGCTTGAAATGCACACAGTGCCACAAATAAAACATCACACCAGAGAAAAACCAGAACACATGTACTTGCAGAGTTTAAAGATTAAATAAATCAGTAGTCCTTTGCAGACACTCAGGGTGCAGTGCAAAGTCCAATTGCTCCTGCTTTGAAGTTGGGAAGAAACAGAATTAAAATATTATTTAGTGAATGTTCTCCCAAACAGGCTGCAAAATGCCATCACTTCAGCACAAAGACCCCCAATCTTACGAACGTAAAATATAATTTCTCTTTACAAGTCCCTGCAACTGAAGAGGTGAAACAACACTTTCTAACTGCAGTATCTCAGCTTGCTAGGAAAGCAGAGAAACTATGAGTGCATTTTATTCCAGCTCAAAGTGGCATCTTTTATTCAGTCAGTAAATATAGGCACTAAAAAAACCACACAACTACAGCTTCTTCCTTTTCAAGGCCACTTAGCTCAGTTTTTTCACATGGCACTGAAACCCCAGTGTGAAATTCAGAGTTTAGTTTTTTTATACCCCGAATTGAAATAAGCACAGAAGAGGAAAATCGCTCATTAACAACAAATTCCATTAAAAACTGTGACCCCTAGACAAACATATATCACCTGATCCAGTTGGTCCAAGCAGCAAAATATTACTTTTTTCAAGTTTTATGTCATCGTTGGGTGAATCCAGGACTTCTCCTCCCCGTTTTTCCTGAGGTATCTGCTGGTTCATTTGTTGCTGCATCGATGCTCCCAAAGCATTCCCGTGGGGACTGATCCCAGCAATCTGCAGCAGCTCTGGGAAGGGCAAGAACAGCGCTGTGTGAGCACAGACAGACACCCAGTAACAGCCTGGGGCTGCTGGTTTGTTCTGCAATGTGCCAATTCCTCCTGTACAGCAGTTTGCAGACAGGACTGCCCCAGAAACATGGCACAGTTACTGCAAAAACACGAGTTCCAATCGTGTTTTTGAACGGGCAAATCTATGAAAAGAACTTCCAGTGGTACAGAGAATTATCTAAAAATATTCCTCTTTATTTCAGTCCTTACAAATGAACTCATTTTAACTGTAATCTTTTATCTGTTTCTTTAACATGTAAGGAATAACCCCAAACTGTTGATGTCCAGGATGAAAAAGGACAAGAACTGGGTTTTACCCAGCATTTCAAACTACCAGTCACTAGAGGCTGTTCTACATGAACATCAGGAGCAGGTATTGCAGAGGAGGACACGAGGAGAGGGTTCACTTACTTGTAAATCTGTACTCATCCTCCCGTCTTCTGATTTCTAATTCTAAGAGAGAGGATGAAAACAGTAATAAAAAAAAATAAGTTTATAAAAGCTTAAGCTTATAAATTCTCCACCTCTTGCCCTCTTCTGAATACGTCTCATCACTATGAATGTATTTCTAAGAAGAAATTCCCCACGTGGACTAGTTTTCACTGCTGTCAAAATTAACCCCAAACCCATGTTTTTAAAATGACAGCAAGAATTCTACTTCTTAAAACAGTAACAAGCTATTACCTCTGACTAGATTTTCACTTTAAAATCACCTGTAGAAAGGGAAAAAATGCAATGTAATATAATTTTGCTTTGAAAAGGCTTCCTTGAGCTCTCCTGTTTGTATCTGAGCGTTACAATGTAAGTAACTTTACATATTTCAAAATCCTATTTGTCATGAACCATCGCTGTCAGGCTCTCTGGGTATGGCACCATGTCAGGAAATCCCTGGTGCCAACTGCTCTCCTGCCATCACCAGAGCAGTGCCACTAAAGTTCCCTCCTCAGTTAAAAGCCTTCTCTGTGTAAATTCAAAACCCAAAGATTTCTCTTTGCTTAACGTGGTATTTTTTTGCAAGGCAGAACAAAGCACCTAAAAAAACCCAAAAACCAACAACCAAACCCCACAACCCAAGGTACACTTTGAGTCAGAGATGGTAACTTAATCCTACTTCTATAAATAAACAAGATCAACATAGCTACACACTTACTCAGGAGGAAAAGTCCTGCCAGGAGTAACTCCACCTACACCCACCAGATATGGGACAATACTCTGGGCACCAGCAGACGCTGCCAGCAGCAGCAATTTGGGTTAGAAATCTAAACATTCCTCGATTTACCTACACAAAATATCACCTCCCTGATCTGCACTGCTGCCTGCAGGTTAAGCATCAGATTTACTGTTAAGCAGTAAATAAGATTAGAAAGAAAAAAATTGGGAGGTTCACTTCAGAAAGTTAAAGGAGCACACCTGATAATATGTATTCATGAAAAGGGCTAAAACATTTAATTTAATAGAGTAGGCAATACCCCAGGCACCATAAACCTGCTAGATCACCATTTGAATAAATCATGGAAGTTCACAGTGAAAATTCAATTTAAACAGACATTCCTTTAGCTCATTTTAATTACAGAACATCCAGTGGCAAGGCAAAACCCTTCTCAGATTTATGCTCATGAAATGGGAAGTTTTATTATGACCAGAAAACCACCAAACATCATACAAACCTCTTGGTGTTAAAGAAGTCTGCTTTTCAACTTCTGCCTGCTGCCTCAGGTTAGCTGGGATATTATTGTAGATCCTCTTATAATGATTATAAACAGCAACTGAAAGCACCTTCTTGGCAAAGCACTGACCAACAACATATTTGTCGAGGTAGTTGTAAATCTGAAAAAGAACTCAGTGCTAGTAACACTTTTAAACCACCTCGCAGCAGAAAAGGAAATACAGAATACCGTGATTAAAATGGAGTTTGGTCTAAACCAACCATTACAGGACTGAGAAATCGAAACTCAACATTTAAAAAACTCAAAATATATTCCTGTGGATCAGTTTACTTAAAAAACGTGGCACTGATAAATAAGGGTAAAAATTACTGGGTTTACACTAGTAGGGCACAACTGACAGACACAAGTATGACTGTGTAAGAGGAACAGGAATTTCAGAAATACTTAATTCCTAATTAATTAAATTATTTGTAATTAAATAATGTAATACTTAAGCCCTCTGCAACTTCAGAAACAAAGACAGTGCACAAAAAGCTCCCCCGCTAATCAGGAGAGGGAAATCAAGTGGCTTCAGATGGATCGTGGCCACAACCTAAGCGGCCACAGCTCTCACCCCAACCCAGGCCAGATAAGAGGCTCTGCAGCTCCAGAAAGGACCTGCTAAAATCAGGGTGCAGAATGTGAGGCCAGAGCAGGAAATAAAAGACACTCTGGTTGCTGAGGGATGAGGTGACCCTCAAGGGCACAGCAGAAAATCAAGGTGCTGTTCTTCAGCCACACGACAAAGGCAGAGGGGAAACGAGCCCAAATACTTTTACAGGATGTGCTTATTCCCTTTATCAGAGCTCTGCAGGGTCACACAGCTCTCAAAGGTTTAATCTGCAGCTAATCACCTTTGCTGCTTGTTGCTCTGCCACAGCAGCCCCTCAAACAGGTGAAGGGAAGCGTTTCACCACCACACAAGGGGACCTGGGCGGAATTAAGAACACAAATACCTTTTTGGGTGGAGGTGGTGGCTTCTGCTGGAATGCCAACTTCACAGCTTCTGCTGCTGACTCGGGCTCTTTAATGATGCTCTTTTTTGTGTCTGCCTCTGACAGTACCACAAAAAAATGGTGACACTTCTCACACTTCACAAAACGAGTGGAAGCTGCAGGGAAAGTAAATGAAAAACGGTCAGAGGGGTTGTTTTGACAGTGCTCACCATCACACACCTGTAAGAGGCACGGCCACTCTGAGTTTACACAACACTTCCCCTTCCTGCACTTGAGAAGCTGTAAAAGCAACTGCAGGGCTGTGAAACTGGACACAGAGGAAACACAGTTTGCCCCAAAAGTCACAACACGGGGCAGCAACGAAATAAGGGACTAAAAAGCAAAAATTTATTTGATATTTCTCCAGTAGCACTTCACTCAACAGGAAGCTTTGCACCTCAGAGAGAGGGATAATTAATGAGGTCTTTAAGCATGGAGGAATTGTTTCTAACTCTTAAACCAACTGCAAAATAAAACACTGTGGTTAGGGACAGAGTAACGTGTGAGGAAGCAATCTAGAATATCATATTGGGCAGCTCCTGGTCCTGCATCCCACTGGGTCTGGAACACTGTGGATCAGGCTGGAGTCACCTAAACCCAGGGCACAGAGGACAGAATAATAAAATAGATTTGTAATTCAGACCAGTTCCTCTCTAACCATTTCACTGTGCTATTAAATGCAAATCATGTGCAACAGGAGTGATTGAAAGTAAATATATTTGTAAATGTATTCAGCTAAAGCAAAGTAAATATGTACAGCAAAACACCCACGTGAAAAATTTCAATGTCTGAACTTCTGAAATCAGAAAGGTTTTAGAAAACGAACACTGTGGCACCAGCTCATTGTAACAACACCCTCCAGCAATAAACAAGCGGCTTATTTATAACTTGTTGCCTCCATGGAGCTGCCAGCACCAAAAGAGGAGTGGGTGGGGTTTTTTCTTACTATTAATCCCACTTTATACCTGGGTAAGCAGCACCAACAGATTATTTTAAGAATGCAGCACCTAATGCTGTGGCCATCACAGCTTTATTAACTCTACTCCAAGGAAAATTTGTGTGACAGCCTGAAAGTTCTCCTGGCAACCTCCCAAGTGGCTGTTACCTGCCTGGACACAGAACCACCTGCATGCAGCCATTCCTCTGAGGCAACTCTGATTTAGCAAGAATATTGTAAGGGAAAAAACCCAACCCAACCTTTCTCCCACTCAAAACACCTCTGATATTCATGATAACTGCATTGCCAGGAGGCTGCTGTCGTTCCTTTTGTAATGCTTTATTTAGGAGGGAACAGCCACGAGAACTGTTGCTCCCTTTACAGTTCCACAGGAAGGGTTTAAAAAAACATGGAAAAATAAAGAGTGGGCTAGAAGAACGCTTTAAAACATCATTCACTAAAAAAAACTTGAGTGCACTTATCAATTACTGCAAGCAGCACAAAGGAAGGTTATTATAAACATTTTAATTCTCAGCAAGACCAGCAGGATCTGAAGTTAACAGAAGAACCTTTAATGTCTGAGGTGCCTTGGGAAGGAGACTCTTATCAAGGTCTCTGTGAGCCTGGGCAGTTTTTATACAAAAGCACCAACAATTCAAGAAATTGGCTCTGCAATGCAAGGACACCAAGTACAAGTGCTGCTCTCTGCCTCAGGCTGAGCATCCAGAACTGCAGGCAGCTCTGCCAATCCTCAATACTGGCACGTTTTTGTACGTTCTTGTAGCAAAGAAGCTTCCTGTCAAATTACCCCCCTGTCACCGAGACGTCTGCAAACATTTACACTGCGCCAAACTGCAAGTCAAGTGTTGTTTTCAGTCAGGCAACTGTTCCCCCAGAGGCTGCGTTTGCTGAAGGCTGTGTGAGCTGACCTTGCCAAAAACAAAGGCTGGGTTTTTACAGCACACGCAGGAAACCAAAACAATCGGAAGATTAACGTTAAACACGCTCCCAGGGCTGAGATAATGGGCTAATATCAAACTGCTAGAGTTTGGTGAAAAAAAAAAATCAGGGGAAAGCAAGCAGGAGGGATTCTTGAGAGCAGGGACGTCTTGTAGTGGAGGATGGAGTAACCTGGTGGCATCAGGTGGAAACAGTAAAAGCAGCATCCAATAAAGCTTCTTATGCCAATCAGCTTTTCAGAGATTGGATTTCACTCCCCATCTGAGCTCGTGTCTTATTTCACTGATCACAAACTTCTTACAGACTTTCTCAACTGCTGAGAAAGGAGGTCAAAGCAAAAGGATTTTTTTTTTTGTTGCTTCCATCGTGTTTTCCCTTCGTTGTTAATGACTGGAAAACCACTGCCAAGCAAATCCTTGGGCAAGATTTGCAGATACAAAGTGGAGCCACATCAAAACCCAAACTCCACTGCAAAACCAGCCTGTCACAACACCACTCAACGGCAATTAATTTACTAATGAAGGTGCCTTTTATTCAGGGTTTTGTTTCCCTACTTCTCTCAAAATGACTCAAACCCTAGTATTTAAACTGAAA
The DNA here is from genome assembly GCA_013390025.1 of Pitta sordida. Classification (NCBI taxonomy): domain Eukaryota; kingdom Metazoa; phylum Chordata; class Aves; order Passeriformes; family Pittidae; genus Pitta; species Pitta sordida. Next base: position 511,932 of record WEKX01017016.1, on the reverse strand, counting down.
AAAAAAATGCTAATTGCATGTTTTCCTTTGGTTTAGGTATTTACTGGAGGCACAGCAGGTAATTCAAACCAGAACTGACAAATTAATCATTTTTCTTGACTAAGCAACTACAGCTTATCCAAAAAAATCGAGTTCTAGTAGGTTTAATACAACCTACAGCCCATTCATTTTGGGCAGAATGGGACAGATTTTTATTAGGTTTGGTTTTCTTCTTTCAAATAATTTACAAGATAATTAGAACTCAGCTCTTCTGTTTTCCAGCTGCTTTATAAAGTTTGGCTGGGAAGCAGCACGCTCAGATCAGCAGCCTAAACCAGAAAGACACAACTCCAGAGGAAACTTCACCAGGACCCTCAGGAATTTTGGGGAAAAGTGAGTTTCCAGCCCTAAGCTGTTCACCAGCCATGTAAAATGATGCTGCAATTCAAGGGAATTCGCTGCTTGTGACTTTGAGGTTGCATACACCAAGATATTTTCTCCCATATTAAGATGAATAAATCTTCCCAAGGAAGTCTTCAAAATATTCCCAGGGACACTGACAATATGATAAATCCCATCTCTGCTTTCCAGGGATCCCCACGGACCATTCCAGGGCAGTGCCTGAGTGGTATTTCCAGATAAAAGCACAACCTCCAGTGCCAAGGGCATCACACCAGTGCAGGGAGAGAGTTTCCAAGTCTCTCTGCCTGGTCAGGAATCATAAGAAGGTAAATGAGCTTAAAAAAATCTTTCCAATGTTTCCAACCACACCTAATCCAGGGAGACACCAACACATTGAACACCAGACAGGATCGTATTTCCAGTTCCATGAACTGCTGCCAGATTTTGCAGAACACTTGGTTGCCAATAGATTCAAACAAACCAGGAAAACACACGTATTTCTGAGGGGAAGGGGTGGAAGTAATTAAGATCTGATCCTTTCATCTATTAAAAATAAAGTATTTAAACAGTGTTTCACACAAGCAGCAGCAAACAACAGCACATCCCCTCATTATTTTCACCAGCTGTGATGTGAGCAATTGCTGAACACATTCATGCTGACCCTGCCTTCATCTTCTCAGGGCACAAGTCTGGTTAGGACTTGATAATTTGCTTTCTGACAACTCTTTACTAAGCTGGGCTCATTAGCACTGAAACAGGGAGAAATGTCTCCAAGCCTGACAGAACCTGACAGGAATTGTGGATATCTACACCCAAAAAAGAGTTGATATTGCTGCTGGAGGATGGACACTTCTGATTTTCTGGTTGGGACTTCCCAGCGTTCTGTTTGGAAGATATTATGGACCTGACTTTGCCACGGAAGACTGTTCTAGTGAGCCATCTGTCAGACACTAATCCCTCTGCTGGATAAGCACTTTGGTTGTAATACAGGCAGGATTAAAGTTTTATTGTTTAGGAAAGAAAGGACAGGCACTACAAACAAACATATATTTAAGCATGTATTTGGATAACAAACAGAAAGCAGCATCAGTGGTTAAAACAGTACAGTTAATGCATAAAATGCAATGAAGTATTTTACAGCTGCCACCTGAATTCCATGACATGGAATTCATGACATCACACAATTAGGGAGGCTAAAACTCAGCTCCCAGCACTGCACCAGACCACAAACGAACTCCCATCTGTGTCTGGTTAAAGAAAGAAGTTTCCATGAGGACTTACACACGAAGGTCTCCACGTGTGTGCACAGGTCACCACACTTGGGGCAGCGCAGCTGGTTCCCTCCTTTCCCAGAACTTCCAGAGCTTGACTTTTTACTGCCGCCCTCTCCAACAGATTTCTAGGAGAGATTTCCAGACAATTACCCCCAAAACAATGGAGCAGGAATTTACAGAACCCAATAATCTAAATATTGCAACTGCTGAGTGATAAAACAACACTTATTGGCAGGGTGTTTTCAAGGCTTTGGACACTTCAGAGTGTTTTTCTGGCGTTCCCTAAGTTCACACACACCTGCATTTGCCAGGTCTGACAGTTTTGGATGTCCACGGATGTCCCAGACCTACCCTAGAACAGCTGGGCTGGCACTAAACCAAGCTGAACTGTGCCAAGAACCTTTCAATACTGTATTTAATGCCAGAGGAGAAAACAAATCATATTTAGAGGGTCATTTTGTTATCTCAGATCTGTTGACTCCAAGGGTTTCTGAAGCCACAGAGTTTCTCACATTCCTAACAGGTGGAGCTGTGCTACATCTATGCTAAACAGGCATCTCAAATTGCTTGGAAATATTGTATTTTTTTATTCCTAAGTCACAGTCCTACTTGTTCTTCTCCATGTTACCCTGTTTAGTGCTGTTCAAGGCTAAGACTTTTTTTTAAATCTGTATCTATTCTATACCTTTGTACTTTGATTCACAAAAGTTATTATATTTTAGGAACCAGCAAAGATTTCTCTTCCCTTTTTTAAGGCAGTTCCCCATTTTTTCAACTTTTCTTGCCTACTCAGTTTTCTTCATAACCCTCCACAAAACACTGTTAACATTTTTTTTATCTCCTTTATTTACTTTTAAAAAAGCCCAACCCGAACTTTGAGAACCCTCAGGTGACACAACACACCGACCCAAGGCAAAGCTGTTGCCTGTGCACTCTCAGGACGTCATTTGCTGACTAAAGAGCAGTTTTATTCTCAGGTAATCATTTATCTGAAGAAGCTGTTTATTAACTGTAATTACAGAGATAAAAATAGACTATAATAGACTAACAAGAAGAGAGCTCATAGACTTCTCTTGCCTAACACAATTATGAAATGAGTGCTAAGAAACCCCCAAAATATTGTAAAATGTACTTACTTTAAAAAGCCTACTTGGGAGCAGCAGAATAGTTCTGATTATTACCCTGTCCTGAGATCCTGAAACCTGCTGGGGACTTACAACATCCTATAAAGTCTTCAAGTGTCTCTTTACACTGAGCAAAAAGATTTATTTGTCAGGTGTTTGTAAGGTTTGTCTGCTGACAAGTTCACAACACAACCTGGGTTTTATTCCCTGTCAGTTGGAGCAATTTGAAGGCTCAGAAACGTCAAGAGTTGGCAAAACTGTCAAGATGATTCTAATGTTAAGTTTTAAAAAAAAAAAAAAATCAATTAAAAAAAATTCAAGGAACATTTTATAGGAACTGTTGAAAAACTCAACTTGTGGAGATTACCTTGCTTCCATCTCCGGGCCCATCCTTGCTTGCACCATCCTTTGAAGCAAAATATGCTGGTGTTTCTGAGAAGTTTCTAAGAGGAATTCGTCTGAGGGAGCAAGTTTCAAAAGTCCCAAGTTTTCCTAAAACAGGGATGCGACCACAAATAATACCTAAAAAAAAAAAAACAAACCAAAAAAACCCACATGAAACATAAAAACCCCTCCAGTTCTAATCCCAGCGCCACCAAATGACACAATTGATTTACATCAAATGGAGCTCAGTGGTTTCAAGCAGCAGAATTCAGCTCTGAAAATCCGTATTTCAGTCACCCAAATTAAATTCTTGTCACCACCTGAATGTTCATCTCGTTAAAAAGCTGCCTGGGATGGCCAAAAATGACCCCAAGGTAATTCCAGGTCCTCTAACGTCAGGCAACTTCAGAGTCCTGTCGTGGCATGAAACAGGGAACACCCCAGTTATGAAACTGATCCTCAGAACGATAAACACGATCAGCTCACGGCATTTATTGTGAAATAATTCAACCCCTGAAGACAGAGACCGTTGAAGAGTCTCCTCATGATGTAAAAACTACCAAAAAGGAGCCTCAGACTCAAGGACAGCACAGTCTGGGTTTGGCTTTTGCTTGGGAACTCTGCTAAAAACTCGTTTCCAGGAATCTCAGGCACCACTTGACAACAGCAAAGGAAAACAGAGGCCGTGTCCCACTTGGCACGAGTAAATCCAGCTTAATCTGAACTTTGCTGAAATACCTTATTGCCAGCATGGAAAAATAACCTCACTGAGAAGCTAAACAGCCTTTTCCTCCTCTTGCAACACGGGCAGGATTGCATTTCATGGCCGTGACGTGAACCAACATACGTGGGGCTTGTCATTTCAACATCAGCAACAGCCCCGGACCCGGATCTCCCCTCCCTCAGCTGAACTGGCAAATTTCTCACTTGCTCTCTGATTTTAACAAAGGCCCTGGGCCTTACTGACCACAAACCTGCTGATCAGACGGGGTTTGACTCTTAAAGAGGGGAGGGAATCTTGTGGGAAACTCCACAACCCTTGTAAAAAGTAATAAAAAGCACGGCAAGAAGAGCAGAGCTCGTTTGCTCTGAAAGAGGTAAGGACAGGTAAAAAAGCTGGAAATTTAGCTGGAAGAGGACATTCAAGAAAATTCACCTGCTGTGAAACAGGAAAATGAAGAAGACAAACCTAAACTTGCCAGAAAAACTTTCACAGGCCTCTCAATTCACAGCTAAGAAAACAGCAACAAATGAGGTTCGAAGCTCAACATTCCTAAACCTGAAGGTGACGTGCAGCTGTTTTTAAACACGAGTAAAAATTAAGCCTTTTGAAGGTCTCTAAAAGCATTACTTCCATGCGTAAACATGAGGGAGCAACAACAACCAACGTGCTTTCCTATTTGAAATTCAACTCCTCTGCACTGAGAGCTGGATGGGATGAACTAGGAAACCACACTCAGCATCGAGCACTGAGTTGGGAAGGCAAAAACAAAGTAAAAAAATCACATTATTGCCACATCAGCTTGTGGCTTCGCACAAAAAACCTCATCCCTGTGCTTATTCTGAGGTCTGATGAGTGGGTTTTTCAGGGGCAAAATAAAAGTACAGAATGAAGCAGCAAGAAAATTATCACAGCTTTTCTCGGGTAAATAAACCCGGAGGCAGATTATCAGGAGAAATTAACATTCCAGCCTAGCAGCTGCCACCGAACGATCCAGACAGTGATAAATATTCCAATATGTAACAGCTGGCAACATTCCCTCACACACCTCTGGCAGCGCTGGCTCGGGTGGGGGGGGTTTAAGGAGTAAATTTAAGGGGCACATCCCTAAAGTTGGAATGGATTCAGGGTGTTGGGATTAGTGCGTTAAGAAAGGCTGGGAAGCTCCTGAACACCTGATTAATTTTAAGTGGTATTTGATGACATAATTACCGAGTTTTGGGCTAAGCTTCAGATATCTTGGGAGAAACTATTGTGGATGAAGGTGGCAGGGAGACTGTGACAGAAGCGGAGTCTCCTCTGTCCCAACCACCAACAGCAAATAAAGCACCTGGCAGGAAATACAACTCGTTACAAAAAATGCACCACGAGAAGATTCGCTTTTTAAACAAGTTTCTTGAAAAGCTTGATGCATAAATAACCACACTGCTCTGTATCTGGGTTTAAATTGCATCTGTGCTTTCACATAACCCTTTTAAATCTTTGTTCTGACCGAAAAAAAGTGCAAATGTTTAAAAAACACGNACTGCCGCCCGGCGGGAATCGAACCCGGAGCGGCCAGGCCTGTCCCGTCCCTCACACCTCACACCTCAGGCGGGGACACTCCNAGTTCTGAAGTGAAACGAGATCATTACTTGTTTGAAGTGGGGGTTTTTTTTTGTGAGTTTCCATCAGGACAGGCTGGAGTTGGAGGATGTCTGGGTCGCAAATGTGAAGTGACCTGGGGGTCAGCTCCGCTCCCGGAGGCGATAACCCCTTTGTGACTCACCAGGCTCCGATAATTCCGATTATTGTCGCGGATGCGGCAGCGGCGACACCCCCAGCCCAGCCCCGGGACCTCCGCGGGGTTTGTTGGGAACACACCGGCAAAGGGCAAAAACACCGGGAAATGAACAATGTCCCGCCCCAGCCGAGGAGGGAAATAACGTGGAAATAACGTGGAAATAACACTTTCCACCAACCCAACCNCAGAATGAAGCAGCAAGAAAATTATCACAGCTTTTCTCGGGTAAATAAACCCGGAGGCAGATTATCAGGAGAAATTAACATTCCAGCCTAGCAGCTGCCACCGAACGATCCAGACAGTGATAAATATTCCAATATGTAACAGCTGGCAACATTCCCTCACACACCTCTGGCAGCGCTGGCTCGGGTGGGGGGGGTTTAAGGAGTAAATTTAAGGGGCACATCCCTAAAGTTGGAATGGATTCAGGGTGTTGGGATTAGTGCGTTAAGAAAGGCTGGGAAGCTCCTGAACACCTGATTAATTTTAAGTGGTATTTGATGACATAATTACCGAGTTTTGGGCTAAGCTTCAGATATCTTGGGAGAAACTATTGTGGATGAAGGTGGCAGGGAGACTGTGACAGAAGCGGAGTCTCCTCTGTCCCAACCACCAACAGCAAATAAAGCACCTGGCAGGAAATACAACTCGTTACAAAAAATGCACCACGAGAAGATTCGCTTTTTAAACAAGTTTCTTGAAAAGCTTGATGCATAAATAACCACACTGCTCTGTATCTGGGTTTAAATTGCATCTGTGCTTTCACATAACCCTTTTAAATCTTTGTTCTGACCGAAAAAAAGTGCAAATGTTTAAAAAACACGGTTCTGAAGTGAAACGAGATCATTACTTGTTTGAAGTGGGGTTTTTTTTGGTGAGTTTCCATCAGGACAGGCTGGAGTTGGAGGATGTCTGGGTCGCAAATGTGAAGTGACCTGGGGGTCAGCTCCGCTCCCGGAGGCGATAACCCGTCTGTGACTCACCAGGCTCCGATAATTCCGATTATTGTCGCGGATGCGGCAGCGGCGACACCCCCAGCACAGCCCCGGGCCCTCCGCGGGGTTTGTTGGGAACACGCCGGGAAAGGGCAAAAACACCGGGAAATGAACAATGTCCCGCCCCAGCCGAGGAGATAACACGGAAATAACACGGAAATAACACTTTCCACCAACCCAACCCCACCCCTGTGACAAACACCGCAAGGCCAGCGCGCAGCGAAACGCAGCATTTTAACCCAGCGACTTCAACCCAATTAAACAATTAACTCGCAGCGCCCGGCCGCTGCCGAGCATCGGGACAAACTCCGCCGTGCGCTTCACCATCTCCCCCCTCAGCGCCCGAGGGGGAAGCGGCACCACACGGAACAACAGCCCCGAGCGGAGCCCGGGCCGCGGCGGCCCCGTCACTGTCACCACGGGCTCAGGGAGCGGCGCTGGGAGCTCGGTTACCTCTGCGGGCGGAGGGCAGCGCGGAGCCGAGCAGGCGGGCGGCGGCGGCGCAGCTGTGGCAGGCGGACATGGCGCGGCC
>WEKX01017016.1:425623-504700 GCA_013390025.1 Pitta sordida | reverse complement strand
CAGCGCACCCGCGGCCGCGCGCGGCGCCTCATGGGAGTTGTGGTCCGGGCGGTGAGGGTCGGCGGGGAGCCGTGGGGAGCGTAGGGCATCTCTCCGTTAACTCCGGGGGATGGTTTTTTCACAGAATCACGGGATATCCTGAGGTGGAAGAGACCCGCGAGCATCTCATAAACAGCACCACTGCCGCCCGGCGGGAATCGAACCCGGGGCGGCCAGGCCGGTCCCGTCCCTCACACCTCACACCACAGGCCACTGGATAAAGTGGATTTCGCATTTAATTCTCCTTCCTAAAACGCGGCCCGAGAGGAGTTACGTACTTCCCCCGTGGGTCGCAGAATTTTTTTCATGGATTTTTTTTTTTTTTTTAAAGCTTTTCGTGAGAAGTCCGAGCTGAGACGGAACTTCAGGCGAAACGCGAGGGATTTGGGGAGCGGGCGGCAAATGCCACCCCGTGGGAGTGACCGCGGGGGACACCGGCTGTGTCAGCACACGGACCCTCCGCACCCAGAGCGCACCTGTANCCGCTCCCGGTGCCGCTCCCGGTGCCCGTCCCGGTGCCGCTCCCCGTCCGCGGGCACTGCCAGCCGGTGAGCGCGGGGCAGCTCCGAGGCGGGGGTGGCTCCGAGGGTCCCGGTGGTCCCGGGTGGTTCGGGACGGTGTCAGCCCCGGAGAGGCTGTGCCGGAGGGGCTGGGGGTGAGCTTTAGGCCCTGGAGCGGGGTCTCTCAGGGGAGGGTCCCTCGGCCTGTGCCGCCCTGGCTGAGGAGGGAGACGGAGCGGGGCTGGGGAACCCCCGGGGCTGGGAGGGTGTTGGGGGAGCAGAGGGGAAGGTGCTGCTGCTGCTGCATCCCGGTCATCCATAACCCTGCCTCGNCTTTTCGTGAGAAGTCCGAGCTGAGACGGAACTTCAGGCGAAACGCGAGGGATTTGGGGAGCGGGCGGCAAATGCCACCCCGTGGGAGTGACCGCGGGGGACACCGGCCCTGTCAGCACACGGACCCTCCGCACCCAGAGCGCACCTGTAACCCGCAGGTAACCGCGGCCCCGCCCTCCCGCTGCTGGTTACCAATTAACCCGAGCTAATTGCTCGCCCCGCCCGGCCATTGGGGCACTGACTCCAGCAGGACTCAGTGAACCCGAGCTGCCCCAGCCCCGGGACGGTCCCTGCGGCTCCCCGGGCTGGTGACGNCAATTAACCCGAGCTAATTGCTCGCCCCGCCCGGCCATTGGGGCACTGACTCCAGCAGGACTCAGTGAACCCGAGCTGCCCCAGCCCCGGGACGGTCCCTGCCGCGCTCAGGGGAGGGGACGGGAGGAGTTTTGACCTCTCTCCCGCCCCGTCCCCAGGAACACCCGCTGCGCCACACGTGACTTCCGCCCCGGTAGCGATGGCGGTGAAGCTCCTTCCGGCTCCTCGCCCCGCCCGCGGCGTCACGTGGGCGGCGCAGGCGCACACCCGGAAGTGGCGGCNCCCTGCCTCGCTGTCCTGGATCATTAACGAGTGGAACATGTCGTGATGTGGTGGGGTGGCTCACGAGCAGGATTTTACCAACTGCTCTGAACGCATCCGTCGGGGGTTCCTCCTTCAGAGGAGTTGTTTTTAAGAGGTTCCAGTTCTTCAGCTCGTTTGGATTTGCCGAAAATGCCAGTTGGGTCTTTAGAGCCTGGTCCTGGCCAGCGTCAGGCTCGTTGGGGTCTGAGGTCCCCTCGGTGGCCAATTCCCTGTTTTGAGTTCATGGCTCAGCGTTTCTGCAGCTGGAGAGCAAATGTGGCTGTTGTTGCGTGTGCGAGTTTAACGCTGCATTTCTGTGCTAAAGAAACAAAGCACTCCAGTAACAGGACATTGACTGCTGCAACAGTTTTATTAACCCAAGAGAAACTGTTTCCTCTTGGCTGAGCAGAGTGATGGTCACAGACACACCCTTAGGAGACAGCCCAGGTGTCAGCGGCCCTTGGTTCACCTCCACAGCTGGTAACGGGTGAACTGGGCAGCTCCAGGTTCAGGTTTCAGGCGGACTCTAAACTCGCTGTGGTGTGAAACAAGTTACAGGGGCAGAGTTCACCTGCATCGTACCCTTCCCTTTCCTGGTGTAATAACAGCCCACAAAAATCAGCCTAATGGTGCTGAAAGGCGGCAGAAGCAGCAGGCTGAGGTTTCCAGCCCTCTCTGGCAACCACAACGTCCAGCAGAAAACCTCTGTCTCCGGCGCCTCCGTGTCCCTGTGGTCCCTGGCGTAGCCAGGCCCTGACTGTGACTTGTGCTTTTGGCCCTGCCAGTGTAACACTCCAAGATAATGTGAGTTTTGAGGCATTTCCTGGAATTTAAGCCTGCCACAGCTTTGTTTGCCGAACAGCTTTTAGAAAGCCACTGATGTGTGGTTATGGAAAGGAATTGCTCCGAGCTGTGGTCTCCTTCCTCCCTGTCCCCCAGTCCAGTGACACAGCCTTGCACCTGCTCTGCTGGTTGTTGGAATGGGTGTTTTTTCACCTTTGCTGTAATTTTACCTGCTGCTACGGTTTTGCAGTTTAGAAAGTACGTATTTCCCCTTTTAAAATTCGTGGTTTCTGCCCTTGGAAAGTGGTGAATGAAGACTGAAAGATGAGGAAATTGTAACCAACTGTTAATCCTGCTGTAACCCTGTAAACTGGTTAAGCTGCCCACCAGCAGCTCTCCTGCAGGGCCAAATGAATTTAGAGTGACTCACAGAACACAACGAGGTCTTATTTTATGAAGAATTAAGAAACAAAACCTATTGATTTAGGCTTGGCAACTGTTAAGTAACAAGAGCAAAAGTTTCTTTGTTTTGTTATGCTCAGTGCTGTGTGTGAATGCGTGAAAATAATCTCCTGAGGCAGTTTGGCTTTCAGGGTGAAGCTGTTGAGTGTCCAAGCTTCAGAACTGCCCGATGCCATTTGTTGCGTAAATGGAAGCTAATGGTCTCTTGCTGCTTTAAAAAAGAGACTTAAATCTAGGAGTTACCTCAGTGTTTATTACTAATTAATGGAGTGTTATGTATGTCTGGACACTGTGATTGGAGAGGGAATTAGTGGCATTCCTGTGTGGCCCCAGCTCTGAACCAATTTGTCCTGTGTTAATTTATGTGATCTCTTCAGTGGTAACTCCCGACAAGAGCCTCCTTCTGTGAGGATGGAATTGAAATTTCAGGAATCTTCTGCAAATTAAACCTTGGATCAGGTGATGCTCCCAACGTGCTTTGGGATTCCTTTGGGTCAGTTACACTGAGATGGAAGGACCTGATCTGAATATTGAGGCAGTGGGTTCTGTGGTGTGAGCTGCTGAGCGAACTGTATGAATATTTATTAGCTATAGATCTGGAGTGCTTTATCAATTTAAAACAAATTAAAAACAGGCTTGAAGGTTTTAAGCCACTCACAGCCTGCAACACAATTGACTTTCTCTGCAGCTGCTACAAGAGCATCATCATTTCATAATTAGCCCGGTGCTGTGAGGCAGTCAGGTGACGCCTCTCGGGGGAATAATTACATAGCTCGTGGTGAAAACTGAGCAAAAGTAAACTTGGTGTGAGTCAGAGGCAGCGCCATCGACTGATAAGAGCAAGTCACCCTGCAGTGCTTTATGTGCAAGGCAGAGCTTTGGAGTGCTGCCCACGGAAAGCTGTTGTACCAATTTCTCGCTTTCTCTTTCTTCTCCAGGCTGACCCAAACTGAGGTTTTTCTAAACATCATGGGAGAGATTAAAGTCTCTCCTGACTATAACTGGTTCAGAAGCACGGTTCCTCTTAAAAAGGTATGTACAGCTGGAATTGTCCTGGGGGTAAAAGTCCCCTCCTGTGTTGTAGGGGGGAGTCCGAGCTGTGGTTAAGGCAGAGCAGCTGTGGCTGTGCTGCTGACCTGCGTTATCTCCTGACCTGTTGTGTTGTGTGAGTGCATGAAACCACACTCTTCATTGTCACTTGATTCTTGGGGGTCCCTTCTGCACGTGGTGGGGAGCAGAGCCTGTGAGCCAGGGCAGGGGTACCTGCTGTCCTGACCCAGCCATGCCTGAGGAGGGAAGTGCAGGGGAATTGTGTGTGTGGCCTCTCCGAGCGCGGGGCACTGACCCTGTGCTGCCACAGCCCAGCTCCTCTGTTCCCACCCACTGTCAGGCCAAAACAGTGTCTGAAGGCAGCTCCTCAGGCTGCAGGCCGGGTCCTGAGAGTGGGAAGATCCTGAACCACATTGGAAAACCCCAAGTGTTTCCTTCTGCTGTGTGTCCTTTAGATGTCTTCTGCTTAATCACACTGTCCAACGGCTTTCTCCTCTCACTTGGATTTCTCCATTTCCTTTCACTGAGCCGCAGGAGAGTCTGAAGTGTGCAGGGCTCCAGCTCCTGCTCTCTACGTGCCGAGAGGCACAGAGTGCAGTACGAGGACGTAGCTCTTGACCCAGTCCCTGACCCTTGGCAGGTCAGGCTTGCTGAGGCTGTGGTTACAGACTGACCTGCAGCAGCCCACACTCCTGCCTTCACCCCCAGCCTGCTCCTACGAGCACACATGGCTGTACATGCTGAGCAGAGTCAGTGGCCTGCCTGGCTTGGGGTGCGTTACAGTTTGTTTTCAGGCAAAGCCTAAATCTGAATCTGAATGGCTGTTTGGGCTGCAGGAACACCTTTAGGGAAGGGCTGTAGGATTTTCATTAAAGTTTGCCAGTTTAGGTGTTGCTGTTGACCATACATGCTGTGTTCAGGCTCTGGCTGTCCATCTGTCCATGTGGGCAGTACCAGATCTGCTGGGTCCATCTGTGCCACGCTGTTGCCTTCAGGCAGTGCCTCACCAGGTCAGCAAAGCCGGGAGAGTGTTTCAGTGGAAGAATGTGTGGGTGCTCCGAGGCTTTGTGGGGTGCAATATGGTGAATGAAAGGAGGTTGTGGTTACACCAGACCGTGGTGCTGCTGCCGTGGGACGTTGTGACACTGCAGCTCAGTGCCAGCAGTCACTGCCTCCAGCTGCTGCCAGTGCTCAGGGGTTGTAACTGCGACATGTGTAAACTGAAGCTGATGGTGACCCGGTGACCTTCAGACCAGGGTGTGCCTTACCCTCTTGAGTGTCTGCTCAAAGCCAAATGATGCCACGGTGGTGAATGTGGGGTATGGAGAAAGTAGACATGAACAAACCAGTCCTGATTACTGGGGAGAGAAGAAAAAAAACCCCAATTTGAAGGTTTAATTAATGTCTGAAGCAACCTTTGTGAATACATTTGCTGGCATTATCCCCCCCAGCAGTGCAGGCAGAGCCTGGGCAGTACAGGGGAAGCAATGGCCAGCCTTGGAAGCAGAGCCAGAGCAGGTTGTTTAGAACGGGCTGAGACGTTTCTCCTGACAGACAATGCACAGCTCCATCATCCTTCCTGCCCTGCTCAGATATGGGAAGTACAGCACAGAAAAATAACATTTTTTAAACTAGTCTCTTGCTTTGCCTCCATTTGCATATACCCCTTGCTGCCTTACCAAAGTCCTTCCTGAAAGTTCTCAGCGAGGCACACCCTGGCCCTGCTGAGCTCAGGGGAGCCACCCTGAGTGGATCCAGTATTACTGATGGAACAGCAAGGATGGCAAGGCCTGGAGCTCAGGGCTGGGGGGTTTGGGAGAGCTTTTGCACAAGGTTTATGTTTAAATGGTTTCAGTGGTCTGGAAGCTCTGGTATGCAACCTTTTTGTTTTTTTTTTTTGTAGAGACTTTAGAAAACAACAGTATCATGTGATTCCTCACATGCTCCTAGAGGCTGAAACAGTGGCTTTATTAGGAGCAGATTTGTCAGTCAAGCAAATCTGATTTGTGATACACTGTTGATTGCTGAGAAGCTTAACTGCTGGGTTGGAAAAGCAAATTGTGCTCGTATATTACTGTTCAAAAAGCTGTAAACTCTTGATACAGAGGAGATGAATTCCCAGTGTGTGACACAGGCTTTCCCCAGAGCTTTGTCTTGTTGATCTGGTACGAGCCACACACTCTGCTGGATCGTGGAGTTGCAAGGACATTTTAATGTACAAAACTAGTCAAAAACTAAAACTGTCAAAACTAGTCGGGCTTCAGCACTGCTAGAAAAGAAGACCCAAATCTTATAGTTTGGAAGATACTAATTCTGCTAGGACTTGCAGTTCTGTATGAGGTGCTGCTGGTTCAGGACAGCACCTCGTGTGTGAGTTATCTGCCTCCGCCACTCGTGTGTCCTGGGAGCTTCTGATGATCCCAAGGTGCTGCCAGATGATGGAAGCATTTTTCCCTCCAGCTCAGCTTTGCAGCGCTGTCCTGGGTGTGGTGTGTGTCTCTGTTGCTGGCAGGCAGCTGTAAGTGGTTTAGATCAATAATTTGTGGTGTTAGCTGCTTAATTCAGCAGGCCTGCGTGGATCCAGACCAGTACCATCTTCTGTCCACGGATGCAAATGTCGGTGGTTGGTTAAAAGGCTGTCCCTGGGGCAGTGCAGGCTCTTCCAGCCTCCAGCTGCCTCTCCTGGTACCCTGAACTGACCTCCTGGGCCTCGCCTGAGCACCATGGCTCCTTCCCTGAGGTGCAGTTCCTTGTCCAGCTTTGTCAGGATGCACAGAACATTCCATCTGATGGTGCATGGCCACAGGCCTGTTCCAGCTGTATCCACACCAACATTGTCACTCTAGTTACAAAACAGCCCACGAGAAGAAATCTATTGTGAAGAGTAAACGATGATCTTATTCAAAGGCATCTCGGGTATTATAACATTTACTAGATGATGGAAATTTGTAGGAGCAATCCTGGAAGCTGGCAGAAGAACATCACCTGTCTTGTGTTTCTTCTCCCCCTGTGCCTCTCTTCCCAGATAATAGTGGATGACGATGACAGTAAAGTCTGGTCACTGTATGATGCAGGCCCGAGGAGCATCCGCTGCCCACTCATATTTCTCCCTCCTGTAAGTGGAACTGCTGATGTGTTTTTCCAGCAAATTTTGGCACTGACTGGATGGGGCTACAGAGTTATTGCTGTGAGTATTCTCGGTCCTGTGTCAGTTAGTGTGCTCACACTAATGAGAGGTTGGATAATGAACTTCTTAGTCTTGACTAAAAGAATCCCCCAAACACCTGATGATGAGTTGCTCTGGAGCAGGTACCATGCGGATCCAGGCTGGAATGTGCTGTGTGTTCACAGCAGCATTTCCCCAAACCTTGTCCATAATGCACACTACTCACTTCTTGGCCGCCTGTTCCCCTTGTGTATCCTGGGCACAAGTGATTTTGGCCTCCAGCTGGATGTTTGTTAGCCCTGAGGCAAACCCAGCTCAGGGTTTCCATGTTTTCCTCAGGCATGGTGGATAACGTGGTTCTTAGCCCATGTTATATCTGCAACTCCTGTGTCACTCCTCAAAACCTTCCCCGCCTGCTCTTCTGTGGCTCCTGAGCTGAACTGAAGGGGTTGATCTGCACACAGGATTAAACACCCTGGCTTTGGGAGCAGTGAATTATTTCTGTAGCTGTTACACGCTACAAAAGTGCTGAAGAACCTTTCCAGCCTCCCCTCCCGCTGGTCACAGAATGAGGCAATGCTGCACTTTGTGTGTTTCTGTGTGAGTGAGGGGGAGGTGTTGGCAGCCTCGGGCTGTGGGCACCTTGCTGAGGAGCCTCAGGCAGGTTTTGAAGATTTTCCTGTGAGAACTGATGGGATTTGAGAGTGGCTTTTTATAACTTTGTTTTGTTTTAGTTGCAGTACCCGGTGTATTGGGATCACCTCGAGTTCTGTGATGGCTTCAGGAAATTGTTAGACCACCTTCAGCTGGATAAAGTGAGTGCCTGGAGATGGGGAAGTGGATGTATCGTTGCAGTAAAAACTTGGATGTTTGAAAAAGTCTCATTTAAGAGCCAAATATAAAATGGGGCACAGAAATACAAGCTATAAATAAAGAGGCTGTGTTGCAATTTCACATTTGAAACTATTTCTGAAGGTGAATACCCTTGGAAATTGTCGTGCTTGGCCTAAATTCAACTGGTGTTCTCTGCTTATTAAATTGCATGGGCTAAGTTCCTAACTCTCACAGTGAAACATCACAGTCGAGTACCTTGGACTGGAATAGCTGCGGAGAACAAAGTGAAATGTTGAGTTTTTTTTCTTAAGCTTGGTGAACACAAAGACATTTGTGCTGTGATTCTGTGGGGAACACTTCCTTCTTCAGCATTTATCATATTTATATCACTCACAAAACCAGAGGATGAATGGAGTTCATGGAAAAGTGGGTTATGGGGACAGGGTAAACTTGAGTGACCTATTTTTGTAACGAAACACTGTGCTCAGGGGTCACATTTCACAAGTGTAACGTCATCTGTTTGGTTTTGTTGTCCTTGAATTAGGTTCACCTTTTTGGAGCTTCTCTGGGAGGCTTTTTGGCTCAAAAATTTGCTGAATACACACACAAATCTCCCAGAGTTCAGTCCCTGATCCTGTGTAATGCCTTCAGTGACACTTCTATCTTCAATCAGACATGGACAGCAAACAGGTAAGGAAGGCTGAGCCAAGCAGGCAGGCTCATGGCATTAATTGTGTTGCAATAAAATGTCACACTGCTCAGGTTGAACATGTGTCTAACCTGATTCCAGCCTGGGTGAGGGATGTGTGGGATGGAATCCTCGTGACTTTTAAAGGTACACCACAAGGAGAATGGAAATTTTCACTGTTGAGAGTGTGGGATTAGACAAGTTGTTCCATATCCTTTGTGGATGTGTGGTCAAATTTAAGTGCTCTGCCTGTTTTCTAGCAAAACCTTTTAGAGCAAGAAAAGTGTTGTTCACAGTGCTTAAAATACACTTTTGCTGTGTAAGATTAAAAGCTTCCCCAAGCATTTCAAGCCCCAAGGTTTTCCCTCTTTCTGTGCTTTTGAAGCATCTTCAGGATTTCATTTGAAGTTGAAGCACAAAGCCTGTGCAGGGAGAAAGGGAGTGTTTACAACAACACATCTTGATGTTGGAGTCCTTGGTGCTGGAAGATTGTCACATCTTGTTTCTGTTGCAGCTTTTGGCTGATGCCTGCTTTTATGCTGAAAAAAATTGTCCTCGGGAACTTTGCGTCTGGTCCCCTGGATCCTGAAATGGCAGATGGGATCGATTTCATGGTGGACAGGGTAGGTACCTGTGTGCCCTGATGGCTGTGCTGTCACTCTGTGCATTTACTGAGTGGGAGGGTGTAGAGATGTCTGTGCTTTCGGCATCCCCTCACCCAGGAGGGAGGAGTGAGGAATGGATCTTTAGCAGGTGCTCACTGTCACAGCCCCAGCAGTTCTTTAAGCATTTGCCTCATGCAGAGTAACACTAAATTGGAATTACAACCTTCATCCCTTTAAAGCTGTTTTCTCTTTGAGTGTGTTGTTAATATTGCATTAACTTCCTGCAGTGAAATATGTTGTTAATCAGTGTTTCTCCCCACTGGAAGCTGGAGAGCCTGGGCCAGAGCGAGCTCGCCTCCAGACTCACCCTCAACTGCCAGAACTCCTACGTAGAACCTCACAAAATCCGGGACATCCCTGTAACCATTATGGATGTAAGTTAATCACAACTTAACGTTTTTTCTTCAGCACAGTTCCTTCACCTTGGCAAGTGAGCTTTTGATATTCCATTAGCAACTCAGTGTGCATTTGCAGCTTGTATCTCCGTATTTAGGGAAGCCTGCTGCTGCCTGGGCAGCACTGTGGCTCCTGTGTGCCACACTATGAGTGGGATATTCTGTGCAATAACTCAGCCATGTGTTTCTGTATCACAGCACTGGTTTTCTAGCTGCGGATGCCCAACATGTGCTTGCTTTCATTTCATTAACAAAGAAGCTGAGAGTTGCTTCTAAGAGCAGCACAGAGATCAGTCTGATGTAAGAACAAGGTCTGAGATTCAGAGCTGACTGCTGGGACCTGTTCCGTAGGTGTTTGACCAAAGCGCGCTTTCGACGGAAGCGAAGGAAGAAATGTATAAACTTTACCCCAATGCCAGAAGGGCTCACCTCAAAACAGGAGGCAACTTCCCGTATCTCTGCAGGAGTGCTGAGGTCAACCTGTATATTCAGGTAAGTCTCTGAGTTCAAACCCAATCTACAAACGTGTTTAGCACAACAGCAGAGAACTCCTGTTCTGTGCTTGCTTCTCTTAACTCCCCTGAGCTGTGTGTGCTGTGGCTCTGGGATTGCTGATGCCAAAGGGCAGGGTGGGAGCAGTCCTGGTGGACAGGCAGCTGTGGGGGTTTTCTGTCCTGTCTCTGAACTGTGTGCTCCACAGCCACGGTTTCACCCTCCCCAAAATGACTCGGAAGGAATGTTTCTCACCCCTGTGTCCGTGTTATGTCTGACAGATCCACTTGCTGCAGTTCCACGGCACGCGGTACGCAGCCATCGATCCCTCCATGGTCAGCGCCGAGGAGCTGGAGGTGCAGAAGATCAGCCTCCACAGCAGCACCGAGCAGGAAGAGCAGTAGGCTGGGGAGCACCCTTCAAATGGAGGCATTGCTTTGGTGGTCTTCCTGTGCACAACCAACTGTCCCCACTCTGCCTTTTCCCTCGCGTCAGCCGACTATCACTGTGTGATTCCAGCGGGATCAGCAGTCAGAGAACTCCCCACGGACACCAACCCCCCGCAGTGTAATGGGATAGGGCTGTTTAATTCTTGGAGACTACACTTTTAGAAAGAAAGACTTTTTTTCTACTGAAGTCTTCACTACCATGTTCTTAAGCAGAACAGTATATTTCTTTTTATATTTTTCACTTGGCTGTATATATTACCACGTGCAGATTGTGTACTTATAAGCTGACATATATTTTTGTTGAATATTTGATTTAAAAGATGTTTAAGTGACGATGTTGCCATCACTTATTTGCTCCGTGCGTTGTGTTGTAAGTTAGTTTCTATTTGAAATAAAGCATTTGAATTTTTAACTTTTTCTTGCTGCTTTTCAATAAAACTTCACTTTCAGCAAGTGCCTCTTATTTTGACTCCAAGAGAACAGCAGCAGAGTTCAGCACAGTCCTGGTTTGCCTCTACAGCCACCTCTGGAAAAGAAGAAAACCAGCACCTTCTGCTTGAATTCCCCTCAGGCTTAATTATGAGGTTGTGCTGGTTTAGCTCTAATTAAGGATGTAGTAGGGGTTTTTTAATACAGATTACATGAAGTAACTTGCAAATTCAAGGGTAAATATTGAGATTTGTTGGAATACAGACATTATTTCCCCTTGAAATACTGTAGAAAATAAATACGAAGTATTAAAATGGCAAATGTAGATCTAAGGAAATTATATCTGTGCAGATAACTAATCTCTTGAAAAGAGTTTGAAAATGTAAGAGTCATTAGTCACCTGTTTAATTTATAAAAAGTACATGCATGTTAATGCACATTTATTAACAGTCTATGTTAATGTTCTCAAACTTTTTATGAAGAGTGGAAACATTAAATATCACACCATTTGGTCCTTTTGGAACTTTTGGGGTTATCTTTGATTTTTGCTTCTTAAAATCCCCACCATAAGAGGGAAGTTTTGGACATGTGTAAGACACAAGGGATAGATACTCTCTACAAATAAAACATGAAAACAAAGGCTTTACCCTCATTAACTTAAAAAATTGACAATTAAAAATGTATATACAAAATGTAAAACTGTAATATTTCCCAATACAGCACAACTTGAGGCTTGTTCACTGCCCTCCCCTCACAGTCCCCAGACCATGGAAATTGCAGAGGCGTTTTTGACCATCAGCGTTTGTTTTACCCTTGTCATTTCAGAGTGAGGAGGATGCAGCAGTGCCGGCTGCTTCCATCCTGAAGCCCTTAAGTTGCAGCTGCCTTGGATGAGCAGCAGGGAAGTGTTTCTGCTCTGGCTGTGAGACCAGCAGAGGATGCTCCTGGCGTCACATTGCCGTGCACTTCCGCGGAGAGGTGGAGTCTGCGTTGGCCTTTTTCCGGATACTTTCTGTAAGAGAGAATGTTCTGCTGCACAGAAGGATAAAGCCAGGGCAGGATGTGTTTGTTTACCACGATGAAGAGGAAAGAAGTGACATGTCGTGGCAGCAAGGGGGGAGGGAGGGCAGGTGCTCTCAGCTTGTGTGAATTGGCTTCACTGAAGTTTTCCTCTGTGTACATTGTTTAACCACAGAGTTCAGGTAAATTGATCCAGATAATGCTCACTGAGGAAGACAAAAGGGTTACCTGCTAAATCTCTTCTCCCGATCCCCACAAGGCCTTCATACAGTCCCTTGATTGGGTTTTCTCCTGCAGTGGTCACACCGTGGAGCCAGATCAGCAGCATCCTGTGGCCGTGTTCCCTGTAGCTCTTGGTGCCTGGCAAGACCAAACCACAAATGAAATCCTGCACCCGGAGTGCACAGCCCTGACCACAGTGGATTTCTGAACTGGGGGTCTGGACACCCCTCCCTCCTCTTTGGATTCTCCTAGGAGCTTCTAAAGGGCAGTTTTGATTGCTGGATTCATGTGAAGCTTCATGGAGAGGCCCTGGATGAGCTGAGGCTTTCATGGCAATACAGAGTTTCTGCCCCTTGCTAACGTTATCCAAACTGCAGAGTCCCTACAGCAACCCAAGCAGCAGTGATCTGTTTCTGACACTCAGCCCCTGCTTCTGCCACCCTATCTCAAATTCTAAACAGGACTTCACTGCCTCTTTGGTTCAGCTCTTTCAAATTAAAAAATTAAACCAGCAAGTTTCTTCCGTCCTATAGGACAAGAATTGTAGCAAGAACTCACAGGTCTCATTAGGAGTGAGCAATGAACCATTAATCCCTCTGCTTGTGTGCTGTACTCCTGGACAAATTCAGTGTGTAGGTAACATCCACATTAAAACCCAGGATATTTAACCTAATATTTTAGTTGCCTCAAATAAACCAACTGTTTTTCTTCACGCTTTGCTCTTACTGCAGCTTTATCCCCTAGAAACACAGTCCAAGTGAGGGAAGGAAAATCCCTGGGCAGTTGTTTATACCTGTCCATTGTTGCTCAATGGCTCTAACGTGGGCATCTGTGAATTTCCAGTAATGTGCCAGCTTCTTCCATTCCCCGGGTTTGAGGTACTTAGTGGCTAATCTCCACATGACCGAGCGAATGTGCTGTGTCTCCAGCCTGTGATCTTGCTTAAAGGTCAAGTGCTTTGTCACCCATGAGTCGGAGTCGCTGTTCTGCTTGTCCTGTGAAGCCAGAACAGGGTTCAGTGGAGGAGCTGCAAAGCTGCCTGTCGTTCTGCAGCCTCCCACATCCTCAGCTCTGCAGGTCGCTGGGAGTTCATTTTGGCACAGCACATTTTTTTATTCTCTTTATTCTCGTTTCACTCTGCAAACACCATTAAAAGCCACTTTCCTGCGGAAGCCCATGTGGATCGTGATTTCCATTTCTATACTGCCTTTTATCTGGGCTCGGTGCAGAATCATTTAATTAAATCTCCTGCTTCCCTGCAACACAAGCTTGTGCTCACAGCCTTTACATGCCAGGCTGCGAAGAGGCTGAACCACATTCCCTAGGGCTGGATGGGAACACAGCGTTACTACTGAAGCTGCATCTGAGCCACAGGCACTTGCCCTCCCTCCCTTCCTTTCCTTGCCCATCTAGAGCACTGGCATGGGAAGATGCCCAAAATCTTAAGATCTCTCCACTTGCAAGAGGTGTCTCCTTCCACTGCTGAAAAACTCACCACATCCCATTTGGTGACCTCAGACCAAGCATTTTCCTGCTCAGTCCTTCAGTTTTTCCTGGGAAAATGAACCAATGCTATCCCACTCCCTTCTACAGGGCTTTGAGAGCAGCTCTCAAAGGTTCTTTGAAAACCTCTGTTCCTATCAGCACAGCCTGGGATTTCTAGCAACAGAGACCAAAAATCAGGAAAGCCTTAAGCAGATGCTGCTGGCATGGTGGGCGCGTTTGTTTGTCTTAAGTAAGGGGAGGAAATTAGAGGTCAGGCTGTCACAAGATGTCCTGTATTTCTTTTCCTTTCACAGCTGGTCTGTGGAGCCTCACTGGAGTGGACAAAGCCACTGGAGAGTGCAGGGGATGGTGTGTAAGCTGCTCACCTTCTCCCATTTGTAAAACCGGTCGGCTTTGATGATCATGTCCACCAGGCTGATGTGGTTGCCCCGGGCGGCGACATCCAGAGATGTCTTCCCTTGCTGAAATCAGAAGGGGAAGATGAGCTGGAAAAGACCTTGCACCTTTGGATGCACCATCTCCATGCCCACCTGGCAGCCTGTAGCAGCAGGCACATGGACTATGGAGCCAAAACCTGTTCCCCACCCACCAACGCCTCACATGTGAGCTGGGGTCAAGCTGCTGCATTCATGGCACCGGGATTCATTTTCCAGGCCCTGCAGCATCTCTCCTCTGCTGCCACAAGGGATCTGCCCATTTGGCAGGAGCAGTTAGAAAAGATTCGTGCAACCCACACAGTGCATGGCAGGCTGCTTTCAGGCTCCCAACAACCTGGGTGCAGCTGTCAGAGACCAGCTCAGCACTGCAATCCGAGGCATTTTACAGCCTTTTTGCACTACAGGTTTGCTGACACACGAAACTGAATTGATTTATACAACCTCATTAATTTTATAGGCTCCACATGATTAGAAATAGTCTCCTAGGAGAAGCACAGGCTGATGGGACTATGGGACATATGAAAATGTATCTACACTCCTTATATGAACATGGTTTTGAATTGGGCACGGGGGGGATTTGTATTTCTATCTAAAATCATAGGGCAGAAAGAAACGAGATTTGAAAGTTGCGTGAAGGGAAGTGAGCCAGGCCAGGCACCAGACATGCCAGGGAGAGCAGTTCTAGCCTCAGATGTGAGCAGAAACCAAATTTCACACAGAAAAGTGTGGCTGTGTCCCCTGCACTGTCACTGCGGTTCCACAGGGTGCTGGAAGGTGGCAAAGGTTCCCCCCAGCTGAAGGCCAGTCAAGCCAGGTGGCTGCAGGTCTGCACATGCTCTGACCCAGTGAAGATGGCAAACACTCCTCTATTCTCTGCCCAAGCACCTTCAGCATTTCCTGGGCACATACCACACTTTTAGATTCCTCTAAAATTCCTTCTGTTGATTCAATTCGAGGGCAAAAGCCCCAGAACCACCGCCAGATCTACACCAACCAGATCCGATTAGAACATGTGTGCTGGAATGCTTGGGGTATATTACATCCTTGACACTAATGTGTGTGATAGCACAAGTAGAAGCAGAAGGAGCTAGAACAACTTTGAAAAGGAAGAGGTTGCTCATTGTGTGCACTGTTGTCCACCTGCTTAAGAACCAGCCACTCCTTTCCTGGGAAAGAAATCAAAATAACCTGTTCAGTGGTGTTTTATGACCCTATCCTTTGAAATACACAAGCTTTAATATTATGTATTACCAGCCTTCATTGAAAATTACAGAAAAGGGTGGCAAAGACCTTCTGTATTTTCCCTCCACACTCCCACAGGACCTGTTCCACCCATCGAAACATTCACCTTGTCTGTCAGCTTCAGGCTGACTCCTGCAACGAGAATCATCTCGGCAATGTCCAGCCTGCCGTGCTCCGCGGCGATGTGGAGGGACGTCTGCTGCCTCTGCAGGAGGGACAAAGGGCTACATTTCAGAGGACAAGCATGAGGCTGGAAGGACAGGACAGGGCATCACCAGGAGGAAGTGCTGTAAGAACACTGTCAGCCATCCCCTCCTTTCTCCAACTAGAGTCGTGTTCCTCTGACTGAGCAGAACTGGTCTGTCCCTGACCCAGCACCAGCATTAAGAAGCCTCTCTGAGGCTCCCTGGAACCTCTTCAGCTCCATAAAGCTCTCTAGGGTCACTTATAGGACTGTGTTATTTCCTATTATTTAAATAGCTTCTGTAGGGAAATAGTATGGCCATGGGAGGGAAGGACTCTCGTGCCAGTTCTTTGTTTCTAGGACACAGGGCCAACCTGGGACTGTTCAAGGGAAACCAGTAAAATCAAACACAAAATGTGGCCATTTTATGGTGTCACCAGGAGAGAACATCACTACAAGAATAAACATTAACCTAAACAATAATTCTGAAAATTACAATTTGGTGAGACAACCAGCTACCTCCAGGCTTGTCTCCCATTCCCAGCCCTCAAAACATTTTGCAGATTATCCCCCACCTGCCTGCAGCAAAAAGGAGAGAGCCTGACTGTGCAGTGCTGCTGTGCACAGGGACAGGACACAGTCCATGTGCTGAGGCAATCAAGCAATTACCTCACTGCAACACTCAGAATCATTTCACAGGTGTCACATTTTCTAAGTTGTGCTTCCAGTTTTTCTACATTTTAAAGCACTTCTCTTTAACCCTGTCCCCGAGGTGATCAAACCCCCCCTGGAAATGCTTCACATTTCAAAAGTCAAAGAACAGGAGCTGTAGTCTTACATTATCTGGAATGTCAAGGTCACACTCTGCCTCGATGAAGAGCTTCACCATGGCTGGAAAGTTCTGCAGGACTGCAATGTGTATTGCTGATGCATTTTGCTGTGGAAAGAAGACCCTGTGCTTAGGAAGAGCTCAGCTTCTGGCACTGAAAGGTCCATGCTGTGCCCAGCATGTCTTATCCTATCACAGCTGCCAGTCTGGACTGAGGGCTGACAGGAGATACAGCACCACTGGTCCTTGCAGGGTTGCTTAGTGCTCTTGGGCAGCTCCACAAACAGACTTTTCCTTTTCGTAAGTGGTTAGAGCACTGAGAAGGACTTACATGATTAACAGCATCCTTGTGGATTCCTGCATCCATGAGGATCCTGGCTATCTCCTCAGAGCCCTGCAGTGCTGCATAATGAAGGCAGTTCATCTTCTTCTGAGAGGCACCTAAGAAAAGAAGGGTGTTAGTCAGGGCTTCTTCCCAGAGACTGGAATTGTTGCAAGAGCCCCATGGCCCCCCACTGACAAATTCATGGATGTTGTCTCCACATCCAAAGCAGTCCCAGGGAGCTTCACTTGCCTCTTTGTACAAAACCATGCATACCCTCCTCTCAAATCCCTGTGCTATTCCTGAATGCAGGGCTCCATAGGCTGCCCCTGACAATGGGTGCCCCGGGAAGCCACAGGTCAGGGCATAAATCCACAAAGTAAGTCTGGGAAATGGAATCACCTCCATGGAGCTAACCTGGGTTTGGGCATTGACATCAGCACCTTCTTGCACAAGCAGCTTCACACAGTCGCTGTGACCCCCCTCAGCAGCCAAGTGCAGAGCTGTAAGTCCTTCCTGGACAAGGCAAAGAAGGACACAAGCAGCATTTCTGTAGACAAGGCCAAGATAGAGCAGCAGAACGAGCAAGACTCTACCTTGTCTTCTGGACATGTTAAAGTATGACGTGACATGTTAAAGTACCAATTCTGAGGGTCAGGGACCTGGAACTGGCAACCTGTGACCCTCAACTACTGATTCTGCTTTCTGAGGCTTGCAGCTCATTTCTTCACAAGAAAACAGAAAAAAAAAGCAGAATTTCTAAGTGATTTAATCTGGTTTTATTATTGCTTTGTGCATAAAGGGCAGCCCATTTGGTGGGAGAAAAATGCTCCCAGTTACCAAAGACCTCCTCTTTGTCTCAGATCTTAATCACAATCAAATACTCTTCTCAAAGACAGTAACTAAACAAGACTGAAAAAAAAAAAAAACCCAAACCACTGATAAACTTAACCAGGAGTGTGCCCTGGAATAAATAACAGCAGTACTAAGACAATATTTGCCATCTAAATCATTAACCGTGTTCCAGCCACGTAATTTTCCAGAGCAGATCTGTCAAAAGAGAGATCTCAAACAGAAGGTCCATATGTTCTGTGGCTAAGTCAATACCATAAAGCATGATGAAGTTTAGGTTAAAACGCATTCAATAACCATTTAGGCACTTGAATGTACAAGGGTCAGGCAGAACAAGGGGAGATGAAATGGAGTGATAAGGTAGGTCAGCAGACCCAGCAGGAAGAGAAGGCAACACTTTAGAGCTGGAAATTGGTCCAAGATGGATGTTGCCTTTCAGTGATGCTCTGCAAGTGGGACCTGGATATACCCACGTAGGCTTTAGATAAAATCAGCTATTTTCTAGATCTCTCCTGTCACTGGGACTATTCAGCCTAGTGACTGTGGCAAAAATACATGAACTGATA
Source organism: Pitta sordida (assembly GCA_013390025.1). Classification (NCBI taxonomy): domain Eukaryota; kingdom Metazoa; phylum Chordata; class Aves; order Passeriformes; family Pittidae; genus Pitta; species Pitta sordida. Next base: position 486,617 of record WEKX01017016.1, on the reverse strand, counting down.
TGGTTTTTATTTCACTTCAATGTACTTACAGAGTTTTTTTCATCGAGACCCACTCCAACATCCATAATCTTCTTCAGCACAGAGAAGTGTCCATTTTTAGCAGCTAAATGCAATGCTGTGTTTTCTTCCTGAAAGTAAACATCACTTCATAAATATATGTATCACAGGACTGCGTGTTCATACACCACAACCTTGCACAGACTATGTCCAGCATGGCTGAAAAGGAGGTTGTAACTGGTAGCACGAGTCTGAAACAATATTCTTTCTAACTGCAGCAGGGAGGGAAGAAACCCAGTCACCCTAAACTCGGGCATGGTCCACTAGACTTGCTGAGTATCCTGTCTGAAAAGTCCTGGAGAGAAATCCAACATGGACTGAGGTGCAAATGGCTTGCAAGTGAGTAGGGGAGAAAAGCCCTGACATACCACAACCATAGTGAAAACTGCAGACAACTCACCTGCATGAGCCACTGGGTATCCTGTTCCCTGACTCCACATCCCAATATCATCAGACTTCACCTCCCTGTGTGTGGTTTTATGCACATACCTTGTCTTTGGCACCGGGAGAACAACCCAGCTGGGTGAGGAACTCCACCACCTCCAGTCTCCCATGCTCTGCAGCCAAGTGAAACGCTGTCCTGTCCATCTTGGAAAGGAAACAAAGAAGCACAGTCCAAAAAAATGGCTCAGGGAGCACAAGATCAGATCAACTGCTGCAAGAAGTACAACAATGCCTCGAGCAATAACCCATTCCACAAGGGGGAGAAGTGCAGCACTTCAAAAAGAGGTATCTTTTATCCTGCTGCTTTTATTCTGCTTTATATGTGGGATGACCTTATTAACACAAGGTGAACAGAACTATCTGCTGGGACTAACAAGCACATTGGTCTCACCAAACAATGGAAAAGATACCTTTTCAGTGGTTATTTTCTATAAATAATTTATTAAAAGCAACTAAAGATTAAAAACTTGACTTAATATCTAAGCCCCCAGTTATTGAGTAAGTCAGAATCCCTTTTGGAGAAAGGCAAATCTCTTCCCTCTTCATTTAACTCCCGTGCCTCAGAGTGGGGGATCACTTTTGGAAGCATGAAGGCCATGGAGCAGAAAAGAATGGGCACTGATTCTCGTGTGTTCTTATGCCATCTCCAGGAACAGACCAGCCAGTGCTGGAACATGCTGGGAGAGGGTTACCCTGAGCTGTTACTTACTTGCAGTACACTCGGGAGCATCATCTGCAAGAGAGGATGACACTGAAATTCCTGAATTTATTCTGAAAAAGGCTATATTGAGAAGCCCTGACTGCTAGAAGCTTGATCAGAGCCAGAATCCCTGTGATCCCACTCTGCAGGAAGACTTCTGGGAGTATCCCCTGACTCTGGTTCTCGTCCCAAGACCAAGGGCAACATTCCTGCTAAACTCAGCAGATCAAGATCAGACCTTGTGAACGATGCAGTAATAAGCTTTCCTACCTTGTCTGTCTCATCCACATCCACATCCTCCAGGTTCTCCATGATGAACTCCATGACCTGGATGTGTCCCCTCTGAGCAGCACAGTGGAGTAAGTTCCTGCCATTCTGGAGAGGAGATTGCTCATTTAACAAGTCCAGGACTGCAGGACAGTTCTCATTTGACAACCTGTTTCTGTTGGCAAAGACCCATTCCATGGCTCCCTGCACTTCTGGGGCTAAACTCCCTTGTGCTGCAGACAGTAAATTAGGAGTGGAGTTAATGCCCCCTTTCCCAGAATACAGACTGCTGATGCACCAAACCCATTTCTCATTCCTGTGACACCTTCCACATCAGCACTGCACACATGTGAGCTGAGGGAGTTGTGTGCATCTCTATAGTTACAATCATTACACCTGTTTTAGGGATTACTCCAGTCTTAGGGATAAGGCAGAGTGCAGATGGCAGTTCCCAGTAGTAGATGCTGTCATGCACGACTACCTGAGCTCACAGACAAGTGTCTCTCTGTCCCCAGCACTGTCTAGAGCCACGTGATGGACCCACATCACCCTCTCACCCTGTTGGCACGGTTAACCTTGGCCCCAGCATTGACGAGGACCTGCAGGACCTGGAGGTGGCCAAACCAGGCAGACAGGAGAAGTGCATTCATTCCAAACTGGGCAGAAGAGAAGAGAGATACAGTTAGAGAGATGCAGAGAGATGCAGCCACCACCATCCCTCACCCTGGAAGGAAGCTGGCCCCTTCATAAGTTTCCCAAATCTATTTGTTTCTCCCTAGTATCTTTATTTGGCCTCACTTTCTCCAGTGATTATTATTCCTGCCACAGGGATTTGCACGAGCTGAGCAGAGACCTGCCTCTTGTCTGACACTTCCTAGTTAATGGTGTGAATAACCCTGGTAGTACAGGGGAGAGAGAACTTTTTGGCTGTCCCTGTCATTCCACAAACCCTCACAATACAACCAGAAGAAGCCAAGCACTCCCATGCTCTACAGAGCGCCTCACACATTCTACCAGCCTACTCCCAGTCACTGTGCATGCAAGGAAAAGGCCAAAATGCAGAGAACCAACACATCTGAAAACGAAGTTTGCTCCAGCCTCTTGCTCAGCAGGTGCTGTGTGTCACCCTGTGCCACCCAGCCAGGGCTAAGGTGACACCTGTAACTGCTGGCCCAACACCCAGTCCCTGGCACTCCCCCAACACTGAACTCGTTTGCAAGGCATGCAAGGGAGAGTCGCCTTTGTACAGTGTCTTCGTCATCCACGGGGACATCGTGATCCAGGAGCAGCCGTACAGCATCCACGTTCCCCGCTCCCGCAGCCCAGTGCAGGGCGGTCCGGTCTGTCTGGAAGGGCAGGACAGAGAGAGGGAAGGCTCGTGTCTGCAGAGTGTGTGTGTGTGTATCCACCAGCCTTCCTGAAGCCCAACATCTCCTTGGCCACCCATGCAGCCAGAATTTCTCATGCTATGGAGGGTTTTCTTTGGCCACAGCCCTCTGTCTTTTTCCTCTCCTGTCAGGCAGATGGGTTTAGTCCCCTCCCACTCAGGAATGGCAGGTCTGGACTATAACAACAGCACAATTCCGGACTATAACTCCATCAACGGACAGATTGAAACAGTAGGGATGGGTGCAATTCTGTATTTCCACAAACCCACTGGTCAACTAGGACAGAGTTTGTCCCCCAGTCTTGGCATGCAGAGATAGCAATATTAAAGCCATCACATGTATCTGGCACAGAGGATACAAGGGGAACCAGAAATTATCACCCTCTTCCAGCACTTGCAGCTTTCCAGTTTGACCAGGATGATAATGCTGGGGGTCTCAGTGTGATGTGGACCTGCTCAGTTACCACAGACCCTATTTAGCACAGTGGTGTATTTTAAAGCTTTGACCAATTAAGCAGCTAAGCAGAAGAGCAGCATTAAGGAGCTGCATTTCTGAAACACACCCTCAGCACTTCCTGCAGCTTAGACATGGAAAAACCCAGGACTCACATTGTTTTTGGCTTTGATGTCAACCCCTCTCCTGATGAGCTCCTCCATCCTGGCCGTGTCATTCCGCTTCGCTGCATCGTGGAACTCCTTCTCTGACTGAAGCACTGCAGCAGAGCAGAAGACTGAGCATTAAAATAGTGCTGGCAAAAGCATGGAGCAGCATGTCCCAACAAACCTCCCCTTCATCTCACCAGCCCCATGGCTTCAGGGAAGGATGACTGCAGAAAGATTCTTTCAGCAAGAATCCCATCCTTACAGATGTTGGCTTGTTGGCTGGATTTGTTCCCTCCCATTGACTTTCCTTCTCTGAGTACCCCTGTGCCACATCAGTGCTCTTTCACTCCTACCCATTTCTCTTCTAATTCATTGTCTGTCTCTGCATGGATTTGCTCCAGCTGCAAAACTGTTTGATCCATGAGGTCCATGTCCTCTAGGCACCCTCCCAGACCTAGAGCCAGCAAAGGCTCTGACAGGTGACACAGATCCTTTCCTCCATCCTTCCACCTACATCCCACTGCTCTGCAAGGAGATCTTTACACATGGTCCTACTGTCCCCCTCCAGGCAACCTGAACCAGCCAAGCAGCACAGAACTGCCAGCCTGGCCTGCAATTAGTGATGCATCTCTTAATAAACCGTGGCAGTTCTGCACATAATTTACCAGAACTGGCAGTATTTGTCCTGCACAGTTAGGCATGATTTAAGAGTGTTTACTCTCCATGCCGGGTCTTGCCCCAGCAATCTTCTCCTTGATCGAACAAACCTTCCTGCCAAGAAACACGAGCGAGGCTGTGACTCTGGGGCTGCCACAGCCCCACGGGGGTTTTGGCAATGTTTTTGGCAAGGCCGGTGTCAGTCTTTGTTGGATTCAGTCTCTGCCCTAGTGCTTTTGGGGAATTCTTTCAAGTGCTTGAGTGGGACCCTCAGCCTGTCACACTGGAGAGCTGGCTCTCTCTGCTCTCTTCTGCAGACCTCAGGCTGCAGTTTGAGAGGCCCAGTGCAGCTTCATTTTGTTCCAGCATATCAACTAGGCACTAACCACATGCCATACAAGAGGCATCAAAACATATTGTTCACAGTCCACTACACTGAGGAGATAAAGAGGAAAGTTGCCTAAATAGCCTTACCCCATTTCTCTACGGAGGGCAGAGAAGAAAGGCATCCCTACTGTGGACTCCTAGAGCAACAATTTCTGTTCCCCTTACCTTCAAACAAAAAACTGTAGCTCAAGAAAAACAGAAACAACACAAATTTTAATGCTGGGCAGGATCATTCCATACTGTGTTCATTCACTTAACACGAGACACGAGCATCTGAGTGCGTATTCCAGAGTGTTGGACCTGCTGCTACAATTAAGGCAGTAGGATCTGGACACCAATTTCTGCAAGAAGAGGATTTCCTGCAGTGTATATTACGGCTCTGTTATCACCTGGTCAGGTGTGTTAACAGGATTGCATTTCCACAGCACACGGACCCTTGGTTTGTGAGGAAATATCAGGAGAACTTGTGAAAAACAGGCAGAGTTTTTGTTAATTATTAACACCAGTAGCTACACACACACACCACCTCCTTGTAAATGCTTATCTCGTTCAATGGAGTAAATCCTATGTTTCAGTTAAACAAATGCTGCTGCCCCTGCTCTCCAGGTGACAGAAGTGTGTTCTTATATTTTATGGTCAAACAAAGCATCATTGTCAAGACATGCCAAAGCATCCCTTCCCTTAATTATTCTTGCTACTGCCTGTGAAGATGCAGTAGCAAACTTGGCTATAGAACAAATATGTACTAATGCTGTAGAAGCTGTAATTTATTTATTTTCAGCAACACATGGAAAACAACTTGATGGCCTGAGTTCGCTATTTAGGATCCACATGGCTCCGCTAGCTCTATAAATATAAATGCACTCTTCATTATGGCATAAAACTCATCCAACAGCAGCATTTCAGTGGATATGCAGCAGTTTTTCTTCTCTTTCAAGCTCAGACTCCAGGGTCTATTTCACAGTTTGGGTTGCTGAACAGGAGTTCAGCTATCCCAAACAGCGTGGAAAAAATTGTAGATTATTTACCATCAGTCCAATGCACCAACTCACAGGCAATTTATTATGCAAGAGATGTTAAAAAGCAGCAAAGGAGATGAAAGACATGAAAAAAAAAAACAAAAACAAAACCAAAACGTGATAAAATCGTCCGCTGGGCTCTACCTGGGGCTTCAGGACACAAAGACAACTGGGGACCGGGGGGATAAAAGAGACCGAAACCCTCAAGTGGGGGATCCTGGGGTTATAGGCAGCATTTCAGGGGTACAAGGATGCCTTGGGGCAACAACCACTCTTGATTCACGCGTGGGTTTATACACCTGATGTTTCTTTTGTAAATGGCTTTTCACGTGTCTCGTTATCCCTTAGAGCATCCCCCGCTCTGTCCCTCAGCATCCCCCCGGCCCCCGGCGCCCGCCCGGCCCCGCCACACGAATCCCCCCTCACGGCCTTGCGCTCCCCCCGCCTCGTCCCCACTCACGGGTGTCACCCTCCGAGGCCAAGTCGTCCCCCATGTCATGACACACCGGCCCCGCCGCCGCCTCCTCTGGGCGGGCTGCCAGGCGCGTCCCCGCCGCCTCAGGGCGGGCTGAGAGACGCGTCCCCGCCTCCTCCCAGGCCGCCTTTAGCTGCTCTTTAAAGCAGAATATCGTAAAATAAGCCCCACACGGCGTTTTCGGACCGTTTAGGGATGATTTGAAGGGGACAGACACACACACACACACACATAGAGATGCCGCCACTTCGGCCGGGTGCTGCCCTTCCCCTCAGCGCGGCTCTGCTGAGGTGGTGGGTGGTTTAATTCAAAATTAATTTAATTCTGCTTCTAAAGCAGTTTAGGAGGAGAGGGATTTCTGTTCTGTGGGAAACACGGGGTGGGTTGTTGCTCTCTTCCTTGAGGTTCAGGGTCGGGTATTTCCAGGAATGAGGTGCTCTCGTTACCACCCTTCAGCGGCACATGCAGGAGGATGTTAAAGGGCTTTTCCCTCAGAGTTTTAAGTGAATTCTTCTGTTTCAGCATCTGGGACTGGTTTTGCCTTTTATTTTCTTCTCCGTTTTGATAGTATGATGAGGAGAGAACCAGGCTGAGCTGAGGTTGGAGGGAAGAATCTGTTTCTGTGGGTCCTCCAGAGTACTCCCCCCTGGAATGCGGCATCCAGCTCTGGGGCTCCCCAACATTCGAAGGGTGTGAACCCAGAGGAGGCCACAGAGATGCTCCAAGGGCTGGATCCCCTCTGCTCTGGAGCCAGGCTGGGAGAGCTGGGGTTCTTCAGCCTGGAGAAAGCTCCGGGAAGACCTTAGAGCTCCTTCCAGAGCCTAAGGGGCTCCAAGAGAGGTGGAGAGGGACTGGGGACAAGGGCCTGGAAGGAAGGGACAAGGGGGAAGAACTTCACACTGACAGAAGGCAGGGTTAGGTGAGATCTTGGGAAGGAATTCTTCCCTGTGAGGGTGGTGAGGCCCTGGCACAGGTTGCCCAGAGAAGCTGCGGCTGCTCCATCCCTGGAATTGTTCAGGGCCAGGTTGGATGGGGCTTGGAACAACCTGGGAAAGGTGTCCCTGTGCAGGGCTGGGGGTTTGAAACAAGATAATTTTGAAGGTCCCTTCTGACCCAAACCATTCTGTGATTCCCTGCCATGCTGACCCACAGATGTGGTCCTTGGCAGGATCCACTTTAGTACAGTGATGAGTGTCCCCATCCCTCATGTGGGAGACCAGGGGTTCGATTCNTTGGATTTTTGTTTTTTTTGCCTATTACTCAAATTGAATTTAAAAAAAAAAAAAAAGACCCCCTGTCTGGCAAGCAAAGCAAACATAAGGTCTGTCTGCATAAAGGAGAAGCCCTTCTTTTATACAATAGCCCGAGGAAGGGGGAAACCTGGGCTTGATCCTCGCTCCTGCCGGAGGGGAGATACAAACCCCAGGCCACACAAGACCCCAGAAAGCATCATAAACAGCAGGCTGCCAGAGTGTCTGTTGCGGAGAGTTTTCCTTGCTCTTTCCTGTTATTTTAAATAATTAATGATTTGATGGATCAGGGAGCGGAGGAGGCAGGTGTCCTGTCTCCCTGGAGAGCAGTCTGTGCACCCGGCAAGACGGGAGTCTTGCTCTTTCTCAATGAATATTTAAGTGTCTTCAGACAAACTGGAACGGTGCCAGCAGGAATGGCTGAGAAGGTCTGAGCCCTTCCCACTGGGTATCCTAGTGCCTGGGGGCTGAACAGGGCAGGGAATAATCCCTGCTCGTACAGACTGTGGATGTATCACACATCCCAGCCTTACGTGGGACCCCTGGCTCGGGCTCATCTTTTGTTACGCTGTAAGAGGTCCTTGGATGGAAAGCTGCCTGGATTTAATCTGCCACTGTTCATGTCATTGCCATTGTCTTCCAGAGCTTGAATCAGCCAGGACTGATCACCCACGGCTCTTCTGCTGCTTAATGCTGACCTTGGAAGACAAGTGGTGCAAATGCACTGAGAGTTCGCATCTGCTTGTGAGCTTGGGTGTTTCCAGCAGGCAGAAAAAAAGCAATGTAGGCAGTTCCCTGTCCTTCCCAAAGAGGTATGTGTTCAGGGGTGAAAGGGACCAAGACTTTCTGCTGATACCAAGTACAGAATGCTTCGAGGATTTATTAACGGCACTGAACATTTGCCTGGCAATCCATTTATTAGCTAACGGACCTAGAAGGGCTTTTGGATTTTTCCACTAATGTTGTAGCATAACGAATGACAGGGGGAGGTGGTAATTTGAGCTCTTTTTGCAATACATTCCACACATTGACCCCATCTTCAGAATGGTGTTAAAATCTTCAACTTTATTTTTCTTGAAGAATAATTTTAGCTGAGCCAGCTACTGCTCTTTCTCACTTAGAAGCGAAGCTCTCCGACAGAGCATTTTGTGCTCTTACCTTGCATGCACAATTTTTATGGACTAGTTTAGGATACTCATTATTTTCAATCACATTCAAAAATCGCGAGCCAGGCTGCTTAAATCCATGTCATTTTAAAATGTGCCTCTGCTGGCTCTCTGGTTTAGTTGTATTCACTGTGTTTTTAAAGTCAGTCAGATTTGCAGTTAGCCATGTAGCACAGCCCACAAACCAGGGTGTGTTTATGCAGAAACAGTTGCTCACCTAAAGGTTTAGCAAATTGGGCTTTAATTTATAATCTTCCTTTGGAAGCAAAGCTGGAAGGTGGCTCCTCCTGCCTGCAGCTGCCTGTAGTTTGGGAAGCCAAGCCTCTGCTTCCCCGGAGCTGCCGCAGCAGGGGAGCCTGGCTGGGGAGCAGCCTCCATCCCTGGAGGACTGTCTTTTCTGGCATATGCTGCCACAGTCTGGGAATTGAATATTGCATGGGAGAGGGGATGAGCACGCTCCTCTTTCAGTGCTGATGAACTGTTTTTACATGACAGGGTGTCCAACAGCCCGATGTGCTGAGAGAGCAGCTATGGGCTCTGCCTGGCAGCACCTAAACCAGATCTTTGGGCTCTGTGGTACACAGCTACCATTGATGCCACGAGGAATTGTATGTTTGTGCTGTTTTATGTCCCTGCTGTGGGTAGTATGAAAGGGACTAATCATACATACACAGTTCTGTGTTCTGGCTGGCAGACTGTGCTTTCAGGTATGTCCCATTAGAATGGAATACACGTTACAGCTCTGCCTACATGGCTTCATGTGTGGCTCCATCTTATTTATTTTTTGTCTGGGCTAGGCTTTTAGTTGTTCTGCAGACTAGGTTATTTTTGGTGCTTTCTTTGATAACTCTGTTCCTGTGACATGCTGTGGAGCCAGAACTCCTCTGGGAACATCCCAGCAATGCACACAAACATCAGCCCTGTAGCTTCGAACCGTCAACATATGGAGCTTTCAGAAGTCCTGGACACCTAATGGGACTCCACAAACCCATTCTGGAAGCCTGAGAAGGGATCCAGCGCTTTCCTCAAAGGCTGCATTCATTTCCTTGCAAGGCTTCCACAGAGGAACAACTTGTTAGAGGGACCTGTGGTGCTTGGAAGCTTTGCCAATAATAATTCAGGCCCAATTCTGAAGTCAAATATTTAGCTAAGCAGAGACTGTCTGATGACTGGATTAAACACAGACTGCATCTGAGTGAGGCCAACGCTTCAGGTTTCTGTCAGTGTTCATTTCACGAACCTATAATTTGATTTTTTTTTCTGTCTTCCCAGGCTGTGCTCATCCTGTGTAGTGTTTCAGACAGTGCAGAATGAGATATTTCAGCAGAGCTGTTGCTCCTAGCTCAGAAGGCAGCCTGAATCACAAAGTAATTTGATCTGCTCTAGGCTGAGGAGTAATCCAGTATTATGGGATTGGGAGGAAATGACATTGGGGAAACTGAAGGATTTGTTTGTTTGTTTGTGAGAAAAAGTCTCAAGGCAGTCAGAGATGTCACAGAGGGTTGGTGAGTGAGCCTTGCCCTGGGAGAGTCTGCTGTGTGGTGTGGACACAGACAAGTCAGTCCATGTTAACTGGAAGTTTCAACTGGTGATTTTGCACTTCCCTCTCTGGTCACTCTCACTTCTCAAAGCCAATAGGCCTTTAAATCTCTTGGAAAGATAAATGGGCTTAAGCTTCCATGTGGCTTTGAAAGTGAAGCTTACATGTAATTAGCTCTGTGGCCAGGGCTGTTCCTGATGGTCAGGTCATTCCTGTTGATCCCTGACCTCTGTGCAGAGAGTTCTGGCATGAGTCCACTGCATCTTCCAACTCAGTATATTCTTATTCCAGCTGTGGAGAACTAGGCTCACATCTGTCCTGCAAAAATACATGAGAAGCAAAAAAATACCTGTCCACTATCACTTTTGCCAGAATGCTACCTTAGAAAATACTGTCGGGGAGAAAAGTTGTTATTTCTGTGATGCTTTCCTGAAGGAGGTCACTATGAGCCCATCATGTTCAAATTCTCTTAATGCCTGAGTCCCACGTTTGACCAGTAGCTGGGAGGTTACTGGTGTGACAACCTCTGTGTCACAGTGATGATCAGGTCACAGTGGTCGTTCTGGCTGTGTTTTGAACTGCTTGCTTTCCTGGAATCATGGGGGCTGGTCTTTCAAAGCTGGGAATACAACACCAGTATGCTCTTAAAGCATCTCCTGTGTAACATCTCATAAGCAGATACAGCAGGGAAGGATCTAAAGGGCAGAATATTCTTTCTTAAATTTAAGAGGAGAAATGGTGTGATGGAGTTGGGGTCCTGGCCCTCCCTGGTTCAAATGTGATGTTAACTGAGCAAGTGTTTGGCTATGGGAGGTGGGAACGGCTGCCTTGTATAAACCAAGCAATAATCAGACCCTGAATTCTAATCCCCTCGCTGACGTGCCTGCAGGCAATGTTTTTATTTTCACTTGCCTGCATGTGTGAAAAGAGGGAGGATTCTCTGATTCCTGGGCCTCTGAGGACTGTCTGGCTCCTGAAGGCAATCTTTTCCCTACTCTTTTCAGGACAAAAGTGCAGCTAAAATGCAGGATCTTATAACCATAAACCCAAAGTGTTGAAACCTGCTGCCAGAGGCACAGCCCTGAGCTGCTTTTATGCCACACCGAGGGTCTCAATGCAAAACTTGAAGTGAAACAGAAAATCGTGTTTGAGGATTTAATAAAAGCCAAGTGAAAGCCAAGGTTTGCTCAGCTACGATGCCATCTCTCCTTTCCTCTCTGACCCCACAGAAAACCATGGAGTGCAACAGGAGTAGGCAAGCACAATGTCAGGAAGCAGGAGTGCAGCTTTGGAAGCACTTCATTTCTCTCAGCAATTTTCTTCCAGAGCCCAAAACATCTGTCTGCCTCCAGCCACATGCAAGTGCACCGAGAGCATTTTGTTCCAAGCTCAATGAGTAATTTTATAGTCTTGGAACTGGAAACAGGGGGAGGGAGGTGGGACAGCAGACAGAGTCATGTGCTCTATAAGGAGTTCTGCTGATGTCAAATCGCAGCCTGATGGCTTTTATTTCATTGCAGCCCACCAGGCTTCCCTTTAAAGTCCGCTGCTAGAGTTGCTGGTGATCAGTGCAGTAACAGCTCCAACACGGGCTGCTGCATTCCAGGGGCTTCCTCACTGCTGGGCACGGAAAATAAATGACATCAGTGGAGAGGAGGTGGGGGAGCTCAGCTGGGCGTCAGCTCCGCTCTGTGTGTGGAGGAGCACACGTGAATGCAGAAAGCACTTTGCCTGTCCCGCCTCTGGCTTCAGCGCCCGACAGGGATGAGAGAACAAACAACCCCAGGCAGATGTGTAATCAGAGCAGATGGTGCTGAAATGTGGCGACGCACGTGGTCCAAGAACAGGTATAGAATGAGCTGATTCAAACTGTCCCTGCTCTCAGCAACGTTTTGAAAGTACCAGCCCGGCTTTCTCTTTGAGAAGGACAGGGTTATATGTAGGGGAGAGATAATCTGCACGCAGAACAGGAAACAGAAGGCAGATGCTGTCATATGTTTATCATATGTTTCCACCATGGGGGTCTTCCTTTGGGACAGGCTTGCAGATCCCAAACCCCGGGGCAAGACTTGCAGGGCTCCATGGACACACTGTGCTGTGTTTATCCACGGCAGAAGCTCACACAGAGCTCTTCCTTCACCTGCCCAGATTCTCCTGGTCTGAAAAGCAAGCTTGTATTCACTCACTGTGATTCAGGTTTAGAGTCTGACTCATTTTCTTGCTGTTACTCATAGAAAAGGAAAGCCAAATGGCAACCAGTCTGTGCCTGTAGCCACCTGTGATTCTCCAGCTCTCTGCTGTTAATCTTTGGGTGAGTTCACCGGTGCTAACACACTTAACCTGCTGGAGCTTTTAATACTTCTCTCTACAGAAAAAGACTGACTAGGAATTAAAGTTTTCTACCCCTAAAGCTAAGAGGGAGTGTGCTGAATATCCATGGCTACTTGTGGAGATCCTGAAATGGGACTGTTTCAAGCAGGCACTTCACCAGGGACCAGGTGGAGCTGCCACCAGTCAGAACTGGGAACAGCAGCAGAATTTCTGTAGCTCCTGAGCAGACCTCTGTGGTCTGGAGGAGATTGCTGGTGGTTTGTCTCTTAAAGGAGCTCAGTGCTAGGAGATCCTGCTTTCAGTGACATTGACTTATTGGTGGCCAGAAATCTACCTCACCAGCTCCCTGGACTGGGCTCACCTTTGGAATAGAAGGACTCAAGCTGTTTGGGGTTCTGTGGGCCAGTCCTTAGTGGAAGGGATGGTATTTTATTCTGTGTAAGCCTTTGTTTCACTGCCAGCTCGGGAGTCTCTGCTCACTTCAGACCTGGCTGTTGCTCACTTGTACAGTTTGTCCACTGGCCAGGCTGCAGAGAAACACAGGCCCTGGTTCCTCCTCTTGCAGCGTGATGGGTGGCTTATTGTGTGTTGAAGACCACAGGAGCATGAGTCAGAGCTGAAAACCTCACCCAAGATCTGGATAGGAAGCTTTAGCTGTGAGGTGGGAACTGGTGGCTGCCACCAGAGCTGGGCCAAACCCAGCCTTTCCCATTTCAGCCTCATTCCATGTCAAAACCACAGTGCAGCCCTTCCTGCACTGCACAGGAGAGCACAGTGCAAAGCTCCAGGTGGGTGGGCTGCCCAGAGGACAAGGAGGTATCCTAGGCCTGGAGCAGGGCTGTATCAGAGCTGAGACAGTTTCCTCTTGGTTATGAGAAGCTGAGGTTCAAGTCACAGGGCTGAGCCTTCCAGAGGGGAACTTGGCCTTAAACATGACTCTCCCTCCTCAGCAGCCTGCTGCTGGAAGAGAGGCCACCCTGGGGTTCTGCCCTCTCATCATTCTCCTTGATCCCATCTGAAGGGCTTTGATAAGAATTGTTCCACTGACTCTCAAATGAAAAGCTGGGGTTTCGGTTATTTTCTGGTGGAAATGTATTTAATTGGAAAAATTCCTGCATGGCCTTGGCATGCTTTCAGCTGGCATGCTGCCTGCCCCTCTCTGAAAATATTGCTGATGTTGAGTGCAAAGGCTTCTTGTGAGGCTGGTTTCTTCGGCTGCAACCCCTCACTTGGGTTTCTTTGTACCTCGAGCAGATGGTAGGAGTTGGCCTCTTGTTACGTGGCACTGAAGTGACCTCCTGGGGCTGCCTGTGTGTCCTGCTGCCCTTGATGGCAGAGTGTGGCTGGGGGAGGCTGGAGTGGTTCTGTAGCATTTAAGGAGCAGGCACTGCCCTGCTGCTCCTGCCTGTCTGCTGTTAATACCCGCCACCGCCCCCAGCTCTGGCAGCCGCCTTTGCAAAAAGCTCTGCGGGCAGTGGAAGGGAGCTGGTTTCATCATGACAATGTAGTTATCCTTTTAAGGGAAAATTCCCTCTGGGAGCCAATCCTCAATTACCTCCTGCTCCAGTGCCTTCTTGCTGGAGATGGCTTGTAACACAGCTGAGTTACAGCCACAGGAACCCAGTCAAGCGCCCGACCGCTTGGAAAAAAAATAATAATTAAACTCTGTTGGCATCTGCTGCTTGCTGAATCCGGAAATCGGGGTCAAAACCCAGTGGCTGGCTCCCCTCATCAGTGCATTTGTGCAGAACCAATCTGTGGGCATTACATCTTCAAACCCAGATGCTATTCCCACGGTATTTATGGCGTGTGCAGACCCCGGTGTGCGTGTTCTTCCCTAAAACAGTTGGTTGCAGTATTTGGGAGCGCTACGTAGGACAGGACTGGTGACAATCAGCTAATGCAAGTGTCTGTGAAATGCCAGGAAACTGGGGTAGGCAGTGACTGCATTTCAATTTGCTGTTATTCACTGTGGTGAAAGGGAAGGGTCTTCCAAGGGTCTCGATTTGGAGACTGAAAAATTCCTTCTATTCTGCTGACATGTCTCATAGTCCACAGGAACGATGTCCTACCAGGATGGGGCTGCTGTGGAGGTTGCCCTCTGCCTCTGTGGCAATGAGCAGAGCAGGATCTGTAGAGAACAGCCCGTGATCTTTCTTTTCTATAGGAATGGTGGCCTTGGCTCCAAGCCTCACGATTTACATCCCTTGTGTTTAGCGCTGAAAATACTTTCATTCCAAACAAGCAGCTTACCAGAAGAATGTGACACTCTTGAAAGCAAACTTGTCACAGGAATGAGACCAGACTCCTCACTGACGTTCTGTGGACTCCTTCTCTTGGTGTCTGCAGATTTACAGAGATTGTGTGAGAAAGTGGCATTTTCTCTCCTGTTAAAAAAGCCAACCCGGTACCTGTGCAGCTACTTTTGTCTTGAGCCAAAATAAATGGACCACAGCTCAAGGCCTGACTGGATCATTTGAGAATTAAACAATGTTCCTTGGAGGAGCAGAGGAGCCAGGCTGGAACCCTGTGCCCTATTTTGAATTAAATGCACAGGAATCCTACTTTGTCTGCCTAGGTCAAGCTGAAAGAGCTTTCACATCTTTTCAGCCTTCCCATGGGTTTAAATTCTCTTCCCTTTATCTGGAGCAAGAAGAAAAAATAAAAATTCTAAAACTTCTGTGAGCAAACGGGAAGCAATCACGAGTTCCACCAAAATATGTAATTTAATACTTTTTTATACCCTTCGAGTTAATTACTTTTAAAAAAGTAAATTAATTAAAGTGTCTAAATTGTGTTTTCAAGCTGCAGAGCAAAATTCTCCCTTTTGAAATGTCAACTTTCCACAGCTTTTTTTTTATACCTTTTTTTAAACCAGCACATTTTTCCACATCTGCAGCCTTCTGTTAACAGCATCGTGTCGCCGTTTTGACTTGAAAATGTTTTACCAGAAAATTCCTCACCAGCAAATCCCATGAGGCCCTGACTCCACCCTTGGAGGTGGGTTGGGACCCACCTGGATAGAACAGAAGTGTGGCTAATCTGAGAGCCATCCTACCACTTGAACACATAAGTATTGTTTGCACTGATGACCTTTCACAAGTTGGTGGTCGAAAACAAGTGGAATTTACTCGCCTTGCTCAGGGAATTCAGCCCATGCTGTTGAAAAGTCAGCGTTGCTCCTGAGAAAGAGCTGCTGGGAGGGTTTGGACAGCAAAGTCATCCACAGGATTGCCACCGGAGAAGGTGGGTGCCAATCTCTGCGTCCTGTGATCTCCCATATGACATCTGGCTGTGTTGTTATCTTTGAGCTTCCTTTCCCCTTCACCACGGCTTCTTGCAAAGCTGCACAATACAAGAGGAGCTGGGCAGTGCTTTGCTGTCATGGTGATGTGCTCTAAACAAACCCGGAGGATTTTTGCCAGTAGAGTATTTCAAAACTCACTTCTTGTTGCAAGTGAAAGAGCAGAGGAACTTGCAGTTTTGTCTTGCACAGATCCTTGCCCAGTTAGTCATGCTGGCTTGCATGTCTGCTGGACTTTTGGAGATGTCCTGTTTTATCAGTTTCAGTGATAAATATCCCACTGTGGGGTGGTGTACTAGATAACTTGTATCTGCAACAGATCAGCATTTCTTCTGTAAGAAGTATTTTTTCTTTTTTCTGTGCAAGGTGGGTTTTTCTAGAAGGAAAAAAATAACTTTCCTCTAAAATGACTCGAGTTTTTGTGGAAAGGAGGGGAAAATATTAATATAGTTACAACCTTCACCAAGCATCTGAAACTATTTAGAGACCAAGAGGGAATTAAATGTTTCAATAAAGGGTAAAGGAAAGCCAGTAATCAGCTTTCAAATATCCTGATTTCTGGGTATGGCCGTGCTGTGTAGTTCTGAGGGGAAGGAGACTTTGGATATGTTTGCATTTCATAAATGTCATGACCTTACCCATGAATGGGAGCTGGGTCTTGGCATTGCATTCCCACGTCTTGCCCTCTTCCTGCCTCTGACCTCTTCTTACAGTCTCTGCTCCAGATGTCTTTTCCTTTTGCCCCAGAACATCTGCAAAATAGTTCAAGTTCTTATTTTTTATTTTAAATGAACGGTATGGTCGATATAACAGATCTAGGTAGTATTTTCACAGTATGCCTTATCCAGTTATGGGCTAGGAATACGAGTTCCTTAACTACCATATTGCCCCAAACAAGCAGGATTTGGAGGTCCATTCCCATCCCATCCCTGCTATGGGTTAGAAAAGTCACCAGAGGACAAATTCTCCCAATCAGAATTTTTTGCTTGTTTGTTTCTTTTGTTTGTTTATTTGTTTTGTTTGGGTTTTGTCTTTCTGTTTTTAGGAGCACTTAATGTAATGTTCCCGTTATCTGATGTTTACTGCAAAATGTCACTAGTTCACCAATTAAAAATAAATGTATCTGCTGCAGGAGAATGTGTTTGGAGCCCAGCTCTTCAGTGCTCTTCTGTGCCTTTGCCTTCATTCTGCAGGGTGAAAAGCTCCACTGTTCCTCCTCGTGTACCAACACATACCTCCTGTGTTATCAAATTTTCTGACTCTTAAATGAGAAAGGGGAACTCTTGGAGAACTTCACTGTTGATGACTCATATTTAAGATAAAACATGCGTTTTTTAATAGCAAGAATAATTAGTCATCAGTGTAGGCCAGCCAAGGCTGTAGTAAATCTTTTGGCCCCTCGGGACTGGAAGAGCTCTTTCTGCTCCTTTTCAGTCGCAAGTTATTGAGTGCTGGAGGATCACTGCAAGGAACCTAGGACCTGCATTTTCTATTTCAGGCTACACAAGACAGTCTCTTCAAACCACTAACCCATGACTATGCATTGGATTAAAAGCAAGTCAGGAAAATGATTCATATGCCAATGCCAGGAACAGTTTTGTTTTGCAATTTTCACATTGTTTCACGTAGTGCTACACACTTCCCTTCCTTACCAACATCAATTTAAGGCCATAATGTGATGTGTGGTGTGTTTTCTTAGTGCAAGGAGAAGACAATGCCTTTCTCTACAGCCTATCTGCAGAAATCACCCGTGTCTTGGAGAGTCCTTTGAGGAACAGCCCCCCTTCCCAGCAAGTGGTTAGAGGGTTTGCCAACCACACTCTCTTACCCAAACCCATGTTCTCATTTTGCAATACAATGGCTCATGTACTCTTTTCCCTGCTTCCTTGTCAGTTTTGAACCTACTGACCAGTCTATGCCCGGTTTTCGCGGAAGGGAAGCAGTCACTGTGACACAAACTCCTTCTCCTCCTGCAGCTTCCAGGCAGAGGAACCAGGCTCTGGTGTTGCTCCCCACCAAGGGGATGGCTGCTGAGTGGGCTCCACATTCTGCAAACACCTGAGGGTCCACATGAAGGCAAGGGCAGCCCAGCCAGCACTGCTGGAGACTGCACTTGGTGAGGTGATGCTTCCCACTGGCCTTGGCTGTGCTTTCTGGCCAGGGCAGGGATGAGCCAGGAACTGCCCTGTGTGCAGCAGCAGCTCCAGCTCTGTGCCAGCCACAGCCCCCAGCGCTTTTCCTTCCTCCCATCTTGTGGTTAGCACAGCATCGAGCTCACCCCAGCCTGACCACAGCCTGTGCAACATTCCCTCCTCCAGAGCAAAGCCTTAATGTGCTGCTCCTGGTGGCCCTTCCTTGCTCCTCTTTAGGACAAATGGCTCTGAAACAGCAGATTTCTAAAAGAACGTTTTATTGCCAAATCTCAAAGCTCTTTACAAGCAGGAGACAAAGTGCTGCCTTTCCACGGGCTGCAGCAGCTGCTTTTCTGATCGTCATCCACACTTGCTCGCTTGCAAACTCACTTCCTTCCTGTCACAGACATGTAACCTGGTGGCACAGCCCGAAATACACACTCACACCCCAGCACTCCATGCCCAGAGGGGTTTCAGGCACAAAAAACCCCTCAGCCTTAGTGCAGCCAGGAGTTAGATGAAAGTTTAAATGTAAGTTTAAAGGAAGATTTAAAAAAAAAAATAAAAGTGCATGGTGGGAGGATGTTTGCTGAAATTAAGAGTTGCCATAGAAGGCTGGATGTTTTAGGATGAAACTGCTAAATCTATTAAAAAAATAGTTAAAACCAAGAGTCTCTAACATAGCATTTGTAGCAGGAGAGTTACTGGGTGCTACAGAGATTCCACTTAATTTATATCTATTTACAAGACATATTACAAATCTAGTATGTTCTGTTAGTACAGCATATACAGTAATTAGCTGTAGCTTGTAAAATGATTTAACTTGCCCATTTCCTAACAGATATTGGATCAGATATAGGACCTGTTAGGATTCCTACTGATGGGCATTCAGTAAAATGTCAGGCATTTATTCATTGGAATATTCAGTGTAATATAAAAATATACAGTAAATATAAGCACATCCTGTAGGTTTGGCTGTAACAGATGGGGATGTCTGGATATTTTCATCACCACTTTGCCAGACGAGTATCCACAGAACACACTGCCACAAGAAAACACTCAGGAGAGCAAAAGTATTTGTATATAAATTAGGGGACTGAGCCACCCCATAAACTGCTGACATTCTCCTGGAGTTTAGGTCTGGCTTCAGCTTTGGGATATGAAACCTGCACCCGGGGTTTGCCCTGGTTTGTGTATATTCCTGTTAGTGTGAACTGGTTTTTTCCCCATCTAATTTATCTCTTGCTATAGAACTGCACCTTGCAGAAGCCTGCTTGCTCTCTGGGGCTGATGTCCCTCGACTTCCAGCGCACACCAGGTTCTGACAGCTCACACTCATCCCACACAGTGTTCGGTAAACAAAAGTGCACATGCAGAAAAATACATTTAGAATGCAGAGAGGCACTGAATATTATCTGTGTTCTTAGCCCTTGTCCTACGTGTGTCTGGAAAGGTGAATATGACCCACAGTTCACATTGAATCTACACCAGCAAATGACACAGGCACCGAGTTGGCCCCAGGCTGTGCCCCTGGGTGTGGGCTTAGGACGTGGGAAACTGTCTCAAAGCAAAGCTTTTTGGCACCTGAGCCCTGAGTGTTTGACTGTGTAGAACTTTCCACATGACAGAATAAAAAGTGAACTCCCATGTGACACCTACGGCTGCCTTGAGAAGGGGACAGACCACCAAAAGCAAGGCTGTTTTAATCAAAAGAGGCAGAAACATCAGTTCTAGTCGCTACCTGTCTTGCTGGCTCCAGGTGGTGAAAAACAGGATATTTGGAAACCCAAATCCAACATTTTTGTGCTCAGACCTGAGGTCCTCAAAAGCCTTGCCTAAGAGGAAGCTCAGATAAAGCTTTACTGCTGCTATGGGGGGTGTCTGCAGCCCACTGCAGCCTTGTGGGACCTGGGAAATTAGGAGAAGAAATGGGTGAGCTAAGAGGGAAGTGCTGGGAAACAAGAGAAGAGAGTTTAGGAAGTGTATCACTGCTTAAAACCAGACTGGGAAGATCAGTCTCTGCTTTCAGAGCCTGGCTCAAGCAAAGGAGAAGCCCTTTGGGCTGTTACATGATTCTCCTCAGAGCAATTATAGAGGAGAGGGCACCCAGCTCAGGTACAGTGCTACAAAGACATGATTTTGTCACTGTTGTAATCACTAAAGACCAAGGGAACTGTGGTAGCTTTGAGCAGGTGGGCAGGGAAGCTGTGGGAACTGTGATGGAGCCTTCTGCAATCCCTTCTGAGACCCTTCTGATGCATTTTTATTTTAATATACTTAAGCCACTGGGACCAGCCCCAAAGCTGTGAGTGCAAAAATGCCTTTTTCCTCCATGTCTGCCAATTACAGAGGTCTGGACCAAACCCTGGCTGGCCAGGACACAGCAGGTAGAGACGTGTTCAGTCGGAAGAGGGACCTCATCCAGACCCACTGCCTGATGTGCCTGCTCCTGTCAGTTACGTCCTGAGACAACACTATGGGAACAGACATCCCCAGAGCTTCCTGGTGACAGCTCTCCTGGGCACCTCCTGGACACAAGCTCTCCAGATGCCTGGCTAATTGTTCCAACAAGGAGAGTGAGAGTTACCAGACAGGTACAGCCCTCACCAATACACCCGTTGTGCTGCTAGAAGACACCTTCACAGGCCAACTGTAACCTCAGTTTCCCCACTAATGAAAGAGGAACAAGTCATCCTCGCCTGACAACGGTGCCTTGACATTTGTGTCCACTCATGCAGTGCTTAGCACACCCAGAGCTCTGCAGATGTAGCCTCAGAGTGCCTTCATACAGCTGCTCCAGATCAGGGACACTGCTCGGAGTCAGCAATGGGCCAGTTTGGTTTGCCTCTGTGTGAGGTCACTCTTTAACTGTGGATGTGGTTTCATGAGTATCTTTGGAGATGATTAAACCATTTATCTTTACATTCCTAGATGTCACTGGGCCAGGTGGTCTGGGAAACCTTGCCAGCAAGTGAACAAACACTGCCTACATTTATCCTTCAATGATTTAACTGGGAAAACCAGAGAGGTGCCAGTGTAATCTGGTATCTGCTTGTCTGTAAATAAAGAGAGACAGGGGCTTTTGCTAGAATAGCCATTCTGCTGCTTTCAAAAAACCTGCCTTGGTCTGATAACCAGTAATTTTTAAGGCCTGATCCATTGAAAGGAATTTGGACAGAGTCCTTAGAGAGCATTCACATTTTTGAAACTGCTCACTGTCCTGTAACCTTCTGCTGTGCTAAGAGGATTAGAACCAGACTGGTACGTACAATATGAAGAAAGAAAGATGCTATAACTGAAAGCTCAATTCTGCCCCACCAACATGGTGTGTGCACAGCAAAACACCACCTTAAGACACTGGCCTAGCAACGATACAAATCATAAATGGCAAATGTTTAGCTTTGATTTTAAGAAAGGAGTCTCTGCAGAGTACGTCAAGGAGCACTTCTCCTATAAAGAGTCACTAGATCCTTTTGCTTTTCCTTCTGTTTCTGTGTTTCTTTTTTCAGTTCTCCAAGGCCCTTAATTTCTTGCAAAACTTGTGTAGCTTGCCGAAGTTGTTCTACTGCCTCGTTGAGCAACGTCTCTGCCATCGCTGGGGGTCCGTTCCCCTCCTGGGCCTGTTCCAACCCTTCACGTAAAACCTTCTGCAGAAGTTTTTCAGCCTTTTCCCTTTCACTAGCAACCTTCTCCTCCATTTTAGCTATGCATTGATGGGAATCCTTCAGGAAACCTTGGCCTGGAAGTGCTCTTTGTTTATTTTTCGAATCAGACAGCAAGTCTCCTAGAGAAGAGCTGCGAAGTTTGAGACCTGAAGCGCTTTCTGTAGAATCCGTCTTCTCAGCAGTTGCTTTTACACTCTCATGGTCTATTTCTGTAGCTAAGGAAGTCTCTGTCTCTTCTGCTGAAGTTTGCTCTTCCTTCTCGGCAGCAGCTCTCCCATTTCCTTCTTCTGTTGCAGTTGCTGGGGATGTGAACTCTGCTGCCTCGCTGGCTGTGATCCCGTTCACCGGGGGCTTGGAGCTGCCAAGCTCCAGCTCTTTGCAGACCCCAGCTTCCAGGTCACCATGGCTGGAGTTCAGCGTGGCAAGCATTTTCTCTGACAGAACCTTGGAAGGAACAGGAGGCTTTGTAACATCTGCAGCAGCAATCTCGTTCAGGTTGTCTTTGCTATCACCTCCTGATGATTCCAAGTCTTCTGCCGTTTTAGTCTCGAGGGTTGGTTGGTCCCAAGATACTTTCAGCTTGTCTGGCACATTCTTAGGAAGTGGAATTGGAGCTTTTGCTATAACCCTGTTGCTGCCCTCAGTGAGGTTCTCCTTGTTCTCCTCACCACTTTTCACAGTCTCCTCTGGGCTTACAGAGTCCTCTGGGCTTACAGAGTCCTCCTCCTTGGCTTTTATATTGTCCTTTGATATGAGGCCTTCCTTAAGCTTCTTATCTGGAGGCAACGGAGGAGACAGAGGTTTTTTATGTTCCTGGTCAGGAACATTGTTCTCTGCATCTTGATTTTCTTTTATGCCAGTGGGTTTTATAGGTGGCATGGGTGGCTTTGGAGTTTCTTTTTGAGGTGGCTCATTGTCACTTTCGCTGATAGTGGAATCAAAGGTTGGTGGTCCATTGTCTACTATATCGAGATCCAGTCTCAGGATACCATCTGATGTACACTTGGCAGCCTGAAATACAAAAGAGAAAGTTTCCAGTATCTCTCCCATCATCAATCCTCTGCTCCACCCTTTAACTTCAAGTTGAAGTACAAACCCCTCCCACCAGCATGGCAAGAGAGGGGTTGATGCCTCAAGCTGAGAGTTGGGGATGTTCAGCTTTAGGGAGACCTTAGTGCCCCTTCCAGTGCCTAAGGGAGGCTTCCAAGAGAGCTGGAGAGGGACTTCCACAACAACAAGGAGGACAAGCTCTTCAAGCTGAAGGAAGGCAGCTCATTAGGTTTAGATATTAGACAGAAATTCTTTCCTACAAGGGTAGTGAGGCACTGGCACAGGCTGCCCAGAGAAGCTGTGGACTCCCCATCTCTGGAATTGTTCAAGGCCAGGATGGATGGGGCTCTGAGTAACTTGGTCTAGGGGAAGGTTCCCTGACATGGCAGGGGAATAAGATGATCTTTAAGGTCCCTTACAACACAAAGCAGTCTTTGATTCTGTGAAAAGTGCAGAACTTTTTTGACTGCTCTCTTTGAGGAGAACATCTCAAAGTCTGTTCCACCATAAGCGTATTTTGTGGTTTTCCTGACGGTGCTAATGTTAAGCTCTGCCATATTTTTATTCTTTGCTCTGTAGTAGCTGGATCCCTCTGCCCCCTTCACCTGCTTTCTGCTTTGGGACTGTCATATTTGTACTTGAACATATGAAACAAGTTTTTGAACAAGTATGTTCAAAAAACTTGAACAAATAAAACAAGGAATGTTATTGTAATCCTGTTGGCTTCCTCTTGCTTCCTCCAACCTGGTATCATCCCTGCCTTACCAGGGCCAAGCCTCAGCTGGTTAAACCTCCTTCAGACCACAGGCTATGTGCAACCTCTCTAGTAGGGAGGTTTTCCTAAAAAGGATGGACTTAGCACAGACATTGCAGCGTGTAAACTCATTTCCCCAGAGGGAGTAATGCAGTGACAGTTCCTGTGCAAGGGAACCCAAAACCACACAAAGACGTAACTGCAGCCAGGGACAGGCTCCTGCAGTGCAGAGAGTTTAGTTAAAGTCTCTCTTTGCCTTTCCAGCCCAACAGAAAGACAGAGACAAGCTGCATCCTGGAGGCTTGGCCCTGACCCATCCTCACCTGGCCTGCTTCGACACTGAAAATCATCCTTCATCCCACTGACTTCACCGACCTGCAGCCAGCAGCTGTGATACACATCTCTCTGCAGGCTCTGCCCCCTCCCTTTCTCCTCATTCCTGCTTCTGAATTTGTAAGCCAGTTTCCCCTGATTCTGGTTGAAGGTGAGAGGTCTTACAGGTATTAACCTCTGATATCTCTCGTGAAAACAGTGATCTGAGCATGGGAGAGAGATGGTTTTAGTGCCTTGGGAAGGGTTTCCCACCTTACCCAACCCATATTAGGCAACAGAGAAGCCACACTTCATTGTTGCTGTGACTTTTGTCATGTTTTCTTCTGCGGTTTTATGGAGGAGTGGATGAGAATCTATGATTCATTCCCATGTATTTCTCTGGAAGAGACACTCTCCCTCGATTTCTATGCAAAGTAAAAAGTCTCAAGGCATCTCAATTTCTGCACAAGGGTCATCTGAGTGCTGTGCAGGCACATAAGTCAGACCCTTGGAAGTCTGAAGGAAGGTTTGATTTAAAAACCTTCCTTGGTTGAGATTAATGCTCTGCTAAAATATCAGTCTGTCTGTAGAAACCTTTACATAAATCACTGGAATCAGACATTAGTAAGAACCTCTCCCATGAAAATGAACTGCAGGTTTATTTTGTGTTTTTTCTTTTTTTCTACGTGACAGATCCAGAAAATCAGTCAAGAGTAGACAGGCTAGTCCATAAAACTTGCTGGGAGAATAATGTATTTTGTTTCAGACCTGAGGGAAGGGCTTGTAAGCTTGAAACCTCATTTGCTATCTTCAGTTAGCTTAATAAAAATGCAGCCTCTCCCCACAGACTGTGCAGTTCTTCTGCCTTTAGACCACTCTGGCTACAAAACCATCACATCTTAGAAAATAAATATAGGAGCTTTGGTCTCTTCTGATGAAAATGAAACTGTAATGGCTCTCACCAGACGGTGAAGCAGCTCGCGAGTTATGGAAAACTAAATATAGGGTAACGTGTTGCAGCAGATAGAGATCTGTGGGAACCTGGAGCTTCATTAGAGAGGTGCTCGTGCAATCTTTCCCAGAGGAAGCTGTTTCTCTCATCAGCTTTCTCTGGGCTGCCTGTACCTGGGGTTTTCCCTGCGGTTTTGTGCCTAAGTGGAAGGAGCAGCTCTTGTTGATCCCAGCTGGGGGGATGGCTCACTCCAGCAGGGCGCACTTACCTCCTTGAGGTGACTTCTCGTGGGTGGTCTGCGCCCGTGGGACACCTTCACCCTGTCCCGAGTTACATGGTCCAAGGAAAGGCTCTCGTCCACTTTCACCTTTAACAGGGTGACGAGGAGAGAAAGAAGAAAGGAAGAGGGTAATTAATTTGCCAAGATACGTTTATAAAGTTTGCACTGTCACACGTGAAGGGATGAAGCGTTTGGGTGAATATTTCACCACCAGTCTTTGCCTCAGAGCTCAGTTCCAGCCTGCATGCAAAGCCCTGCACCTACGTGATGGATATTTAAGGTCTCAGAGGTTTGCAATGGCTAAAATCCCCTCCACCTAAAGGGCAGGGAAGGAAGGACACAAGGAGCATTGTTGCCCTTGCTGCACCCCGTGCTTGGACCTGCTCCGGCGTGTGGCAGAGCACAGCACCAAAACTGCTGCTGCCATCTCAGGTGAAAGCTCGTTAATAACTGTGACCTGACTGTGAACTGTATCAGCAGCACTTCGTTACTGCCCTTCCCTTCCACAGCTCTAATGACTGCAGGATGCTGAAGAGAAGGTGTGAGCGGTGACCTGGATTAATTGCAACTGCAGCTGAATTAACAAATTTATTTCCTGTAGTCAGATGAGAAATGCACTGTCTCATACATGTAGGGAGGGAGGTCCCAGCGCCCTGACAGGTATTTCTCTGTGACCACCCACGCACACTGTGTCAGCCAAGGGCTGGAGTCTGCTCCGTGCAGAGGGACTCCAGTGACTGGGGATGGTGAAACATCTGAGTGTTCTTGGCACCACAAGTTTGTACAATAGGAAAGCAGGCAAGGGTGAAATAGGGATTTAAAGGGAAAAATGGGTCCCAATCCTTGGCTGATATGGCAGAGTGGTTTTACAGCTCTTTCAGCACAGAACAGCTAATCCAAGCCAGCTGAGGGCTTGACCCATTAGCCTGTGCCTGGCCTGTGTGGAAACACTTTAAATCGGAGGTTTGATCCTTACTGGAATGAATGAGAATTAGAGGCTGTCCCCCTCTGTAAGGAGGATAACCCCAGGCCACTGGGCAGGGAGGTGACCTGAGATCCCACCTTGCTGTGCTGCTGAGGGGAATGCAGAGTTCACTCACCACAGCACCCAGCTGCTTTTGCCTCCTGCTGAACAAAGCAAAGCCCGAGCTGTCAGTTCACACCTCTAGCACTGTACATACAGCACTTAGCCCTTTTCTCAAAACTTTTACTCATTGCTTTGGTTTCCTTTGCTAAACAGATCTTGCTGATTGCTTTGTGCCTCCTTACCCTGCTTGTTTTATTCTTGTGTCATTCCTGTGGTGGTGGTTTTGTGAACTACTTTTCAGTTACTGAAACAATTTCCGAGGAGATGCTGCTGCTTCGGTTTAGCTCAGGGCTGATTTACAAGCCAACAGGAAGCAGGACAAGGTTAAACAGGCTCTAGGATGTGCACTCTTTGTCCTTGCCTCTGTGCAGCAGGATGAGAGGAGAATTAGGGAGTGCAGGTGTGCTGGGGCCAGCTGAGAGAGACAGACAGGTTTGGCTGGGGCCATGGAGTAACTTTCCACCAGACTTCTCTCCAGACTGCAGGCGGAATAGCTGGTGGACTGAGTCACTTCAGAGTTTTCCAGTCTTGAAGACTGGGCTATGTCCTAACTAAATGCCTCCATTTCCAGGCTGTTTGGTGCTGAGGATCATGGCAGTGTGGGGAAGATGAGTTTCTCCAGGCTGCATCCCAGCTCTACACAACTCAGCACTGCAGCTGCTTCACTGCACCAGCCACTTCCATTGGGAGAGGGGAACTCCCGTGAGTTCTCTGATTCCAGGCCCACCGAAGCCACCAAACCGTGTCCCACTGACTTGGTGAGCTCTTGAGTCCTGTGTGAATGGATGCTCTCAGCAGCACAGTCCATCCCTCCAGCACACCACCTATTCACCCAGCTTCTCCTGCCTCCCTGCATCTAACCCAGCCACGAGAGAGGAAAAGGCAGCAAGGTGCAGGAGGGTGTAAATGCCTTTCTACATGTTCTGCCTTCTTGAGCTGGGAACTGAAGTGGCGAAAAGCTCCCAGCCTGAAGGGAAGGAACCTGCCCTGTCTTGCACAGCCTCTTTCTCTTTCCTTGGACCATGGCTGGCATGCAGGGAGGATGGGGAGAGTGGGGGTTCAGGCAAGTTCAGCTTTTAACTAAAGGAGCTGTGGATGGGAACTGAGACAGAAACACAGCGGTTTGAAAACTATTTCTCTTACCTCATCAAATATTTTGTTTTTTCCTCTATTGATGCCTTCATTAAGAGCTTTTATCCACGATTCCTTTTCTTCCAACGTTGGAGCTTGAAACTTGATATCATGAACCTGCAAGAGTAGAGAGACAATTTTTGCCTAAGCAATCCTTGTCAGGCCCAAAGGTAGCTCTAAATAACCTCAGTTTCTATACAACACCCAGTTCCAGCCTGTTGTTTAAACTACAGATTCCTTTGTGCTTTGGCATAGCTCCCATGAACAGGATTTTGTTATGCTGTAGTTTTATTTTGGTAACTAGTAACCAAAGTAGTAAAAAAGTAAGTTTCTTCCTTCTGCAAAATACTTGGAATCGCTCTTAGAGCAGCAGTGAGTTGTACAGCAAATAGTCACACTGTGCACAGAGTCAGACTGAAAGTCCAAGTCACCTTGGGCTGGTTCAGACGGGATAAAATACTTTATCTCTCACTTCCCCCGTGCTGCAAGGAATGGGAAGGCTGCACGTACTGGGCTCTGCCTGCTTCCCTATTCCTGTGGCCCTGCAGAACAGAACTGATACAGGAATCTGGGGCAGTGACCTTGGCTGCACTAACCCGACTCAGCTGAGCACAGACGTGACGAGGCACAAGGGCAATATAAGTGACAAAATTCACCGTATCTTTTTCTGTTTGCTAATGAAATCCAGCAGTGAAACTTACAGGAATGAGCTCTCTGGGGTCTGAAGAACTGTCAGAAGAAGACGGGAAGAATTGGCCATAGAAAAGGGAGCTGACAAGAACGGATCACAAATAAGGAGGGAGAACGGATGATTGCATGGCCTGTCCTCCAGCCAGACAGCTCTTCCCTTCCTCCAGGGCAGCCCCACAGCCTTGCTCGGTGTTTCCAATCTCTTCTTGACCCCAGCAGGGACAATAGGTAGGGTGTTATTTACCTCACTGCTGTGTTCTCTGAGCACCTCACCAGCTTTGCCTCAGAGCCCACTGCAGGTGAGGGAAGTGTCATCTTCACATCCCATGGCAGACTGGCTGGGATCCGAACAGCTCCGTGTGGTGCCCTAACCCACACCCCACAGGCACACAGGAATACTCCTCTGCTAAAGAACATCAGCAACTTTGCAATTCAAGGACTCAAAAACGAGGCACTCCCAATGTTTCCAGGGTTATAGGGATTGTCAGCTTGCTCTGTGTGTGTGTGTGTTCCTGCCAGCACCGTCCCTAACGACAGGGTGGCACTTCTTCCTGAGTTATCCCATTGTGTGTTTTATCCTCATGGGTCAATATGTCTTATTGATTGAACTCTGCTCCAGCCCTGCCCTGAGAACAGGATTACTGATTCCCCTGACAGTCTTTCTTCTTTCCTGCTTATCACTAAAATATCTGGGGGCTTCACAAATTCCCTTTCAGAGCAACTTAAATCCATCTCTTCCAGGTGTGGAAGTGAGCTACAGAGGCTCATTCAGAACATATTGGTGGGGTCTTGTCTGGAAGAGTTTTTTCCAGGTATTTAACATCCTAAATGTATTCTGTACCTTCCCACCTCCTTCAACAGCAGTTGTGGTCTCAGCCCTTCTGTAAATGAGACCCCACATGCCAAAATTGCAGCAGTGTCTATATAAAACAGGGACTTTATTAAATAAGGGGGACAAAGCTAATGGTGAGTGACAGTCAAAGGCTCTTAGCAGCTCCCTGTTCATGGCACAACAAAGCAGCAACTGTTCTGGGTCTTAGCAACTTCTGAAGGGACCATCAGAAATTCTGCAGAACTAAAGCCTGATCTCCTTCCACCCACTCCTGCTGTTAGAAACCAACTGTTCTTCCTTACAGTATTTATTCCTCATGTCAATGCCATGGATTTACATCTGCACAGCCACACAGTGCCAGACCCTCACAACCATGACAAGCAGGGAGTTATGGAGCGATTTGGGGAAAAATTCTGTACTTGATGAGTCTGCACACAAAGTAACAAGACCACATCCCTTCCTGAGAGCTCAGAGGAGAGGTTAGGGCCTGACCTAAGCCCTCCAGAAAAAGAGCCCTTTGTCTGGGGCACAGAAGGCCACACTAACCAGGGAACCTAAGGGAAGGCAAAGCTCCAAAATGGAGCAACAGCCAGATTTTGTTTTAGTTCAGGCTGGCCTCGTTTTGTGTGTGCTTAAAAACTTTTTTTGTTTGGAAACGATTTTGCCCCAAAGCTTTGTGATTATAAAAGCTTATGAGAAAGCTCTACTTGTGAGCAGCTGAGCTTCTGCACTGCTTGGCAAAGACCTGGCAGCCTGTGCCAGGGTTTAGAAATCTCCGTACATGTTGTTCAAGGGAAGGATTCCTGCCTCACTTCAAGCTTCCTCTCCCAATGCCACTTTCTGCGCCTCATTCCAAATAAGGCCCAGACTGTGACTAAGCGCTGGTGTCAGCAACTCTGTGGCAGAGCAGAGCGAACCTCGAGGGGGGGTGGCTCATTGTTAATGAGAAGCTGAGATGTCCCTCTGGCATGCAACCCTCTGCCATCAAATGCGGATCCAAGGGATGGTAAGAGAAGGCGGGAAGGAGCTGGGGAAGTTGGCCCCAGTCCTGCCTGTCACTGGGGCTCTGTACAGTGCTCTGAGACTCTCGACCAACAAGGAACAAATGAATTTATCTTGTCTGTGTTTTTACTCATGTGTGTATTTACAGACATCAGCAGATGGGTATTTCCCCAAAAATGTTAAGCAGGGTCTGTTCTCCAGCAGGAATTCAAGGCAGAGAGACAGTGACACCAATACAAGGATGGCAGGCAGGGTAACACATTTGCACTCCTTCTTGCTACGCCAGCTGAGACTGAGTCATGCCATAAACAACAGGCTGGTGTGCCAGGAAAAGCTGTCATGGCCAAACCTAGTGACCATTGTAGGCCATGAATACAGGCTACCCAATTTACTGTCAGTTGCTCAGAGCACAGCACGGCCAGGCAGCTCCCACTGAATCACTGCCGAGATGTCATGCAGCAAGAGCTCCCACACGGATCACTGCCCGTGGCGGCAGCGGGCACAGGCTCCCTGACTGCTCCTGCCTTCCCTCAGACATCAGTCTCCTCAAGCAGTGACAGTCTGATGGCCATGCTGAGCCTGTTTCCTAGGAAAGAGAAGTGTTCTTGGGGTCAGACTGGTGTTCTTGCACTGAATGATTTAACAGACAAGCTCTGGAGAATTGTGTAGCTGCAGTTTAAGACCTTTACCAACACTTGCTCTTTGCTGAGCAGTTCTGCTGGTCTGCAGCAGAGGTGGGTGACAGAAACCTGTGCTTGCTCCTCACCTGTTTACGCGCAAAGCCTGGTGTTGGCTTCAGTTCAGCGGGGCTGGACTAAACTGGACTGCGAACTGCTGTGGGAATGTGTTCCCTTCCAATGACTTGTGGTGCAGGGTGGTCACCTCCAGCGGAGGCTGGAGCAGAGCTGGGTCAGTAATATCCTAAACTTTGTATCTCTCTGCCAGATGGGAGGTCATTTCCTGCCTTCATCAGGTTAGATCACGGAGGGAAAAGTGTGCATGGAAGAGGGTTGGATCTAAATGATCTTTCAGGTCTCTTCCAACCCAAACCCACCTAAGAGATGACTGTCAGTTACAGGATTCTGGTGCTTCACTGCAGTTGAACAAGAGCTACCTCATCCCTGGGAAGAACACAGCATCTCTGCCAGAATGGCAGACTCCTCCATGCCACACTGCATTCTACGGCAGCTTCCAGCCTGGGCCCCTGGTGAAGGCAGCTCCAGGTACCTCCAAAATTGACAAAGGGAAAAATAAGCAATGGACGTTTCCATCCCTGACTGCAGGTGCCTGGCCACGCTAGGAGGGATGCAGGGGCTGCTGGTGGACTCCATTACTACCATCCTTTTTCTGATGCTAAGATTTCCCTGCAGCTGAAGACTTTCAGACCCACTGAATACTAGACTTGTGCCAATCTCTGTCATCTCCAGGCAGTTTACACCAAGCATCACTTACACATCTTTTTTTGCATGGTGACTACATTTTAAAGTCTCCAGGCCAAGGCTGCTGCCCTTTCTTAGAAGCCCAGCTCCCTGCATCCAACAATTTTCATTTAATTACTGTGGGTGGAATGAAGCATTTGAGATTTCTAGGCAGAACAGGGCTTGTGCACGCTGCCAGCTTCCTTCGCTGAAGAATCGAAGCTCGGGGGGCAGTGCTTTCATTCAGTCCCATATGAATGCAAGCGTGTGACATGCTCATATTGCCACAGCTTAACAAAACTGTCACCCTTGTTGACAGGGCAAGCAGAATCTGGGATACACCCACCAATGACGGGTGTTTAGCACAACAAGTTATTTATTTGGGTGCACCTTTAGCTGCAGAGTAGTTTTATGGGATTAAGTCATCTCTGCTCTTCAAGAATATCCCATCCAAGATTTAAACTGGGCTCCCTGTACTCAAAAAGGGGAACTGCTGTTTGTGCACAGAAACAGAAATGGCCTTTCCTAGCTCGTTCCTAAGTCCCACAAACTCACTGGGATTCCATATTCCTCAGCATTATGCTCAGGAGAGGGCGGAAAAAAAACCCCAAACAACCTAGTGAGATGAGGCAGGGCTTGGCAGGCTGGCTGACAGGGTGATTTTAAACTGTGGATGGCAGCAAGCCTTCCAAATGGAAAATGTTTAGCAGATATACATCGCCACAGCTGCGATTTCAAAACAGAAGAAGGACAGTTGTGTACGTTGGCCTCCTAATTGAAGCCTGTGCTAACATCTGCCAAAGTATGTTGTGTGTCAACACCCTCACCAGATTCCCAGCCAAAAGGAGGCTGGGAGGGGAGCTACAAACAGGGAACTTTTCATTTATAAAAGCCTTTCCTTTCACCAAAAGAGCCTTATAAAAAGTAGCCTCTATCTAGGTCCCCATTGAATCAGTGGCATGAAAAACATGGGAGCTGTAAACTTGCCAGCATGCCAGAGGGATGAAGTTACCATTTCGGGCACAATTTGGGCATATTTTTCTCATAGCAAGAAATAAAAGGTTTAGGAACAGGTCTCAGACCCTGTGTTGATTCACAGAGAACTGTAGAGACATATTCAGTTATTACACATTTACCTCTCAGTGTCCCACTTGCAGATAATGCCAATTCCTCCAACTCTGAGCACACAGGGGTTTATTTTCCTCCCTGGGAAGAGATGTGCACTTTGAATCACAGAGTCCTAGAATGATTTGGGTTGGAAGGGACCTTAAAGATCATCTAGTTCCAATTCCCTTTCCAAGGGCAGGGACACCTTCCACTATCCCAGGTTGTTCCAAGCCCCGTCCAACCTGACCTTGTCCAGGGATGGGGCAGCCACAGCTGCTCTGGGCAAACCTGTGCCAGGGCCTCACTCCTCTCACAGGGAAGAACTTCTTCCTAATGTGCTCTGGGATCCAGTGCTGTGGATTTCCAGGTGTGGATTTCCAGGCTCTATCACTTTTCTCCCCCAGTACAAACTGTGGCTACTTGCACAATGAACATTATTCACCTTCTCTCTCCACCCCCATCCTGGTCCATGGGAGTGTTTTGGGGCCAGACAGTCCTTGTTTTGTTATTTTGAATGAAGTTTAGCACAATGATGCTCTGAACTCAGCAGGGTTCTTATTATACAAATAAACACTGAGTGACTGGAGTGAGAGAATAAGCAACAATGACAACAAGGACTAAACAATCTCCATTTATTTAAACAAAACGGAGATGGTGGAATGCAGCAAGTTGGTATTTTTGCCTTTTCATGTTCTTATGGAAATGAATGTGTTTTGTCCCTCACAACCTCTCAGATTTGCATGGGGAGATTCAGTAGGATTTCTTAGGCCAATAAAATCACACTGAAAATAGAAGTAAGTCAAAGTGTGAGGCCCCAAAGCAACAATGAAGCGCCCTAGCCCATAAAGACTCTGAAATGGATGGCATGTAAGTAGGAACTGAGGAAAACTTCCAGAGCTGTGCAGTGCTGATGAACACAGATAGGAAATGAGGTGGGGTGTCCCTGCATACAGCTCATGGGGATGCACAGTCTCTTTGCAACACCAGCCTCGCTTTTAAGGCTCCAGATCTAACCAGATGCTGTGAGGAAGCTAAAGAGGTGGAGTTTCGTGCATTCTGCAAAATAAAATCATTTCTCCCAGGAACTGTTCGGCTGCAAGTAACTTTGCACTGGAGTTTCTCAGATCAACGGTTCCAACTGCAGGAACTGTCTCACCACGTGGATTTGGATTATTGATTTCACTGTGATTTGGGCAGAGCTGCAGCATCTACAGCTGGGGCAGGGACACTGCTTTGCCTAGAGCACATGGGGGAACCACAGGGAATGGTCATTCTCCACTGCACAGGAGTACTGGAAACAATAAAATGGTACAGCAAGAAAAATATCAAGAGGAAAAAGCTGAGCCATGGCAAGACCCTCTCCCCACAACAAGAAGAAAGTCTGCACGGCAGTGCTGTTATACACTGAAGATCCTTCACAGCTACAGGTAATTTCTCCCAGCTGCCAAGGATCTAAATCTCGGAGTTTTTCATCTACTCTGGGCGCAGCTGCCTGGGAACTCATTTTGGAGTTAGCACACTCGAGGGTGATGAGAAAGGCAATCCTACCTTCTTACCCGGGGAGTGGATTAAAATGAAACGGTTTTTCCTTTTTAGTAGTGCACGCAGCTCCTGGCACTTGTCGTAACTCTCCAGTTCCACTGTTTCTATGCACTTCTGTTCATCCTGCAGAGAGGGAATGAGACATTATTATGAATAGGAGGCATTGAAATCAATCATATACCATCAAACTCTGCATGTCTTCCCCTTGCATCTGTCTAAAAGCTCTTCTGCCTTAAAAATAACTTGCATACAGATGGCAAGCCCCATAAATCAGGCTGGCAACTCACTAAGAAAACACCCTGGTCTTTAAGCTACAGGCCAGTTTGCGGCTAGTGGTCCACAGTGGCTGAGAAAATAATAGGCTGGGGACAGTAACACCATCTTCTGCCATCGCTGTTGGCCTCATCCAGGGATCCGCAGCCAGAAGTGACACAATGAAAGAAGATGTGACCCTGCTGTTTCACAGGGAAGATGACACAAGCGTAATGGTCCAAGCAGCACCTCTGGAAGCCTGAGGCAGAGCAGGGATACCAAGGGAGCCCTGCTGCCAGGCTGAGCTGGAGTGGCTGGTCCTCACGTCAAAAAGGTCAGTGGGAGCCGCGTGCGATGGACAGAGTCCCCCTGCAGCCACGCTCTGAGCTGTCAGAACGCTTAGGATTGGAAATACAGTCCCATCCAGCCAGAAAAACCGTCTGGGCCAGCGTCTCAGCAGGGAATATTTATCTCTGGAGTATCTTCACTGACGACTGCCGGCCACGGTCTTGGCTCATTTTTCCCAGTAACATAACTAAAATTCCACACGTGGTGCGTGGCTCAGTTCAGCTGCAGAGCACCATCCCTAATAGGAATCACAGCATAACACTGGGCAGATGATATTGTTCATGTCTTAGTAGCCCAGCAGAGACCACAGCTCCCTTTAGCTAAGCACAAATGAGCAGTGAGAATCTCAGAGCAGTCCTTGCTGGAGAAGTGCTACAGTCAGCACAGCTCGTGAGCCTCTCCACTACCATCCCGAATTAAAAACTCTGGTCAAAACCACCCTCAGCTCAGGCTGCACTCCCAAGGCAGCTCCCTGTACTCGTATGAGTTTGTGTTTAGCAATTCCTGTCGCGGAGAGGGGGTGTGGGATGAGGAAACATATCGTAGCCAGGAAGCTGCTGCGTGGCTGGAGGCAGGGAATGGAGAGTTCAGAAGGAAGTGGGCTGCGGGGAATTTCCTCCTTCTACCACTTGACATTTAAGTCGCTGTGCAGAGCTCAGGCTGTGTTTTGGGTTTTTTAACACTCCTATCTGGGGACGGGGGCACGGCAGAGCCGGTGCCGGTACAGAGAGCAAGGTCTGAGCCACCGAGGGATGTCTGGATCTAATTTAGGTTTATTATTTTAATGACATTGCTGTTTATTTCATTTAACACTGAGTAGGTGAATGCGAACTGGCAAAATGAGTACTAGGAGGAGGAGATTAATCCTGCCCAAACCTAAAACCCAGCCGATAAAATCCTGCTGACGCTACCGAGCACTTTGAAGGCTCCTGCTGCAATCCCGGTATCGCAATGTCACTGCAAAAAGGACAGGGATGGAAATAATAACCCCTCAGCGGCCAACAAATGACAGAGAAGGGTGAGGTCAGGAATACATGCCTCGGGGATGGGTGATCTCATCCTGGCCTTCGGTGGACGACCGCCCACGTTCCAGTCCTGCTGCACGGCCGGTGCAGCTCCAGCTCCTTCCCGGGGCTCAGACGTGGATGTCCTGGCAGCGCTCCGACCGGACACCGGCACCACCGCCCCTGCCCACCCTCCCTGCTCTCCAGAGCAGCTCTGTCCCCAGCAGAGCCCAGCGGCTCCCTGTCACCCGCCCTGGCCACGCCATCCTTCCTGCCTCTTGGACGGGAACTCTTCCTCGGATCGCGTGCGAGCCGCCCTCTGCTTCCCCAGGACTGAGGAGGACTTGGCAGGGCGGAGAGCTGTGGGTTTGCTGTGAAATCGCCTCTTGCCTTCCAGCTGCCCCTCTCCTCCCTGGGGAGACTCTGGGGACTGTGACCCGGCCAGGGAACAAGGGCAGAGAGGATGGGGATGAGCAGGACCCTGTCTCCCAGGGACACTGCCTGGACTGCGCAAGCCAAGGCTCCTTCCTGTCAGGGACCTGAACTTCTCCTTTGAGTTCTCCTCTTCAGGGAGGGAGGGGAAGCGAGCAGCCAGAGAAATATAACGACTAACTCCATGTCTGAGGCAAAGGTAAAGCCTCTGAGTTCAGGGTGCACCAGAATGGGGCTTTTGTCTCTGTTCTACCTTTGGCGAGCAGCCACCCCCTCTCAGTGAGCCTACCTGGGTCACAAAGAGATCCTTTATGTCTGCCCTGCACCAGTAAGATGAGGAATGAAAGACCTGACCCTGTCGTACGTCTCCAGATCCCTTCAGCCTCCTGGGACCTGGAGGACACTCAGCATCACACAGGGACAAGGTCACTTCCAGGGTCCTGCCCCAACATATGAGTGTCAGACACATGTTCTAGACAAGCCAAATCCTGGTGCAGGAACCCCCACATTCATGATTTAATGCAGAATCCATTAGCTATTAATGGAGCAGATCCTGTGACTTAAACGTGACTTAAGTCTGTTGGCTTGGCCCTGAAGAATAAAATTACTGAACACCTGGACGTATTAATGCATGCGCTTAAACAAAGAATCACATTTGGCAAACAATTTCCGTAATGAATAGCTGATAAAAGGGGACTTTAAAAGGCTCTCTGAAATTTTTATTTATATGAAGGTACAGTTCCAAGTAGAGGCCTCCTCACTGACACAGACTCACAGGCTGGGACCCTCCATTCAGTGTAAAATGTCAAGACCCTGAAAGAAAAATTTATTTCTCTATCTGAGGCTCTCAAAGTCTTTTAATAAATCACTTTTGGATAAACTTGCTATCACATTACCAAGGGTAAAATACAGGTGGCAACTACGTAGCTGTTGAATGCCCAGTGGATCCTCTGCTCTCTAAAAGACTTTGCCTAGTAGGATTTTTCTGTCAAATCACACACTTACAAAAATCACCTAAAACAACAAGAAAGCAACTTTAAGCACTTGCTGCACTGTTTAGGGGAAAAGCCCCAAAACCAAGACTTATGCTTTCTAATCCATGGAGTGGTGCTTTGATCTGTTTAGTCTCCCCATGGAGCATTGCCTCGTCTTCAGATGCTCCCTGCAGAGTTTTTTATTCTGGCAAGAATATGCAGAGACAAGAAGACAAGAAACTCCATGAGAAAAAAATCCTGCTGGGTTCTGTGTGGACCTGTACAGTAGTTTCTCAGGAGCTGAGCACCCTGTATTTGCATCAGTGCCTCCTTTCCTGACATTTGGGTGTGTAATTATCATACAAACATCTTGCTTAACTGAGTTTTCATTTAGGTGAGGGTACAGATGTAAGGTACTGTAGATGGAGGCACAGCAGACAGCAGGAAATCCATCCCCCTTCATTTCCCATCCTCTGAAAGAAACCTGAAGCCGGGTGGGATGACTTTCACCCCATCTGCTCCAGGTAACACAATAACCATTTGCCATTTGCCTTCCAGGAGGTGGCTCTGCCTTAAAACAAACCCAAAGCCTGACTCCCAGATGCAAGATGTGGACGATGCTCCCAGGACAGGTCAGGAGCACATTCCAGGAGTGGAATTGCTATTGATCATGGTACATACAGTATTTGTATGCTGCTCGGACTGTGCTTTCTGGTGACGCAGTAAAATGTTGTGTTGGCCTCTGCTCTTGTTTTGCACCTAAACCTCAGCTGCAGGGGCACAGCCAGGCTCATGCAACTGCATCAGCTGGGTGGCCTGCATAGGAAACAACTGCTCAAGGCAACATTAGCACCTCTGGGTGAAGGGCTGGACACAGGAGGGGCCGATAAAAGCACAGCGAGCCCAAAGCACCAGCTCAGTTCCTGGAAATCTGATGGGCTCAGACACCCCTAAACCTGCCCGCCCCAGGGAAGCTGACCTCCCTGCAGTTTAACCCATCTGGGTTAGGATACATATGGAAATAGGCCTGGATTTCTTTTGCATGAGCTTTTCTCTCTTTTTCTCTAGGTCTCACATTCAGCAATCACTGAACAATCCCATGTTTAAACGCTTCATCCCGAGGATGGTCTGGGATGCCGTGTCCTTCTCCAGGGTCACAAGAAGGAGGTAAGTGGAGAAGGTCCAGAGTGGAAAACGGCACCTTGAGCTCCAGAAATCCAAACCACCACAGCACACTCACCACAGATTCTCCTTAGACACTGACCCTTCTCATCTCAGAAACTTAGTTCCCCAACTGTAAGATGAAGTCAACCACACTGTCCTGACTCATGATAAAGGAAGGCAAATACAGTAATAAACTGCCTCGATTCTGTGGCAACAAGACCTCTCCTGAGTGCAGAAAATTGCCATTTCCTTCGGTTCCCCTGGAGTAAGTCTGCACAATCACATGCTATCCTATTGTGCTACCAGATAATTTTGCAGCAATTTCCTCTCCTAAGACATCTGACTTCACTGTAAGCCAGTTTAATAGCCTATAGATATTAACATGATCCCTTATTTACAATAATGGGACCTTGCAGCTACTGTAGCTTACAGATGCAATTTATTACAGGATGTTACCACAATCCACAGGCTACCAGAAAACATTATGCCTGGTTGTTACAAATGCCATTTTCCTGGTTGAGATAATAAAATAACCCTTTAAATGATTGGGATTTTTCCTTCTTCTGAATGTCTGTGAAAATTAATCTTACTTTAAAAGCCTCCTTTTCCCCTGTGGTAATGAGAGCCTCCATGTATCTTGTTGTTAAAGGCAAGTCCTTTACAAAACAAAACAAAACAATCTACGTCATGTTTATAGATTTTGAATCTGCAAGTTCCTGAAGCTTCAGCTGGAGTCAACAGGTGTCCAGAGCACTGGGAAATGATCTGCAGAGGGTTTGCAGGACCAGGCTGCATCCCTCTGTGCAAGAGAACCCCCCTGGCTGCTTTTCCTGCCTTCCGAGCTGCTCGTCGCCTGACACTGACTTCTCCTGTCATTATTCTTGCACTCTTCATGACATTTCACAGAGAAGAACAAACACCTCCAGATAGCTTGGGGATTTGGGAAGAGCAGAAGGGTTCAGTGTAAGGGAGGAGGTAATACGCTTTAAACTAAACTGCTTATAACAAATCCTCTTTATTAGGCAACAGTGCGTTTTTTTAAAGAAGAGAACCGAACTCACTGTCAGTCCTGTTGTTCCTGAAACTGGCTCAGCAATGCAGCTGCTGAGACATTTCCCTATTCTTCTTCCCCCCTGCACATGATGCGTTACATGATTTTGCTTTTATATCATCCTGATGGCCACACATGACCCAGATCCCCTTGGATCAGACACCGCACAGGCACATGGTCTTTGTGCAGACCACGCTCCCCCACCCTCCTGCACACAAAAACTTCAAGCCACCATGGACCAGCAGGGCTCAGACTCGCCCACCCCTCATCTCAAACCTCTCTTGGTTGTAGATTGTGCTCTGCACTGTGTTTTCTGATTTGGGAGGTAAATTCTGCTCTTGCAGAAGCTGCTTCCAGGCCAGGAACTGAGGGTCTGGCTCAGGAAAGAGCCACCTTTGCAGACTGGCAGGGCCCAGCCCTGCACTTCTCATTCTTCTCGCCTGAAAATGCAGCACAGATTTGTCTTGGCTCTTTTGTCTGGAAACAGCTCTAATCACGGCCATGAACTTAAGGCATGCAGTTTATCTAGGGAAGGCCAGCACAAGGCTCCCAGGGGTCCTTTGCTCAGAGCTGGCTCAAGTAAAGGGAAAAGATGAGCCAAATACAGACTGTGTCCCTGCTTAAGGAGGACAGCAAGCACTCACAATCTCACCCTGCATCTATCAGTGGCTAAAAGAAACCCTGAAGAGTCTGGTGAGCAACAACTGGAGCTGCTCGAGGGGTGCCAAACAGCTGCAGGGTTGCCTGCCATCCCCTCAAGCAGCAGGTGGGAAGTCAGCTTGCCACGATCCACTTTTATCCTTCAAAAGCCAAAACCACACTGCACATATCCTGCTTCCGCCCGAAGCTTTACTCTGTTCACCTTCTCACAGGATGTCCTGCCCTCTTTTTTTTCATTTTTTCTTTGGCAATGGCACTGTCAAAATATTTACTGACTAAAATATTTATGATACATAATATGCTCCAAAATGCAGCTGGCTGTCTCTTCTTTATAACATTTACCCTTCCTGCAGAAAATTGGAGAAGCCCTTTGGAAAGGAATGGGCTGCAGGGAAGAGTGAAAAACACAGGGACATACACATGTCCCCAAGGGCCTGATCCTGCCCCTCACTGAAGGCTGTGAGCTGTGCCTGTACCTCGTCCTCGTAGACCACGAGCTGTGTTTTCCGTAGCTGAATGTAACGGTCCTTCCACAATCCCAGGAGGCCCCCACTGCTTTTCTTAATCCAGCCATATTTCTCGGCAGTTGGAGCAGGCTTTGGTTTCTCTGAGACCTCCTCCTTCGTATCCTGCATGGAGAGAAGGGAGAAGGAATTACATCCAAAGCACTTTCCAGAATCAGAAAGCCAGCCCCGAGAATATCTCAGCACACACGAAATGTGGTCCCTCTCCACCACCTCACAAGGGAAATGACTTCTGCAAGCCTCTCCTCTAGGTCTCTACATTTAGTCATCACCACAAACAACTCTCATGGGCAAATCCACAGCAGGAGGGACAGGACCTCATCACATCCACACTAAAATGTTCCGGGCAGACTCCTGCATAGTTTGTAAGCAGAGGGAAGGACCAGCAGAGAAGGCAGCAGGTTTTTTGTCCTGCCTTTAGCTCCTTGCTGTTTGTCACAGCAGCACAAGGAGCCCCAGCATCCTGCACTGCGACGCTGCTGGCTTTGCAGGCCTGGTAAAAACCAAGAGATACAGAACTTCCCTGCTTTGAGAAAAACATCCGAAATATCCAATAGCAATATTCTTGTCAACTAGAGACAGGAAACCTAAGACAGGGAATGGAGGCACTTGGGCTTTTTTGCTGATGGCTTCACCAGCAGAATGGTTAAAGATGAGAGATTTCCTCCTCTCCAGTGTGCTGCAAGAGCCTTTGCAACGGCAGGATGCCCATATCCCCTCCCTTGGAGCACCCTGCTACTCCCAACATCCCATGGACTCCTCAATAAGCCTCTTTCCTTGGAGCAAGGCAAGGGGACTCCCTCACTGAGCCAAATCCCCTTACACAAGCACCTCGCCAACCTTGTGACTTGTCAGGAGAGGCCAAGTCCAAATCCTCCAGCCTTGTCGCAGGAACCCCACTGTCCCCCGGACTTGGTTCCCTCCAGGTCTTCATTTCTAGTAGCAGCAATCCTGCTCCAGAAAGCTGGCACACAGAAAGAGGATGAGTGACAAAGGAGAGCCCCAGGCATCCCCAAATGGTCCTCACTGCACAAACTGGACTAGATGGAGCTCAGACATCATGTTTCATAACATGAGGAAACCCCATGTGCATGGAAAGTTGGAGCTGGACACTCCCATGGCCAGGACAAAGCTCCAAAAATTCAGAGGACAGCCTTGCTAATGGATCTGTTTTCATGAGTCAGACTCCCAATGAGTTATTCCAAAGAGGGAGCTTGCACCCGAAAAAGAGGAAAAATAGCTTAAATATCTCATGCACCCACATTTTTTCTAAGGTCAGGAAGAGGCTGAGCTTTGCTCAGGTGCAGACTGGGAAAAAAAACCTCAAATAAACCGTGTTTCAGCTAAAAGAAAATCAGAACAAAACCTGTAATATCCTTGTTGCCGTTTGCAGAAGTTATTTCAAATGTACTGAGCTGCATCTGAAACGACCACAATACAGGATGACTGAGCACCAAAAAGTTTTCCGGGAAACGAGGGGGACTGTGTGGGGTGGCTTTCTAAACTTGACTTTTTAGGTTGCCAGGAAGTTGTATTCAGTCGAGATCTGCGACTTCAGCAAACATCAATTCCTGCACAAATATAGACCTGCTGGTTTCCTGATCGAGCACCCTTTTGATGTCATTTTTAGATAATTGGGCATGGACTTTAACCTCCTTCACAGCACTTTTGAATGGATGTAGCTGTGTGAAGAGTTTGAGTGAGTCCAGACCAGCAATTGCCAAAATGCTTTTACTCTTTAAGGGTTTTTTTGCTTGGCAGAGGAATTTTTGCTGTTCTTTTTCCCCACCTAACAGAAAGGCTGAAATCGCATGGTAAATATGTCTGTCCATGCTCTGCTGAGTGAAAACTGCTCTGATTTTAAAATAAAGGTAGTCCCTGTGAAGCCAGAGCACGTAACATCTTCCACTGAAAAACAACCTGTCCCAGCAGAGCTCATGCTGACACCTCTGCACGAGGCTGAGCTGTACAGCCAGGGGAGGGCTTGTTTGGGGTCTGGCTCCCCAGCTCTCCAGCCTTCAGGGACAGCACCTCCCCTCCACGGCACTGCAGGGTGGCCTTAGAGCTCACCCTCTCCCCAGGCCACTCCAGAGCCACATTTGGAGCCAGTTGTCTGAAAGGAGCCGTGGACGGGGCTCTCTCTCTACCATCCCCACATAGAGGATCCGCGACTTCGAGCCCCACCTGAGCTGCCCAGGAGAAGGAAGATGAAGTGAGGTGAGATTGGGAGTTGGACTAGATGATCATGTGGGTCCCTTCCAACTCAGAATAACCCGTGAACCTGTGAGATGAGATGGACAGAGCTGGTCTCAGCAGATGACAGTGACCATGAGCAAAGGGCTCTGCCCCCCACACTGCAC
Organism: Pitta sordida; assembly: GCA_013390025.1. Lineage (NCBI taxonomy): Eukaryota > Metazoa > Chordata > Aves > Passeriformes > Pittidae > Pitta > Pitta sordida. The sequence goes on along the minus strand of WEKX01017016.1, from coordinate 444,307 downwards.
AGGAGTCACCTGAGCCTGAGCTGCCTCCTCCAGTTCCCGCTACAAGGCAGATGTGAGGGGTGTGATCCTGCACTCTGAGGGTGCCAGGAGCTGTGGAATGGTGGAATTTGGGCCAGCAGCTTCCCCCTCACACACACAGCATGTCCCAAGATGGGAGGCAGGTGCTGTAATCCCTCACCTGCAGTTTAAGGAAGTCAAAAACCCAGTTGATGCAACTTGGCTGTTTGTTCCTGTGAAAGCAAGAGGAATCCTGGAGATGGTGCCTGACCTTTTTGTGGATTATTTTTATGCCATCCCTACCCTGAATCAGCAAGGGGAGGTTGGCCAGGGAACAGCACCAGGAATTGTGTCCATCCTGCACTCTCTGCCTGCAATTCCACAACTAAAACGGGAGCAATGACATGAACTGCTGTAGTTAACTCAGAATGTGTGAGCATTCTGTAAGAAATGCTAAGATATCTTCCCAGGATGTTCTTGGGCTGGACTCATTTCTGACACAGTGCTAAATCCAAGAGAAGAACACCCCTGACATTATCCAAGCGAGGCAGAGTAAATGAAGGAAGAACTGAGTTATCCCGATGCTGGATCGTTCCAAAGGTGTTGTTCCCAAGATCAATCCATATGAGCCCTTTTTACATTTTGTATCACAGTGGTATTAGAGGTGAATTACAAGTTCCACTCTCTTCCAGCTTAGTTGAGCCTCACATTTCACAGCAGAAATCCCAAATTAGGGGGACAGGATGGCTTTTTATTTAACAATGACACAGTTCTTTCTCCCCTCCCCTGCCCTGTATTTTACGGGCCCACAAACCCTCATAACTCTTCATGTCTTCCAACACAAAAACACCCCAACCAACAAGAGCTGAACCGTGGTGGTGCTTTTAAAGTTACACACAGTGCACAGGAGTTCCTCAACCAGTTACAGCAACTTCAGTCAAAGCAAATAACTCACTTCCTGCACACTCCTCTCTAGCAAGGCGCTGATGAACATCCTCCAGGAGACAACCTGAATCCTTACACCTCCACTGTCTTTCTCCCTTTCCATGTTATCTCCCAAACCTGGCTGTTAGCACTTCCACCTCTCCCCAGCTCTCAGGAGCAAAACTCTCACTGGAAATAAACTGCTCAGACCCACACAGAACTTGGGGAACTGCATCTGACACCCCTTCCTGCAAGTGATCCCTGGAGGACTGATGTATTGCTAAAGAGTGGTCAGTGAGATGGTCAGTCAGTGCTGGGGTGGGTGTGAAGCCCCTTTGGCTGTTGGCCACTGGCTGGAAGCAGTTTCTCTGCTGTGGATTAATTTCATGGATGCCAGCGGATAATAACAACTCTCAGGCACAACCAACTTGGGCTGCTTTGCCATCTCCCTGCTGCTTTAAAAGACCTTTCATTCTTGCCACAAAATGTTTGGAGCTGAAATAAAGGGGGGTGAGGGGGGAGAGACAAGCCACAGCTACCGGGATCGCGTGTACCAGAGCCCCAAGTCCTCGGGCAGTCCCGGCTTTCTTTGTGCACGAGCAGCAAAAAAACTCGTTCAAGGAAAGGAAGCGGGAACACAAACTGTGTGGCCAGAGGAGGGGAGAAAACGACCTGTTCGACTTGCTGACAAATTTGTGGCATCTTAATCAATCCACACAGGGATGGATCACTGAGGTGTCACTCCATGGACGTGAAAAACTACATGTGCGGGACGATGCACTGCTGCCCTTCTGCGAGCCCAACCCGTCCCACGCAAAGCGGAGGGCAGAGGTGGGGGAAGGCTGGAGGTGCGCGGACATGACCAAGCCAGAGTCTGCCCCAGGCCCGGCTCCAGCAGGGCAGGACAACACCCCAGCGGGAGCCACACGGGGCGGACCCCGCACCGGCCGAGCCCCGCAGCCGCTCCCGGCCGGTCCGGTCCNCCCCCCGCCTGGCCCGGCCCCGGCCCCCCCCGCTACGGGCGTGGGGCTGGGAGGCTCCGGGACGGGCTGGGACTGTGCCTGGGGAAGGGGATGAAGGGAGTCCCTGCGCTCAGACGGCGGCTGTGGGGTGGGACAGGATACCCGAGGATGGCAGGATACCCGCTGCGGGACGTGAACCTCGGGGTGGGAGAGGTCCCCAGGGTCAAATAGGGTCACTAAGGATCAGGCCAGACAAATGGTAGGACAATGTCCTTGAAATCGGAGGATTCCTGAAATCGGAAGATCCCCAGGGTCAGGCAGGGTCCCTGGGGTCAGGTAAGGTCCCTGGGGTCAGGCAGGGTCCCCAGGGACCAGACCAGAACTCCATTATAGGAAGGTCCCTGAAGCCAGCAGGTCCCAAGGGTCAGGCAGGTCCCTGAGGTCTGACAGGGTCCCCAGGGATCAAATAGGATCTCCAGAGATCAGGCAGACCCCTGTAGCAAGACAGTGTCCCTGAAATCAGAGAGTCCCCGGGGTCAGCCAGAGTCCCAAGGGGCAGACAGGGCCCAGGGTGGGACAGTGTCCCTGGGAGCAGCAGGACTGGGAGCAGGGTGCAGAATGGCAAGGGATGTTCCATGAAGCTGGCATGGAGCCATGCCCAGGGCTCAGGTCTGTATAGACATGTGGCTCCCTCAGCCACAGCAGTGGCTCCTGGCCATGGGGTGGTCATTTTGGCAGAGGGGCGATGCCATTAATTCACCCAAGGGAAAGAGCTGGGGAATGGTCTGCGGTGGCAGAACTGGTTAACACAACTAGTCATGCTCAGAGCTATTGTTCTCCACTGGTATTCGGCTTTGCAGACTTCTGCAGCTATTTCAGGCCTGCTGGAGGGCTCATGTACCCAACAGCCTGCCTGGTTTTTCTTCTAATTATTTCAGTCAGTCTAAAAAAAGCTTTTACCTCCCTCTGCAAACCTTTCCCGCATTGTTCTCAGCAGAGAAAACAAGAAGGAAAGGAGAAGGAAAGGAGAAGGAAAGTCTGACACCCTCTACCTCTGGGTTAAATATTCTTCTGCATAGGCATGGCAAGTGTTGGGAGGAAAACCAGGAGACAGCTACTGCTAACAAGAGGTGGAAAGGATACCAGAGCATCCATCAGGGCTGGCTACCCCCTTCCTGCAGGGCCAGGGGTTAATGGAAGGGTTGGGAATCACCCTGGGACACACCAGGATTTGAAATGAGAAATCCTGGGGCTGTCAAGGCGCATTGACAGGAAAATGATTGCCATGTCAGCAGAAAGACATCCTGCATGGGAGGCAGCAGCTGATAGCTGTGCTGTGATGAATCTGGGTTTTGACAAGAGACTGAGGTGCTGAACACACTTGGAAAAGCAGAGGGAGGACAGACAGGGTCTAACTGCTGTGAGCAGGGAGAAAACATCCAGAGAGCATCATGCCAGCCACCATGGCCAGGGCATTGCCCAGGCACTGCACTCACCTTCCCTCTCCTCTCACCTGCAGGATTTTGGGGCAGGATCCCCTCAGTTTGCTCTACTTGCACAAGGCTACAGGAACAGGATGGGCTGAGCCAGGACTGCAGTTTCTCCTAAGAGAAATGACACACAAATAATTATTAGTGATAGTTAGCAAAACCACACTGATTACATCTTCCTATCAGCTTAGCTCTGGGTTTGGCAGAGGCTCTGGTCTCACCAAGATGATCCCTGTGTTGTGTAAACATATTCTGTGGCCTCCCCTGCTCCTCCTCCATGGCCAAGAGCCAAACTGGGCAAAGAAAATGCTGCCATAAATGTCAGTGATGGCACTGAGGGGCCTGGCCAGTGGCCAGGGGGGTGTGAGCATCCTTCAGATTCCTCCTTTACCCGGCACAACAGGTGCCTCTGAAAGATAGGACAAGAAAATCATGGCTGGCCATCATCATTCAAAGCTGTCACCAAGCCAGGGTAAGCTCTCTGCTGCCTAACACCAGGTGGGAGCTGGTTTTAAAATGTATTTTCTTTGTTTGATTTTCCAAGCCATCAGAATGGGGCTTTGGGTGGGGAGTGGGAGCATCCCAGCTCACCCACAGCCTTCCCAGTGGGAGCATGAGAGCAAGAGTGTCACAGGGCTGCGTTTGGCTCCAGGATGGTGCCAGACATCACAAAATGAACTATTGAAAACAGGTGATAATTTAGCCAGGCTTTTAAAATGACCGAAAAAAGACCCAAAGTACCAGAAATGTTGTTCAGTAATCTCTGTTTTCCCGGCAAGGCTGGGGGAGGTGAGGGGAAACCTCTGGCTGTACAGATAGGGTGTGGGCTGTGGTTCTGACTCTCCTGGAAAATTTTAATCGGTCAAAAAGTGAAGAATATTTTTAGCATGCCATCAACGTGCATGTAAGGACATGTGTGCTGTAAGAGCATATGATGCAGTGGCCACATCCCTGTAATTTATCAGCTGTCCTCACCCTTGCAGGCAGACCTGGAGAGACCTAGCGTGATCCCACCGGCAGGAATTCAGGAGCAGCTGCTGCAGGGGGACACGTCACCTGTAAGAGGATGCTCAATGCAGAAGAACACGGAGGTTGGTCTGATAATGCTGTAGAGTGAAGCATGGAGCGCATGTCTGCAGCTGGGTCAGGCTGCCCTGTTGTCTTCCACATGGCAAAGAGATGGTGGAATGGTGCTGCAACAAAGTGAAATGGAGTCACGAGTGACCCCAGGGAGGGTGGGCTGGTGAGTCATAAACTGAGGAAGGTTCTTTGCATGGGGATCATGAGCCCTCCCGTTCTGGGCCTCACTGGCCGCATTTGGGGTCTTGCAAAACTTGGGAGGCAGGATGCAGAGGAGGGGGGTGGTGCTGGGTGTCAGGAGCTCTGGCCGCAGAGGTACAACTTCCCCAAAGCCACTCAGGGCTGAGATGACACTGGGATGGGTGGGGACTCCCTCCTGCCCTCCCAAATGTGGGCAAACCTGTCTCTCCAGCCACAGACACCACTTGAGAGAGCTGTGGTCACCCTCACATCTACCTCCCGTCCTTTCCCTGCTCCAGGCAGGGAGCTCTGGCTCCTGCATCCAACCCAAGGTACCTTGTGACCAGGGTCAGCCACTCCACCTGCTCTCGCCTTGGTTTTTCTCCACCTCAAAGGGCACTGACCCATCTCTGGGGTGCTGTGAAGCCAAGTTCACTAGTGCTTGGCTTTGTTAGTTGGTTTCAGCAGGGCTGGAAGGACAGAGACTCATTATGGCAATTACCATCTTTTGAGAGGAGGAGGTGGACACTCCAGTGAGGCTGGAAACCAGTGCTAGGCTCAGGGTGGCCACAGGAAATCAATCCCCTCACATGCACAGCAAATTCATGTGGATGTTCTGAATTTCATCTGTTCAGGAAAGGGGCCCAGAGAAAGGGCTGGGTCTGAATGGATGCTTAAGGGTAGGGCTCAGTTCAGGCTCTTGATGCCAAGTAGGACCCATGGCACCTTTTCCTCAGAGCTGTAGCGTGTCTGTGGGACTAAATCAGTTCTCAGGTGTAGTGCAGTCCTCCTAACTTTAGCTGGACAAGAAGTGGTCACATCCTTGGGTGATGCACAGGCAACTAGCAGGTGTAAAGACTGGAGGAGATGGGAGACCACAGGCATGGGGCTGGTGTGGAACACTTCATATCCCCATATTCTTTCTGGGCTTAAATGTTGTATTTTATGGACAAGCCATGTGAAAGGATGGTGTTTCCAATGACACTTCCCACTGCGGCGGGGCAGTCAGAGTTCACATGCCTGGTTTGGGCTTGGCCAGTAGCTCCTGACCTGCCAAAGTCCTGGTTTTACTTGCTTTCCTCTTGGCTGATACCAGTCCGAGCTTCTGCCCAAATCAAACCTGGGCTTTCCAGCCACTCATGCTCCCTATTTTAGTTACGTGTTTGAAATAGAAGACCCAGCTATCTGCCAAAGCCATCAGCATGCAAGTGCTCGCAGGAACTCGTGTGCTCTCCCTGCTGATCCTGCTGGTTTTGTAAGGGAAAGCAGTCCTGGCTGCAGAGGACATCTGGTGCTCACAGGAGGGACAAAGCAGATCCAAAACTGTGGGTAAGGAGGTCACTTGCTGGGGAAAAATGAGGGAGAGGAGTATTTTGAATGATCTTAAAACCGTCAGTGCACTGAAGAAATATGGCCAAGCCCTGTGACGTGAGGGCAAGTGGGCAATGAGTGATGGTGCTTTGTGCTCTCTTCTTCCTTTCTGTTTTAGCTCAGTGTTCGCAGCAAGCCCTGCCAGAAGACAGCGGGTGCAGGCTGGAAGAGGTGCCTGATGAAGCCAGAACATCGCTGCCCGTGTCCAGGTGATGCCCACAGTTCATGCACAGGCAGGACAGGAGGGGTGAGGAACCTGGTGAGGGAGGGCTCAGGACGACCCTCCTGCTTCCTTGATCCATGTGGTGGAGGGGAGCAGTGTGGGGCTGGAATAGGGGATGGCAGGGATTGTTCACTCTGCTTTTAATCCCTCGGTTTTTGGAAGCCAAGGCTGTGCCCCACATCCTGCGGGCAAAACCCAATCCCTGTGTAAATGGCTTGGAGCAGCTTCCCACATCCCTCATCTCATCACCCTGTGCCTGAGGCAGTTGCCTCTGGGCTTTCCCAACAGCTCTGCACTGTTCCTGGCTTTCACTGACATCTCTAACAATGACAAAATATGCCAAAAATAGCCCCTGCTCTCCGGCAGGAAGGTGGGATATAAACAGACCGACTGTTTGTTAGTCTTAGTGCTTGCTGGGCTTTCAAACCCGGCTGAGCTTGGAGGGGGTTGCTTCCTGCACCACAGTCCTGACCTCCCGCGGAAGGTGAGGCTGCAGCCCTGGAGGTGCTGGAGGGATTTTTCTGGATGAATTTAAGGTAAGGCAGCATTTCTGGGTGCATCTCAGACACCGGCTTTCCCCTGTAGAATGCAACACTGGGGTCCTCCTGGACCTGCTGGTAAATGTGTACATATAAATACATATTGTATATATGATAATACCCTCAGAACCTGATTTTTACAATGGCAAGAATAAAACCCTCACCGAAGTGCAATCTGGCAGCTGTGGCACTGATGACACCAGGTAATGTGATGCTGCTTTGTGTGCTCTTGCCCTCAGGGCTGTCCCTGGCAATGTCCATTCTGCCATCCCTACCTGCAACTCTGCCTGATTCCTGGGGACAAACCCTGCTCCCAGTTGTGCCCAGTGCCACGTCTGAGGCTGGCAGGTGCCCTCTGTGCTGACAGGGGACATGCCAAGTGTCCCTGGGCATGCAGGGGCCAATGACTTGCACAGCAAGCCGCCATGGAGTTTGGCTAAAATGATGTTCTCTGTCATTTCAATGAGCACATGGGGAACACAGGGAAGCAGCAGAAGGGGTTAAATCAATAGTTACATTTCAATCACTATTCCAATTTATGCTCCTGTCCCAGCAGTGCTGCCTTCCTTTGCAGGGTGCAGACACCAGTGGCTTGTTCTGATCCACCGTTTCTGTTGGGAACATGGATTTTGATAGATGTGTTGCAGGATCTGGGCTGCTTTGAGGGGTTTTTGTGGGGGGAGACATGAAGCAACAATGAAGGAAAAACCTGACCATGGCTGTGGTTTTTGCAACAAGCAAACTGGTGAGACTGGCTCCCCAAAATTGTGTGGAAAAAGGAATATCAGCATTTGTTTCTCACCTTCTGGTTTCCCTGATGCTGCTGAGAACCAAGAGCATCCTTGGTCCCTGCTGCCAGTGCTTGGGTCCCTGCATGAGGAGGCTGGGAAAATCCAGTCTCCTGGATCAGGGCTCAGGGTGACACTTTCCCTGAAGGTGCCTCATGCAGGAACTGCAGACACGAGGAGCTGAGCCTTGGTGTGAGCAGGGAGGGGGTGCAATTTATGGCTGTGCCCTGGATTTGGTGGTGACTCATGAGGTAGGATTGGATCAAGTGAATTCTGGAGAATTTACGGCAAGTAAACTCTTAATTGTGCAAAGTTTATCGTGTTGGCCTGTTGTGCCCCACAGGTTCAGGATGTATTGCCCATGGCTGAGTGTGGAACACTCTCCTGAGATGGGGTTTTCCTCCTGCCATAAATTCATCCCTATTTAACCCAGTGGTGAGGTGGGACCATCAGCACTTTGCATCTCTCTCCCAGCTCTGTGGCCACCTCCCAGCCTTTCCAGTGAGGCCAAGACTTTGGTGGCCAACTGCCAAGGTCACAGCTGTGCCAGGGTCCCACCTTAGTGATGATCCAGCACAGACCCACGGATGAAACAAAATGACAGGCCTGGGAGAAGTTCTGGCCAAGACGACCACATGGGAAATATTTCCTTTCTAAAACTGCAAAATGTAATTAATGTTAGTAATGACCATTATGAGTGTGAGAGGGGCGAGGAGAGGGGCTCAGCCTTGCTGACAGCCACAGCCTTTGCAATGACACCCATCTCAGCAGCCTGATGTGCTACTGAGTCACTCGCTGCCTCCAGCATCCCTGCCATGCCAGTGCCTGCCTCCCTGCCATGCCAGTGCCTGCCTCCCTGCCATGCCACTGCCCACATTTCTGACCCGCCGCCTCCAACATCCCCACCGCTCACTCTCCAGCATCCCTGCCCCATCCTCCCTGCTCAGCCTTTCCCTTCCGCTCCTGTCAGCCCATCCCGTCACTCCCTCGCACCCCGAGCCCTCGCTGCTCCCCGGACAGCGGCGGCAGCAGCAGCCCCGGCCCTGCCCTTCCTCCCGCCCTTCCTCCTCCCCGCGGCGTGGTGCCATCCCCACCTAGTGCCGGCCCGGCGCACCGGCCGCCGCGGCTCGGGGTGCGGGCAGGGATGGGACGGGATGGGATGGGGCTCCCCGGGCTCATGGGGCTCTGACACATCCTCCACGCCCCCGGTGGCACGGCCCTGCGGGAGAGTTTCCTGCCCCAGGCCCGAGGGATGCTCCGGTGTAAAAAGAAGAGTGGGAGGAAAGGTGCTGATGCAGCCTCTGCTCGGCTCCAGAGGATGGGTACAGGCAGAGCCACCAAGGACCCCGGGGGCTTTTTGCCTCTTCAGACCCCACCCCGCAGCTCTGGGAAAGGAAATATTATCCCATCCAGCCCCAGGAGCTCAGTCGAGGACAAGGAACAGGGTCACATCCCATGTCTAATCACTGAGGGCTGGGGCTGGATCCCATCACTGGGACTGGATCTCATCACAGAGACTGAATCCCATCACTGGAACTGAATCCCATCACCGGGACTGGACCCCATCACTGGAACTGAATCCCATCACCGGGACTGGACCCCATCAGCGGGACTGGATCCCATCACTGGGGCTGGACACCATCAGTGGGACTGGACCCTCTCAGGCATCGCTCTGGAGATGCTCCCACACATCAAAGGTTTGGTGTCCACATCAGTGGCATTTCCCAAAGACAGGTCCATGTGGACCCTCTGTGTCTCAGCACCCAGAGAGCACCACCTCCCTCAGTGCCCTCAGATCCAGGAAGCACCAGTTGTTGATGTCAAGGGGTGAATATGGGGTCAGTAAAATCCTTCAGCTCTGCCCCTCTGTACCAAGTCTTGGTGTCTTTTCATTTTCTTTCACTCAGAGCCATAAATAATTTCACAGCTACCCCATCCCTGTGGCCAAGGGCTGTTTGCTCTGCCCAGGCACTGAGCAAAACCTCCCTCCCTTGGGCTGTCCAAACCACCCAGGGGCATCCAGAGGCACCTCCTCCTCACCTGGGACAAGCTGGAGAGCAGCCATTCCCTGCTCAACCACACCAGCCTCCCCGGGCTAACAACATCCTCCATTCAGTGTCATATTGGTTGGAAAAAGCATCTGCATGTTGCTGCATTCAGTCCTCAGAAGGAAGGGGATCTTTGCACTGAAAGTTACCAAAATGTTGCTCTTTTTTTGTGCTTTCCTGTCTTTTTCTGGCTGTTGTATAGGTATTTTCCTCAGTTCCCTTGAGTGCTGTGGCCTTGCTGTGCCAGTCCCACAGGAGATATCAGGAGTTTCCCCATGGCTCAGGGGTACTCAGCAGGGGGATGCTCTGCAGGGGGATGTTCCCCCTTGCCCGTGGGGCACTGTGGAAAGCTGGGAGCATGCTCAGAAATTTATGAAGACCATAGGGAAAGCATTGGAAAAATGAACCACAGGGTGGGAGGGAGGCAGGAAGAAAGGAAGATCAAGGGGTGATGTGGCCTCCTTCATGTTTCCTGATGGAACAAGGAAAAAGCCCAACACTGCCCCTATTTTGCCTTGGAAAACCCCTTGCAGCTCAGCCCTGAAAGCAGGATTCAGCAGCTCAGCATAACTCAACCGTTTCCTCTGCTGCTTGAAAGAAAATGTGGGAACAGAGCAGGCTTAAATCCTGCTGAAGAGGCCCATTTATCTGAGAACTGAAAGAAAATATTGGGATAATATTTTGAAAAGCCTGTGAATGGGCATGGCCCAGCATGTGCCGGGCAGCAGCAACCTGCAAGCTGCGGGGGGGGAGAAGCCACCCTCTGTGTGTGGTTAATTTTCCCCTTTTCCCTCATTTCCTTCACATTTCCTTCCTGGCTCTGAAAGGTTTTTCCGTTCCTAGGTGGGTCCTTGAGATGTGTTTCCCCCTGGAGAGTGGTAGTCCTGGAAGAAAAGAGGGTTTTTCATGGGCAGGGTGGGCATAAACCCTGCCTGGTCCAAGTGGGGCTGGTGGGGAGAAGGTGTTTCTTTCCCTTGATTAACAACTGAGGCTGATCTGCAGAACCCACTTAATCAGATATCACTGAAAACCGGGTTGATTTCTGCCTAATTGGTCAGTAATAACCATTTAATTGGCAAAGCTGCAACGAATCTGCAGCCCCCCCCTTCCCAGAGCCATTAGCAGCATCTCTTTTAACATTTGAAGCCTGGCTGGGATTCAATAAATGGGGTTTGGTTGGGGGTTTTTTCACATTTGAAAACATTAACGTGTGTTCAGAATTCAGCTGGACATCTCATTTGGCTTTGAAGTATAATTATGCTTGATGAGGTCTAATAAGCAGCTTTCAAAACGAGACCGGGTTAGCATCTCTCCCGCTGTCTCCTGCGAGGAAACTGATATTCCCCAGCAGCTGATTTTTATGGGACTAATTCATATATGTCCATAAAACTCTGCTTCACCTTTGACTGCCTTTTTCTTTAAATTTCTTTCCCCACGTAGGATTATTTTTTATTGCTGTGGAGTTTTGCTCCTTGCAGGACTTCCCCCCATCGTGGGTCTCAGGGTGCTTTTGCAGGATGCAAAGGGCGATTTCCTGAAAAGAGCCTTTTTTACTCCCCATTTTCCAGCCTCATCAGGAAAGAAAATAAACACTGGAGGGATTTTCTTTCTTTTTTTTTTTTTCCCCCAGTGTGAAAAAGGGAAACTTTGAATTCTCGTCCCCAAACTGACCCCAAGACTTGGGACCTTGGTGTTGGCTCGAAGCCCGGCTGCAGGCTGAAGGAGAAGCTGCCTGTCCCCGGCACGGATGATGGTTGATGGTCGATGGTTGAAGGCTGAACTGGGGTCGAGTTCGGCCCTGCTCGAGCAGAGCCTGCCCTAGGTGGAGCTGCTTCTCTTCAGCATCGCGGCTGCCCAGAAAACGCTGGATCCCGCCTGGCTGCCCAAATACCGCCCGCCTGCAGCTTCTGAGCTGGGCTCAGGCAAAAGAAAACCCACCCAAACTGTGGGTTTGTGTTTGTTTTCCGCTCTCCCCCGTTGAAATTCCGTGCCAAAGGTAAGCTCGCTTGGAGATCAGGCTTTGGCAAGCCTTGCTGCGCTGCCTAAACCTCCAGGAACGCCCTTGGTGAGCCCCAAACACGCTCTGCCGCGGGGATGGGGAGCGAGTCCTGGCCCCGATTTGTCGGGGGATGTGCGGACACCATCCCGCGGGACTGTCCCCCGAAGGGACAGAACCCTGTCCCTTCCCTGGGGGCTCTCTCCTGTTCTTTCCCAGCAGAGCCTCTCTGCAGCCCCGCAGGGATGCTCCCACCCATCGCTCCCCCCAGCCGTCTCTCCAGCAAACCCCAAAGCTGCTGTTTACCAAGCCCTGAACCCACAGATTTCCAGCTGGGTCTAAATGCTCCCCAAACCGAAAGGTGGCAAAGGAGAAAACTCCTGCCCTGTCCTGCCATTCCAGGCACATCTCTGGGGGCTGGCAGGGGAGGTTAATGGCCAGCAGCCAAAAGCTGTGGGGGAAAGACCTTCAGTTGGGAGCACTTTGTGCTTGGGCAACTCTCCTGATTTTTTTCCTTTCCCCAAGGCATTTTGCAGCAATTAAAGAACTACAGGTAAATGCCAAACCCCAAAGCCTGGTGAAGGTGCCAGCTGCTCTGCAGTCAGGACAGACCCGGCCACTGACTCTGGGCTGACCATGTTCCAGCCCTAAATGGCTGCTTTTCAGGGACAGGTGGGTCACAGCAAACTTTATTTTTCTGGAAACAGCAAGCACATTGTGCAGGGCAGGCTTTCCAAGGATGCTCCCCACACCCTTTTCAGGAAATACCACGCAGCTCTCCTTCGTGCCATGCCAATTTTTTTTTTTTTAATTGGCATAAATGATAGCCTCGGCAAGGACGCGTCGTGTTTTCCCTGGGCTGTTGGGATTTTATTTTGAAATCGCTGCTGGTTTGATCTTTGCATCCCTCCACCCCCAGGCTCATCTCTCTCCCTGTGTTTCTGCTCCCAGTGCTGGCTCTGGTGCAACAGTGTTTGCTGGGAAGTGAAATGCAGTGGGGGAGCTCATCCCATGTCGGTCACAGCTGAGTCCCTGGGGACATCACCCGACCTGGGGGTGAAGTAAAAGAGTTCAGTTTGATCTGATGAAGCCACTAGAGCAAGCAGACGATGATCATTCCAGCTCTCCCTGGAGTCTAACTTTTGATCTCAAGTCCAGTCCTGGACCCACCTTTCCAACAGCAATGGCTGTGCTTCCTTTGGGGGAACCCAAAATAGCCTCCAGCCGCACGGTGACAACACGTCCCCCACACAGCACCGGTGTAACCGGCTCTTCCAAGACCTGCTGCTCCAGGGGTGGGGCTGGGTTGGCCACAGTTTATTACCAGCTCCCTCTTGGCTCTAATGCTTTTCCCTGATATGGTGCTCTTGGATGAAGTGGGATGGTGGCAGCAACCAGGAGAGGGAGAGGAAGGATTCCTGCTTCACATGGGGGGCAGGTCATGTGGGATGGGAGCCACCAGGATGCATCTTTGGGGTTCCCTCCTGGTCCCAGCACCCTCTCCTTCCAGATAACCCCATTTACACCCCCAGGATCCCAAAACACAGTGGGTGGGAGCCAGGACAGCTCAAATGCAGTTCCACAGGGTTGCAGCAGGAGCTGGAGCATCTCCCCCCATCCCACCACACCTCACTGGGGCATTTCCTTCCTTGCCCTCGTTTCCAAAATATCAATAAACCCAAAAAGTATTTGAGATGGGTTATAAGGTTTGGGTTTTTTCACTTTTAATTCAAGAGCAAGCACACAGGCAATTATTTTGACTTATTGATTTTCTCACCCTATGAATGTCTGTGCTGGGCCTGGCAGTCCCCAGAGCACCCTTTGGCCGCTGAGCTTCAATTGTTTCTAAAATTCCAGATCCATCCTTTGGATATTTTTACGGGCCTGAGTGCACAGTGGGCCCTTTCTCTTTTATTTTTTATTACTCACATTTTTACCAGGATGATATTTGGTCTAGGCAAGGAAATCTACTTGCCTGCTACACCAGGACCTGACAATCAAGATTTAATCTTACGGAGAGGAAGAACACATCAGATGGGAAAAAAACCAAATCCAGATATCTGTGAAATTGCAGAAAAGCCGAGCAGGAGGAGCCTGCAGGAAATCTCCAGCCCAGCCTGGAGCAGCACAGTGACTGCGCAAGCCCCGACCATCGCTGGACAGATGTTGGTCTAATTACAGCTAAAACCTCTGGTGCTGGAGATGCTTCGCTTCCCTTACCCTGAGTGTATCATTGCAGCCCGGCAGCCTCTCTAATCCCCAATTTAAATCCCTCTGGCTGCTGCCTTCAATGCTTGGAGGAGATGCTGGAAGGTAGGAGACCATTTGCACATCTTCCTTGGGCATCCCTGTTGTTCTGGAGTTCTTTCACCCTGGCAGGAACTCTTTTTTCCCCGGTAATTCTGCCCCTTTTCTCACTGAGAGCTGCCAGGTGTCGGAGATTTATAAAATGGGTGTTTCAAGCACTGGGAAATTAATTTCCCTGTGCCTGGGGTGTTGAGAGCAGGGCTGGGCACCAGCACAGAGCTGCTGCTCATCCCTACTTCCCTCAGCTTCCTCCACTGCATCTCCTCCTTCCTCTCCATCACATTTGGTGTCACCTCTTCAGTCTGAAAGGAGTTTAATCCAGATTTAGGCAGGAAAGGAAAAAGGCGGGGACAGGATTTTTTCCAGTGAGCAGAAATCTCCTGGGAATCCACCCAGGGCTTTCCCAGCTGCAAAGCTGGTGGCTGCAGTGGCAGTGGCATTGCCAGATCATCAGGGACAGCAGCCGAGAGCCCCGTGCTTTGCCATCCCAGCTACGGGAGGATATTGGAAGTTTTGTGCTGCCAGGCAGATCTGAAGGCTGGTGCTAATGAACTGGTGTTAATGGGCTGGTGTTAATGGGCACCCTAATGGCGAGAAGTCAGCGCTGGAGCTGTGCAGGGGCTGGAGTTGGGGGTTCTTCCACATGGGCTTTCCCCGGAGAGAGAAGAGTCAAGCTGCAGTAACTCCCCAGTGCAGGCGAGATCCTGTGAACCACTTTGCTTTAATTATGCCAGCACAAATTTCGCTCATTTGGTGAAGCCTGGGAGCTACAGAAAGAGTAATTTCCAGGTGTGCTGGTTTAATTACTGCGTGCCCTGGATTACCCACCGTGCTCAGCTGCACGGACAGGGTTTCTCAGGCTCTCGGGCACATCGGGACGATTTCACAGCCACCAGCACAGTGATGGCACTGCTCACGCCTCTGCACGTCCCTGGGACACACACATGGGCTCCACTCGGGGCAGATAAATGGGTTTTAACCTGATTTTTGCTGTAATCTCCACATCTACAGGCTCTCATCACGCACGGGATAAAATCCCAGCTCCTGTGGCCAGGGGCCTGCGGGATTTCACCGGGCAGGTCCTGCCAGCCACGGGTCCAGGTGGCTGATGCCTCCAGGCCAAGCAGCTGCCCTGTCCCAGCATCCTGAGGGCACCTCTGGACCGTGTGTGTTTGCAAAATGGCTTTTGCTTGCTCTGGAGCAGGTAAAAGAATAACTCCCAGGGCCCTGTCCCTCCTCCTTGGGCAGGGATTGGGTGACAGTCCCGCTGCCCAGGGCAGGCAGCTCAGCACCAGCCCTGCCATCCCACCCAGGGAAAAAATAGCACCCTTTGGGTGCGTTATTTGTACTTTCCTTTTCTGAACTTGCCTTAAAAAGAAGGGCTCAGTTTTCAAAGAAACAGCACTTAAATAATGTTCTTCCCTGCTCGTCCAGCTCTCAGCTGTAATCTTACAGCGACGAGCGTGCGTGGGACGTGGTGGGATTTGAACTGTAATTCATGGACAGATATAAAACTGCCAGGGTTATTATGAATTTTATTCAGGAGAGTTTCAACGTTACTGGTTGAGCAGTGCCTCTTTCCATGCTGCCTTTGCAGCAGCTTCTGTTTAACCTCTCAGCTCACAAAATTTATTGCATCGTCGGTGTCTCACTGTAATTCTCCAGGTTTTCAAATAATCCCAGGAAAAGAGTTAAACAGGAGCCTCTGCCTTAGTCTACATCCACTGCAAAGCATGTGAGGCAAAAGGTCTGTTTTCCCTGACACCCCTGGTAAATCCCGTGGTTTCATCTGGTAAAATTGCAATTCTGAATTTCAATATTATGCCAGCAGGAGAGGGGGCAGGAGCAGTGAAGGGACCAGGGAGAGCCGAAACACGGGTCTCAACACTGCAGTCAGCATTTGGGCAAACCTTTCACCCCTCTCACTGGCTCCTGCAGGCCGAGCTGGGCACTGCCAGACCCACAACGGCACAAGGTTTTACTGGTACACAGGTATGACCGGTTTTATGTACCAGTAACTATTGCCCAGGCTGATATGTCGGGAGGTGTAGTCAATGGCCTTGGGATGGGAGGTTTGGGGTGCAGGATGTGGATGGGTTTTGACATCCTGGGTATCCATTCATCCTGATTCTTCTGGGATTTGCCCATTTTTCATCATCTAACACAGACGTGATGAGGTTTTGCACTTCCTTAAGGCAATCCCTTTCCCATCTTCACTCTCTTTGCTTCAGAAAGCTTTTCCCACTGTCAAACCCTAAATCCTCTCTGCTGCCCCAGGAGCCCATTCCCCCTTCTCTACTCCCTGTGGAGATACTTCCTCTCTCCTTTGCATCTCCCAGGGACAGGAGAGGCCCCCACAGACCTCCCCCAGGAGAGCAAAGTGGATCTTGTGAAACCAAAGGTGTTTCTTTCATCTATTCTCCCCTCTCCACTGGCTCTGTCCTGTCGCATCTCTCTGGATGTGCAGCGCACACGCAGCACACACCCAGCACCCACCAGCTCTGCTCATCCATCTCACACACTTTTAATCAATGGAAAACTCGAGGAAAAGCCCATAAACCAGATGGGAAGTGAGGACTGGATTTGCAATGTGCTGGTACTAATGGAAACCATCCTTCACTGCATAATCAGAAGGAATGGCCACACAAAAGCCATCACTTCTGCCCAGGTAGCACACAGGGCAGCCCTGCAAGGACACGTGGGATGATGAGCTCTGGAGGCTCCATCATCCCCATTTCTATCACTGACATCTGCAGTGATTCCATGAGCAATGGCTGGCACAGAGTCCCCAAAATGCCCTTCTCCTGGGGCAGCAAATTGTCCAATCCCTAGTGCCAGCACAATACACACAGAAACCTTCCAAATCCCCATTTCCTGCAACTTCTAATTTTCCATGGCAGGCCTTCCTGTGGCACTGGGGCTCACCTCCCTCTGCCTCTCTCCTTGGGCTTCCTGCCTGCAGATGGGCCCAATCCAGCCGAGCGCAGCAGCTGCCGGAGGATTTGGGCCCTGTCTGATGCAGAACACGCTCGCTATAAATTTCCCTTGGATGAATCTCAATGCTGAGCTGGGAGCACTTCCCTATTCCCTGAGGCAGCCACTACCTCACCTGCCCACTACCAGGGCTGGTACAAACACACGGCAACAGGACTGGGATTTTCCCTTCCCGCTCTAGCAGTGGGATGTATGATGTGCTTGGTGCCTCACTCCACCCACCCTGTGCCCCCTCCCTGCTACTGGCATTGCTCTCGGGATGTCCCCTTTGTCCCCCACACCCAGGTGGGTGTCTGGGGTTTGGGAACGTGTTTGGATTCAGACAGGGCTGGGGGCTTGTGCCCCAAATACCACTCAAATCTGTTCAGGGTCTGAAAAATAGACATCCACTCTGGGAATCACAGCCACCCTGAGACCACCCCAGCTGGAGCCTGTGGATGCAGCTGCTCATTGCCAGGGCCCTGGAAGCCCGGGATGCTTTTCTGAATATAACTCAGGTGAAGACTCTGGTGTGATGTGAGTGAGGCTCCGATGTGATGCCACAGTGATGCCCTTTGTTTCGGGCAGTTGTCAGCTTCCTGCCGGCCCCGGCCAGCACTGGCAGGGAGGGCTGTGGAATAGAGCACCACCGACCGGCTCACCAGCCCAGCCTCTGTATGCACAGCCACCGTCTCCAAACAAAGCCCATTTTCGAATACCCCACCAGGTCTCTGCCCCGAATGGCATCCATGGGAGNTCAATGCTGAGCTGGGAGCACTTCCCTATTCCCTGAGGCAGCCACTACCTCACCTGCCCACTACCAGGGCTGGTACAAACACACGGCAACAGGACTGGGATTT
Organism: Pitta sordida; assembly: GCA_013390025.1. NCBI lineage: Eukaryota > Metazoa > Chordata > Aves > Passeriformes > Pittidae > Pitta > Pitta sordida. Next base: position 426,569 of record WEKX01017016.1, on the reverse strand, counting down.
TCCCTTCCCGCTCTAGCAGTGGGATGTATGATGTGCTTGGTGCCTCACTCCACCCACCCTGTGCCCCCTCCCTGCTACTGGCATTGCTCTCGGGATGTCCCCTTTGTCCCCCACACCCAGGTGGGTGTCTGGGGTTTGGGAACGTGTTTGGATTCAGACAGGGCTGGGGGCTTGTGCCCCAAATACCACTCAAATCTGTTCAGGGTCTGAAAAATAGACATCCACTCTGGGAATCACAGCCACCCTGAGACCACCCCAGCTGGAGCCTGTGGATGCAGCTGCTCATTGCCAGGGCCCTGGAAGCCCGGGATGCTTTTCTGAATATAACTCAGGTGAAGACTCTGGTGTGATGTGAGTGAGGCTCCGATGTGATGCCACAGTGATGCCCTTTGTTTCGGGCAGTTGTCAGCTTCCTGCCGGCCCCGGCCAGCACTGGCAGGGAGGGCTGTGGAATAGAGCACCACCGACCGGCTCACCAGCCCAGCCTCTGTATGCACAGCCACCGTCTCCAAACAAAGCCCATTTTCGAATACCCCACCAGGTCTCTGCCCCGAATGGCATCCATGGGAGGCAGGGTCAGCTCTCCAACTCTTCTGCCGGCGCCCACAGCTCTCGGTGGTACCCTCTGGGCTCCTCACGGCCAGGTTTTCCCCCAGAGTCCTGCCCCCAAACCCCCTCCACCAGCCGGTGCCTCCTGGCCTGTCCCCTGAGCCCATGAGGAGCTGGCTGGGGTTTGCCGGGGGGTGCAGGGGGGATGCCAGGGGTAGAGGGTCATAGAGGATGGGGGGGGGTGAGGGGAGATACTCTGGGAATGTGGGCAGCAGTGCTGGAGGGATGCAGGGGGGATGTGCAGTGGGAGATGCCTGTGGGGATGGTGTAGAGGGATGACGAGATGCCTGGGGGGCTGCAGGGAGAAGGGGGGGAGGGGAGATGCAGGCAGGATGGT